>CM077215.1:17797365-18397365 GCA_039654625.1 Rhinogobio ventralis | reverse complement strand
AGCATCATACATTTTTTTTTTTTTTTTCATATTTCCATATTATTAAAAACCCCATTAGTTCACCCCAAAATTCTGTCATCATTTGTTCACCCTCACGGCCGTTGAAGCCTAAAAGTTTGTGCGTAATTCTGTTGAATCAAAAAAAAATTATTTTCTAAAGCTACTTTTTGTAATGTCTATTTGATGTAGGGCTGCCCTTGACTAAAGAATTTTTCTAGTCAACTAGTAGTCGTTCATTTAAGCTTTTAGTCGACTAATCGCGCATTTATATTAATAAGCCATAAATCATAATAATGAGCCTTTAATTGCCAATATATAATACATAGCCTAATCAGCGCTCAAACGCACACATAAAGCTTGCCACAGCGCACCGGCAAACGGAATGATTATGAATGTGGTGTAAAAAACAACAAGGAGACCTTTAAAAGTAGACAGTTCAATCTTTCTATAGATAGCTATATTTCTCATGGCTGTGTGGCAACTATACACTGAGTTTCGGTTCATTTTTGTTACATGCTCAAGTTCACTGGCAGTTCAAGCGCATCCTGATTGTTTTCATTATTTCACAAAAGCACAACATTTTGTTGTTATTGTGAGTTTACAGAAATAAAAGTAGGTATTTTACAATTTGCATTACTCCTGTATGACCAAAAATAACCAAGTTAAATGCAAGTGATCATGCCAGCGTCTGTATGTCATGCAGTAAGCGCGCTCTCCTCACAAACACAGATATGCGCCTAATAATAGTGCACATTTATCTAGGTTAACATTAAAGCGAGCGGACTTGTAAAGTGGCTACTACTTACATGTTTTAAGTGATAAGCCATATTTGAGGTTGATGAATGATGGGGGAATTTCCTGCCGTTAACTATCCGCCACAGCCTGCGTGATTTCGCCACTTTCCGTGTCGTTTTTTTTTCTGCGACTAACCGACTAATACAATTTTGGTTGACCATGCCTCTTCTAATCGACTACCGGTTAGTTGACTATTAGGGGGCAGCCCTAATTTGATGCTTTTCTCATTTAACACAATAATGACTAAGTTATCTTTTGTGGGTAATTTCTCAGCCAAATTTGATGCGTGATTAATTAATCGTCACATTGTGTAATTAGATTGAAAATTTGAATCGCTTGACAGCCCTAATTACAACAAATTGATCAAAATTTATTAGTGTCATGTCACTTTTTTCTTGTTTGGACTTTTAAGCCAAACTTAAGTGCAAGCAATAGCATCTATTGATAGTAAATTAATAAAGCTAGCTAAGTTTCATGTAAAAATGTGATAGTACTGTTACGGTTAGAATGTGTAACGATTACATTTACAGCACCTTCATAAATTGAACCAAAAAAACATAAAAACCAAAGACATTGCTTATGCACATTCTGTATTTATCATTTTGTAAAAGTAGAGTTGAAAAAATCTTGCAGAATTTATGCAGAAAAGGTTCATTGCCATCTTGCTCCAACCAAAGTGATTTGAATGCAATTACGACTTCCCAACTCGTAAATATGAAATTCCGAGGAGGACTTAAACGTGCTACAAGCCCCAGTGTTTGTGGTGCTGCGTTGTCCAAACAAACAAAAAAAAGTCACATGGCAATTAGTTAAGTTTCTATAAGTATTTCTGTAGAAGTATTCCAACACCTTATTCGTTTGTCACACTTTTTGATCTAGCTGTCCAACGATGAGGAACTACATAATATTGGTACCTCCATGACCTTTGGCCTAGGAACCCTTTTCTGCTGGGTCCAGTCTTTCATGACCCTAAAGGTCAACTTGCGGAATGAAGGCAAGCGAGCTGGAATCCCCCGCTTCCTGTTGTCCGGGGCTGTGACTTCCTGCATGCTGCTTTGTATCCTTCTTCCTTCCACTATAACCTTACTGCACTAAACAATATACTGCAGACTTTGCAGGATGAACTCGAGTATTTCCAGCTTCAAGTAAATGATACTTTATAGGGCTGGGTGATAATGGCAGAATAGCTCCATTTCTGATGATATTCAATGTATATCTTGCTCTAAAATATCTGAAAATGCCATTTCAAACAACCAGCCACTGTCAAATAGATTCAAAATGAGGCAAGAAATTATACCAACTGAACAAGGAAGAACACCAATTTTCATTTCATACACACAACCCTTGTGAAGTGCGCTTCATTGCATTGAGCACTTGTAGTGTACTTCAAATCACAAAAGTATACTTAAAAATTGTACTTAAGACGTAAAGAGAGTACAATTTCAGGACTTTTGTAATAGATGTCAAATTAAGTTTTATTTTAAAGTACATTTTAAATCATCGTTTTAATAATCTTGTTTTTGTTCTTTAAAGAAGTGCACTTATTTTGATGTGTTGACTAACATACTAAAGTAAAATACTTGATTATAATTTTAACTTCAGTGTGTTATTCAATTTTACATTTAAAGTTAATATATTTTAAAATGTACTAAATTGCAACTTCATTATTAAAAATGTGTGACTACAAATATACTTAAATACATGACATACAAGTTATAATATAATTATATTTTAGTTCATTCAGCAGAAAACTTTAATGTTTGATGTATATTTCAAACAGAAGTAATTATGAAATTACATTTAAATATGTAATTAAGTCCTACTTAAATAAAGCACCCTGACATTTAGCTAAATACATTAAATATAAATTTAAACTAATACATTTTCGATTGCAACTACCATGCAATTAAGTGTCAGAAATTATATATTATTTTAAAAGTATATTACTTCCATAATAATATATATATATATATATTTTTTTTTAAAGAAATTATATTTTTCACAAGATCAATATACTGCAACAATACACAGTAATAAATCACAATATTTACCTTTATTTTAGTGACACATTTTAATGTACATTAAAAGTCATGCAGGGACATCCTTGAACATTGATTCATGTCTGATTCAGCAATTCTTTTACTTCATCAATCAAATCACTGGAAAACAAAACAAAAACAATGATTCACAGAAATGTGCCCTGCTGGGGAAAAAAAACTGCTTAAGGCCCGTTGTAAAGATAACGGTAACTATATTAGAAGATTATTGTGTGTTGGTGTGGACACTGTTTATTATAAGCACAGGCTGCAGCTTTAAAAGCTCGAGCTCCTTAAAGCAGGATAGATTCTGATTGGCTGTCAATGTTTTATCATTCTTCAGCTGGAAAAAAAATCATTCTGCAATGATACTCCATGATCGTTATTGTTATAGTTGTGCTGTGGACTGCTACTCTAATAGAATTAGAACATTATAAAAACGTAGCTATTGTTATCATGCTTTATAAGAATGGGCCCTTGAGCTGGTTTAGTTGGTCTCCTAGTCTAGCCATCCTGGTGTTTAGCTGGTATAGGTAGTCGGTAATCTAGTCTAAAACCCCTCTAAAACTAAACAAACCAGCTAACTCCCTAAGGCTGGTTTATGTTATTGTTGTAGTCAACGCAGCTTGACCTGATATTGCCAGAAAAATGATTGCAGCTATACAGTGGGCGAAATCCAAGCGGCATTTTTGCACCCTTGAAGTGCACTACGGGAAGGTGACGCCATTTTTAGGGCCGTTCCAAATGAACGTGAGCACCTGAATCCCTTCACAAAGGGCCCTTACACAAGTCTGTTAGTGAAGGAAACATGCGATGATCACTTCAAGGAAATAAAGGTGTGTTCACGCCATGTTGTAATTTCCCGTAATTACGAGATTTCAACTTTTTAAAAAGCGTTCACCTCCTCATCAGTTGCATAGCTTCACTGCCATTCACAAATCCTCTCCTGTTGCCTCATGGGATAATCTAAACTTTTCGCCTACTGTTTTTCCAATACTATGCATTCGGACATACTACTCTGTTGGCGTACTGTTTTTCACATACTATATAGTAGGGATGTATTTGATTATGGACGCAATGACAGTCGGAGGACATGAACAGCTCCGAATGGAACGTCATGTGTTGTCATCTTGAGACTATGGTAGTTATGACATGGCGTGAACGCGGCATAATTTTACGTTTACAATCAAGTGACCCAGGGTGGCGAATCCTTGAGATTCATTTTATAGCAAGATGGTGGGAGAGTTCAAGTTAAAGTATAAACAGAATAATTCAAGTTGTTTTGTTTTGTTTGTGATATATTACATACATTTGCCATACATTTAATATGAAGTTCAAATGCGTGCTTCAGAAAAACTATTGTCATATCAGAAACTCGAACACAGAAACTCAAAGGTTTTCACGGCAAAACGTCAAAATGAATGTTTGGTTTAACTTGAAGAAAATGTGACAAATATATTACTGTTGTACAGTAGAATTTGGCTACGTCTCAATGCAATAATAATACTAACACAAATAATAATAATAAATTATTAAAACTTTACTTTAAGGAATAATCACAATTTTTCTTCCATGTTTTCATTTTAACAGTAAAGCTCTCGTGCAGCACCTGGTTTGACAAAAAAAAATTTTAATTGCATATGATTAAAAGTTAAATAAATGTTTTATGCCTTAATTTGATTGCCAGAAAAATTACACAGAACAGAATAACTCAGAATTTCTGTATGTTTTATTTAATTATTATGCTTTTTGATTATTAAAATTTAATTAAACCAATAAAATAGAATCCAGAAAACATAGAATTTGGTCAAAATATAACAATTACATAGGGCCCTAAACATGTCATTTTTGTTAAACCTTTTATAAATGTATGTTAAGTTTCATGATTTCAATTAATTAGAGATGCTTTTTGATTACTAAAATTTAATTTAACCAATAAAATTACAACTGGGGCAAGTTTGGGAAAAAAAATTAACGGATTTCATAGGGCTCTATATAGTGTTGACTTGCAGTGTCCAAACAAGAGACAGCAAGTTTTAAAGTGGACAGCAGTGAGGGAACACATATATAAAGAATATTTTTAAAGCTGTATATTAACCGCAATAATATGTTCCTGTTGTAAGATCAGCTAAAGGACGTTGTGCTGCACTGTCATAATACCATTCCAGGTGAAGATAATGAAGAAATCACATAGATTTGCATTGGTGCCTTCACCAAGTGCTTTCCAAACGGCTACATGACACACGAGTGCCCTGCTCCCTCCAAAGTCCTGTCCTTCGAAGGGAGTAGGGCATAGCGATGCTCACTTCCGATTGGAATTCGCCCAGTATTTGATACATCACCCAGCCCTGCTTGCCCGTTCTCATTCATAGATTTGATTGGTTTTCCATATTTCAGCCTTGACCACAGATGCCAGATTTTGCCCTGATGGCTCAGCGGCTACACATGCACGCCGCCCGGGCCCAGTGGGCGCTGGTTATGTTCTTCCTGACGTACCTGGGCACATTTGCCATCGAGTTTCGCCACTACCATTTTGAGATCATTTGTAGCGACGACCAGGACCCTCCGCTCAGCCTGTCTGAAAGCTTCTCTGAGGTCTCAGAGTACCAGTCTGATCAACTGTAGTCTCAATTTCACAGTATCCGTCCGCCCTCATACTTCCAGTGTTTGCCAGTTAATCATGCATGCATGTAAGCTGAATGTAATCTCTCTAGAAAGATCTTTGGATGAGTGTTTTCTGAATAGTAGATAGGCTTTTGCAGAAGCAACGAGTTCATGAAGTGCACAAGGATTCTCTGTGACGTGTTCCATGTTTATGTGTCAGATGAGTGAAGTAACAAGGACACTTTCAAGGAGAAGATCTGAATACAGGAAGAGTTTTTTTGGCAAGATAATCCTTCGAAAACATCAGTTAATAAGACTTTCTTTATACAGGTTATTATGAAGACACTATGAAATGATAATTCTGTTATTTACCAACCCGTTTGTCGCTTCAAATCTGTATGCTTCTATTTTTTCTGTGGAAGACAAAAGAACTTCACGCAGGATACGGGTTTGGAAATAGACGAGTAAATTATTAGTTTGACGTGAAGAAGAAATTCCAAGACAAAAGCAATCATTGATGTTTTGTATTCATTTTGAGCCTGTCCTGCATAATAATTTTATACTTGGTGTTAAATATTGTAAAACATCTCTGGCATTGGTCATAATTCTGTATTTTGTTACTAAAACAGACATGGGTGCTGGTGTATCTAAATGTTGCAAATGTGATTTGTTAGATGTGTTCATTTGGAATAAAATTTTACAACAACACTTAATATTGAGGTTTATACGACTGCGCTTGACATGAGGTACAATCACACTAAACCTGTGTCCAGGTGGCAGGTTATAATATATTTTATCACTGCACATGTGGGGGATGAAGACATTAACACTGCATATAAAACATTCAAAGAGAATGTGAGTGTATTATAATTCAACGATGGGTTTCAGTGTAAAAAAAACAAGCACCTGGATTCTTGGAGTTTCAGTCCAGCAGAACCACTGCTTTTTCCACATGATCCTATGTCACAACCCCAGTTCTGCGCAGTCAAATATTTCCGCTCGGTTCTAATTGGTTGAAAGACGTGACGATTCTATAATGGTTCCTTTCCTCTTCGGTTAACTCCATGTTACCAGGTCTTACTACGACAGCCACGTTCACCCCAGCATCCTCTGCAGCCTTCGCCTCTGTGAAGGAGATGTTAATGAAACGTAGGGTTCAGACTGGGCACTGAAGCAATTATGGCCGGAATGAAAGGTTTTCAGAGCACCAGTGAGCGCCCACCTCGTGTTACGTCGGTTAAGAACATGATTTCCTCTGGTTGGCATCCGATCCTCTCGGCGATGTTCTCATAGCTTTTACTTTCTACTTTGGCGCCAATGTTGGTGTCAAAGTGACCATCAAACAGCTGAAAGAACAAAACAAATCTAAAAGTTCAAAACTTGCAAATCCACATCAACCCATATAAACTTGTAGATTATTTTGAGTCCCACAAATATACACTGATCCAAATCCTGTCTGAATCGCAACCTCTGTAAAAATTACGGAACAAATGACCTGCTGTTTCTTGCCAGTGATTCAATATGAATTTAGACTTTTTTGTTGTCAAATTTCTGGGTAAAATATCAGTTGGTGGTTTAAGTACTGCTGTTCAAAAACTAAAAATAAACTAGATTAAAAAACTTGGAAAGATATAATTAATTAGGCAACTAACTGAATTAAAATAAGTTGAAGTACTAAAAATAATTTGATAAAAAGAAATAGATTCTATTAATAAATATTAATAGAATAACAAACACGACAAAAACATGCCAGTATCAAAAAAATTTTTTGTTTATTACAGATAAAACTGAAATAAAATATAAATTGTAGATCAAAAACTTTAACTTAATATGCTTTGGTAAATAATTGAATTAAAATAAGTTTAGGTTAAAGTACTAAAATTCCGTAAACTTTTACACTATAATAAATAGAACATAAAAAGCTAAAAACAAAAACAAAAACTGATAGACAAGACAAAAACTTGCCTGTGTTGTTATTGTTAACTAAAATCTTTTTTTTTTTAAATATATTTTAAATAAAACTGAAATAAAATAAAAATTTTAGATTAAAAATATAAAACTAATTAAAAATGAAACAAATGTACAGTACTGTGCAAAAGTCTTAGGCACGTTGGTATTTTCACACGAAAAATGTTTTTAAGCCAGTTATTTATATCTTTTACTGTAGTGTGTCAGTAGGAAATATCAGTTTACATTTCCAAACATTCATTTTGAAATTAATTGTAATAATCCAGTGAGATTTCTTTTTTTTTTTTTTTTTTATGCACAAGAAGTCTGACAGCAGCCGGTCTGATCTGATCTCACCATCATCGAGTCTGTCTGTGATTACATGAAGAAACAGAAAAAACTGAGATGGACTAAATCCAGAAAAACTAAGGCAACGTCTCCCAGGCACTTGAGGAAACCTTCCTGCAAAACTACAGTACTGTGAAAAGTTTAGGCACTTGTCAGAATGCTTTAAAGTGAGAATGCTGTCAAAAATAATAACATAAATACCTTTTATTTATGAATTAACTTCTATTAACTAAATCAAATGGATATTTGGGGTGACCACCCTTTGCGTTTAAAACGGCTTTTGTCACCTGCATCTGTTCCTACACCTATTCATGTAGTTTTGCAGGAAGGTTTCTTCAAGTGTCTTGGAGACGTTGCCACAGTTCTTCTGGATTTAGTCCATCTCAGTTTTTTATGTTTCTTCATGTAATCACAGACAGACTCAATGAAGATGAGATCAGATCTCCATGTGGAGCATAGAGACTATTGTCAGACTCTTTATGCATACAAATATCTCACTGGATTATTAAAATTAATGGCAATTAATTTATAAATGTAAACTGATATTTCCTACTGACACACTACAGCAAAAGATATAAATAACTGGCTTAAACCCACTTTGTGTGTAAAAATACTGGCGAGCCTAAGACTTTTGCACAGTACTATACATAAGAAAATAACTAAAACAAATAAGAAACTATTTTAATAATACTAAAATAACACTGCAGCAAAACAAAAATTACAAAGAAGTTTAACTAAAATGAAAACTGAAAATATTAAAATAAAAACCAATTAAAAATATTAATAAATACTCCAATAGTACATTAAGGGCCAGATTTACTAACAGCTTGCGCCAGCACAAACCCTCTTCTGGCGTTAAGGCGTGGACAGGGTTATTTTTGCGGCTGACCTTATTGCATATGTATTTATGGGAGGAGAGCGTTTAAATAAATCACTCATGGTGATTTACAAAGGTTTGCGCTTGTCAATTTACTGGTATTTGCGCCATTATTTACCGCCCAAAAAAAGCCAGACGCTAACGGGTAGATTGCGCTGGTCATTATGGAAATGATACGGCTGCGATCTGTTCTTCAATTTGCATGTCGTCAGTAGATCACAAGCAGAACTTTACACTCCCATCGCCGCACTTTTTTTAAATTGCGCGCTGACGCTAATTTGCCGTTTAGTAAACAAAAGCCACTGTAGTAGCAGCGCAAGCAGGATAATGTTCAAATAGACCTCTTCAGAGTAACACAATACCGGAACACTAAAAAAACCTTACATAATTAGTCACATAAATAAGTCCAGTGGGTTTTGGGATGCACATGACCCTTCTTACCAGCCCTCATCCAGACTGTAGAGATACTACTACGAGCGCAAGCAATGATTCAAACATTCTTTAGAAAACGAATCCCATCTAAATAGTGCTTATTACATATAACAGCTCCAGCTTACCTCTAATAGATTGCCTTGGACAGAATAGCCAAAGAGCAGCTTCTGTGCCTCCACACTTCCTGAGGAATAGATGTAGATCTTCAGTCCATGATGCCTCCACCTTCTGATGGCTGGAACCACATCCTGATAAACCCTGCGACAAAACCACAACATCACTCATTTATACTGCAGCTCGGGAGAACAGCAACTGTAAGGAGATTACAACATGTGATAGGATATAAACATAAACCACCGTTTAGGCACTAAGATTTTATAATGTTTTGAAAGAAGCCTCTTCTGCTCACCAAGCATGCATTTATTTGATCAAAAATTCAATTTAAAATTGCAGCTTTCTGTGAAGGTGTTAAAATGTAATTTATTCCTGTGATCAAAGCTGAATTTTCAGCCATTACTCCAGTTTTCAGAGTCACACGATCCTTCAGAAATCATTCTAATATGATGAAACATTTGTGTCTGTATGTGTGCGTGTGTGTGAATTTGTTTGTATGTGAGTGTGACTGTGTCTGTGTGAGAGAGAATGTGTGCGTGTGTGATTGTGTGTGAGTGAGTGTGTCTGTATGCGTGTGTGAGTGAGTGTGTCTGTATGCGTGTGTGAGAGTGAGTGTGTCTGTATGCGTGTGTGAGTGTGAGTGTGTCTGTATGCGTGTGTGAGTGTGAGTGTGTCTGTATGCGTGTGTGAGTGAGAGTGTGTCTGTATGCGTGTGTGAGTGAGTGTGTCTGTATGCGTGTGTGAGTGAGTGTGTCTATGCGTGTGTGAGAGAATGTGTGTATGTGTGTGCGTGCGTGGCTGCGTGTGTGAATTTGTTTGTGTGTGAGTGTCTGTGTGTGTATGAGAGAGAATGTGTGTGATTGTGTGTCTGCATATGTGTGTGTGTGTCTGTGTGTGAGAGTGTGTGAAATAGAGAATGTGTGTCTGTATGTGTGTGCATGTCTGTGAACTTGTTTGTGTGTGAGTGAGAGAATGTGTGTTTCTGTATGTGTGTGTGTGAATTTGTCTGTGTGAGTGTGATTGTGTTTCTGTGTGTGTCTGTGAGTGTGTTAATGTGTAAAATGTTGTTATTGTGCGTATATGTATATCCGAGTTAGACAAAGGCTGCAGCCACAGGACAATTTGATAGCCTATATTTAAAGCTTATTTACAAATAAACAAAACTATTTACTGTACAATTTCTTATCAGGCTCAGCAGTGGCTCTCAGACAGATGCTGTATGCGCTGGGAAAGATGAGGTTACTTACTCGCCTTTGATTTTCCCATTCATATACGCGGCTCTCCACATGTGGCCCTGCAGCTGTTTGAGCGCAGTGCTTTTCCTGTCTGCGTCCATCTGCCAGAGGACGTTATCCACCACCTCACGGATGGCCTTCTCTTCATCTGTGTGGACGGTCTGGTCCACTGCGTGAACTGGGCCTGCTTTATTCTGCCGCAAGTCCTCCTCAGCCTGAAAGCAGACACATTTCAGTCAGAACAACTGCACTGCCCATTACAGCAGGGGTTTCAGTCTTTCAGACCCCCAGTCGCTATTACATTTGTTATTCTTTATTCAGTGCTGGAAATATGTTTCCATATTTAACTAAAACTTAAAACATTTCTGTTAATTGAAATAAAATACAAACATTAGTTTATAAATATAAATATTAATGAAAATTAGAAATGTTGTCTTGGACTGAATTAATTTATTTGTTTATTATAATCTATTTTAATTTATTTGATCTTTTTGTTTATTATTTAAATTAACTTTTAGAATTCATTTTAATCTTTTTTATTCTTTTTTTTTTAATCGCATATGTATTTTAGTCTATTTTAATTCATTTTAATCTTATAAAAAAATAAAAAATAAATCACTATTTTCCGTTAAACATTTCCTCTGACCCCTAGCACTTTCTTGTGGCCCCTCGGGGACCCGACCATCCCGGACCCGTTTGAATTTGCCATACTTTTGGACATGGACAGTATATTAGCATATTTCCAAAGAATAACTGTGTGCAACCACGTTACATGTCCAAAATCCACTGTATTAGTATGGCAGCACAACCAAACACATGAAAATAGCCTGGTGCTTTTGTGTTAGTGTCTGTTTTACAAGACTTTTACTCTTATTAATACAACTTAAAAAGGACTAAAAAGATTATTATATTTCCCTTTTTGAAAAAACATTAAGAACAAAACAGTGTGGAAAATATTATATTTAGAGCAAGGTTTATATTTAAACATAAATGAAAACATGCATGTAAAAACGCTGACACAACCACATAATAAATATTTATATATGAAAATAAGATAATAAACCTGTTTCTTGAGCAGATGCACATCTTGTTTGCACTCGTCCTCTTCCCAGTGAGCAGACAGATATTCCTCCAGATTCTCTCTGATGTAGGGAAATAAGATATCCTGCAGGCAGGAGACATTAGAATAAACCATATCTCCTTGCACATAGCAATAAACATGACTTATTATATCCCACACTATGGGCTCTTACCTTAACAAACGTGATGGGCGTCGTGGTTCCTTCAATGTCCAGAAGAAAGACTCTAGTATTTTCTGGCACTGCAATCGCTGCCATTTTTATCAATGGCAAACGATATATGTGTCTGTTAAAGTCCTGTGTTTTATTTGATTATATCAGATAAGAGGCTCGAACGCTGACAAATGAATCAATAATAGCATGTAGGCTAGCTGTGAGTAGCTAACAACACATGGAGCGGTTAGAGGGTTGCCAAATCCTCGCAGAGAATTCCGCTCTCTATCATCCTCATCATCATCATCACATAATTATTTTATTTTTCATTTATTTTATTCATGCTACATTAGTACAGTTCATTTGCTATACATTTGCTTTAAAAAAAAATTTGTTTAACGATATATCATATGCAAGTGCAACAGCTCTACTTTTATATTTAATATGATATTATTAATAATAAAAAAATAAAATAAAAAATAATAATACTATATTTAGAAACACATATTAGTTCTACACATCTGTTGTGGTGGATGAAATTGGGAATGCTTTGTGCAGAAAAAGTATTTATTTTGTAATTTAATAAGTAAATACGTTTTACACAAATACCTTTAACGGTTTATTTGGCAACACAGCAGGCTGTTGAGTGAGGAAGTAAATGTAAATGCTACGTACGTCTATACATAAAATCATTTTACCTACTGCATAACATTATATATATATAATGAACAATTAAATGAGATAAATCTCTTTTTAGACATTTTTTTTTAAATAATTAATTTGATTTATTTTTAGATTTGCAATTGTTATAATCTTTTTCTAAAAGAGTGGTCAGAGTAAGCAATTAAGGGATAATGTACAGTCAGCAGGAGAAATCCTGAAGGGAATATTGCGATAATGACCGGCATTGTTAAATTTGCCATTAGAGAATTTATGAATTGAATTGAATCAATTTCACTGTCAATCATTGACAAACACATTCATAAATTAACTGTACAAATGTACAAAACTGTAAAAATAGGCTATATAAAGCACTGACATTAGAAAACATTTGACCTTTTTTTAGTTTTAGAAGCTATATATATATATAGAGAGAGAGAGAGATATTCAAAATTGCTCTATTGGCATGAATGTAAATAATACAATATTGCCAAAGCTAGGAATATATGAACATAATAATAATACATATATGAACATTAATAATAATGCTAATAATCATAATGGTAATAAAAAAACATAAAAATAATAGAAGAAAATATTACAACATAACTTAAACTTAAATAAACAGTGTAACAAATTAGAACATTTGAACATTTGATACCACAGTGTTTTAACATATAAATACACTGACACATACTGAGGGTATGTGTATATTTTTCTTAAATATATACATGCATGTGTGTGTATTTATATATACATAATTATATATATATATATATATATATATATATATATATATATATATATATATATATATATATATTCTTATAAATAAATAAATAAAAATGTTCAGTGTATTTAAAAATATATATATATTTTATTGCATATTATAACATCTACTGTTGTATAAATAATATCTACCATGTGTTTTATACTGTTATTTTCAGTCATTCCCCATAGATAAGCGTTTGCAACCATTAGAGTAAGCCCCGCCCACTCCCGCTTCCTCGTGCAGACGGATTTCGTCACTGATCACCGTCCGACTCCGCCATTTTAATCAACGCGGCACTTTATTCGTGTTGGAGTCTTTGACCTTTTAAAACCGCTGTAATATATTCTATTATATAGTTAGCGTCGGATCAAACTACACATACTCCAAAATGCAAGCCGAAGAACAAGGTGACTTCAGCACTGACGAGTTTCCAGAAGGCTCCAAAATAAACGCGAGTAAAAACCAGGAGGATGACGGGTGAGTCTCAAAACGCGCGGCCTTGGCCAAGCGCCTCGCTTACTTTAAATCGCATTTCACATGAAAATCACATGTTGGCATTCTTTATTCACATCTGTGTCGTTTCAAACGCGTATATTGTTAATATGCACAATATCTTTTAGCTTAGGATGCTCGAAACCTAGTTATTATTCTTAACCCGTATCAGCATCTTGGCGTCCAATGGCTTGGAGTTTAATTTGGGCATTATTAAAAAAGTACCGTGTTTAATGCCCCCCTCCTACTATATTTCATTGCTGACATGCATCGCCAGAAAATGTACATATAATATCAGAACTTACATGTTTATGATTATTCGGTTGCTTGAAATGAATGTTGTTTTGTTTTTGAGTAGGAAAATGTTCATTGGTGGACTCAGTTGGGACACCAGCAAGAAAGACCTTACTGACTACCTGTCCAAGTTTGGAGAAGTCCTGGACTGCACCATCAAAACAGACCCCATGACCGGCCGCTCCAGGGGCTTCGGGTTCGTGCTCTTCAGAGATGCTGAGAGTGTTGATAAGGTAAATGCTCCCTGTCACTCATTACGTTTAGTGATAACATTACTTTGACATCATGTTCATAGCCGGTTCTTCATGTGTTCAGGTGTTAGAGCTGAAAGAGCACAAGCTGGATGGCAAATTGATTGATCCCAAGAGAGCCAAAGCCATTAAGGGCAAGGAACCCCCCAAGAAGGTTTTTGTCGGAGGTCTAAGTCCAGACACAACTGAGGAACAGATCCGGGAATACTTTGGAGCTTATGGGGAAGTGAGTAACTCCAACTAAGAACTGAATAAACATCTAACTATGAACACATATGCAATGGAATAAATTTTTGGGGGACTTTTGACCCCCACACTGGTGCATATAAACTAAACTGTTATTTTTCTGCTTTTTCTGTCTAAAGATTGAAAGCATTGAGCTACCTATGGACACCAAAACAAACGAAAGGCGCGGATTCTGCTTTGTGACGTATGTTTTAGAGGATCCAGTTCAGAAACTGCTGGAGAACAGATACCATCAAATTGGATCAGGGAAGGTATGTTATCTTGCAGATTTGACACACACGTGAACACCAGTACCTCATTCTGTATAAATAAAACAGGTCATGGTAATCATACTATCCACCTCAATATTGTCTTTTATACATAATAATTTTATATTTACACTATCATTACATTTTTTGTTTAAGTAAGGTTTTATTCATCAATTATTTAAACTGATCAAAAGTGACCGTAAAGACATTTATAATGTTACAAAAGATTTTTCAAATAAATGCTGTTCCTTTGATCTTTATATTCATCAAAGAATCACAAAAATATGAAGCAGCACAGCTGTTTTCAACACTGATAATAATCAGAAATGTTTCTTGAGCAGCAAATCATCATATTAGAATGATTTGTAAAGGATCATGTGACACTGGAGTAATGATGCTGAAAATTCAGCTTTAATCACAATATATTACATCACTTTTGACAACATTATTATAAACCGTTGTGTATTTTCTCTGAAAAGGTAATAAAGGGTGTTTTATCTACTTCTAAACCCTTTGAGAAACGTGTTTTATTCTGTTGATACTTTTGAAAAGGTTTTTAACCAAGTAAATCCAAATTTAGTATTAAGGTTTTTAGAGAAGAATAATCTTAAACCTCTTTAGTTTTATTTTTGAATAACTAAACCTGGCTCTCACCATGAACATAGCCATAGAAACTGGAATGGCGTTAAAGGGGAGAAAAAAAGCTAAAACGCAGTAAAAATATATATATAGTTAAGAGCATGGTTTCCGTTACGTTTTTCATTAATTGAATACACAAATCATTTTTGTGTGTCAGTATAACAGTACATGGTAATAAATAGCTGTATTTTATCTTCATATTGTTAAATATATTAATATACCTTGGTGAACATGTTATGAATGATTTTAACTATCATTGAATTAGTGTTTTGAATTGATTATTTTATAGAATGGATAGTTTGAATTGATGAAAGATTATAAGAATAAATTGATTTGACCAACTTTAATGTTGGGATGCTATTCAAATTTAATAAAAAAGCACATTTAAAAGAATAATTCATAGTTTTATACTGTCAACTTACATACTTACAATACATCACCCACCTCTACATGGTAGTAATGCTGTTTACATTTGTTGTCAGTGTGAAGTCAAAGTTGCCCAGCCTAAAGAAGTGTACAGACAGCAGCAGAACAGAGCGGACCGGGGCTTTGGAGGAGGGCGAGGAGGACGAGGAGGCCGTGGAAGAGGTATGCCAATCTAGAGATGGCTGTCTCTTTGGCCAGCTAGCACTTCTTGACCTAAAGGGTTCTCTAACTCTTTCTGAACAGGACAGGGCCAAGGCTATAATCAAGGATACAACAGCTACTATGGCCAGAACTATGGAGGCTATGGCAACGGATACAACCAGGGCTATAATGGCTATTCTGGCTATGACTATTCAGGATACAACTATCCAAATTATGGCTATGGACAAGGCTATGATGATTACAATGGTAATTTTGCACACATTTAACCCTTAGAGACCCACGCATTGATATTTATGTTTTATTTTTTTCACCCTTTAACATGTCTTTAAGAAGCTATTATAAAAACCATTTAGTTTAGGTCAAATTTGCATTAAGGTATAGTTTGGGGAAATGTTACAAAATTGCAACTCTAGGCTTTTAGGGCTGCAAAAGTGAAAGTTTTGAACACAATTCAGCACACAGATGTTTTTGGAAAAATTATATATTTCAAACAGTAAGGATATAGTCATAAAGTTAGATATTTGACCATTTAAATACTGTAAATATCATCAAAGCATGTTTTAAATCTAATTAAAACATGACACTTAAGGCAAGAGACACCAGGTGAATAGGGTAAAAAAATTAATAGATTTCACCATACTTCCCCAGTTGATTGATTACAATTTCAAACATTTTTTGTATTTTCTGAAATGTTATATTTTAATTTCCAGAATAGAAACCGGTTCAAAGTTTTTCATTTTGTTGACATTAGAGTTAAAGGTTTTTAAAGAGGGGATTGAAAATATACTACTACAGTTTTTTGGAATGAAATGTTGTATAAAAGCAGGCTAATTATATATGAACAAACCCCTTAGTAAAAAACATCAGAATATATAGGAATACAACGGGAAAGTCTGGTGTTTGTAAGAGCTGCTGAAGTGGAGATTTCTGACTCAGTGCAGGAGAAAAAATGGCCTTTACAGATATGTATTGTAATTGAAATCTACAGAAGCAAATAGATAAAGTGCAATAAAAGCAACACTTGAAAGTGTATTTTGGATGTTTTCTTTCCACTAGTTTTGAAATAGCATTTATGAAAAGCCAAATAGCTCGAAATTGACCGATGCATGAAAAAACTGTTTTTGCCTGTAGTGTCTCGCCTTAATTTAAAAAAAAAAGTATATTTTTTGTCAATAAAAATGATGAAACAGCTAATTTGGAATAGTTTTTGTACCATTCATTGAATAGGCTCCATTGTGTAAGATCAATAGAAAATAGTTTGATCTCAAATTTATGTACCGGTATGTTTAGAATTCAAGGGCATGCAAGACTTTTCCCCATCACTAGACAAATGGAACTAAAATGAAGAAAAAAATAGGCCATGTTCAGACTGCCAGCAAAAAAATCTGATTTTTTTTTTTTGCATATTCAGAATTTATCCAGATGTTCAGCAAAAAAAAACCACATGAAAACTACATATGGAGGTGGTTTGGAATGCGATTCTAATCTCATTTTAACAGATGCGTCTCAGTCTGGACGCTCTGGCTGCTCAAATCAGATTTCAAACTGTCTTTTGCGTCACAATGATAGCGTCAAAACTGGTGATGGAAATGCCGGAAGTAGGGATGTGATGGTGAGGAAATTTTCCCACCGGTTAATCGACGTATGACAACATCGGTAATGCCGGCAATTGCTTGAATGGTGGGTTCATTATTATTCTTAATGAAAAACACACAAATGAAAAAGACAATCACTTAAATAGGGGCTTTTACATTTCGCTTTGAAATAAATCTGACTTATAAATAATCTGTCTCCTGCTGTTGGTCTGTGCTGCGACTGTGCTCACGCTGAATTGAGCAGATGCGTTCCGCTTTTAACTGTGGTGTCTGTTCTCTAACTGAGCTATGATTTTTATTACTATAAAAAATCAAAACGACTGTAGGGTGTGGTGCTGCGGTGGGCAAGTAATGTAATCAGTGTGTTGCTGAATACAGTGTAACACTGACTATCGCAGTAAGCCTAATACAGTGATCAAATGGTATGTCCAAAGATTTTGGCATTTTCCTGTGCGACGGAGGAGTTCTGCACCGCGACTCAACAGGGCGCTTATTTGGAGAGTGAGAGGATGCACCTCCATTTGTCCTGCATCCATTTCAAAAAAGCCTTGTCACATAAGTGTGTACGCCTACGTCATGACCAAAGCAACCCATGATGGGTTGGTTGTGTCTGGACACACATCTTATTTAATCGCTTGCAATTAATAGTGCGGACAGTCTGAGAAAAAAATCTGACTTGCCTGCAGTCTGAACACCGCCTTAGATGTTCTTGACATGTTATGGATCATGTCAGATGGCTGGTGCCATTTTGTCTGACTTTGGCAATCTTTGGCAGTTTATGCACATTTTTGTCCCAACAAAACTGTTGTTGTGATTACTTTTGTGTGTTACCTGTTATGTGTAGTTTTTAGTGACAATTGTTGCAATTCTGCTACACTGTCTATTGAATTTCTGTAGGTCAACAGAGCAGTTATGGCAAGGCCTCACGGGAGGGCGGAAATCATCAGAACAGCTACCAGCCGTATTGATGAAGTGGCTAAACATTCATATTAATGGTAAGGTCACATCTTCGCCACGCTCTGGACCCGACCTCAATGTTAAAGATCAATAGACAATAATTAACAGCCTAGGCCTATGCATATCAATGCACCTGAGTTGAATACATGTCTATAGATCTTTAATCGCTAATGTTTGTGTAGCCATTTTGCCTTTTTAGCGTGCCAGAAAAACGTAAGAGTTTTTCTGTAGGTTTTCCTTTTTCTCCTCCTGCTTTAACAGGTGATCATAAAGGAATAACATAGAGACTTGATAGCAATGCTAACAGGTAAAGTACAGCTAAAGGGTACAGAGTAAAGGCGCCTCTCCTGATTTTTCCTTTCTTTCCCTAATTCTGATTATTGTACCTTGTTTGTACCTGCCAGCGGGGACTTCATTGCAGGCCGTGTGTCACCTGACCACGACATTCTCTGGGCGTCGCACATAGCGGGCAGAGAGCACGGCATGCACAAGAAAGCGCTGTCCTGTGGTATGGTCTCTTCAAACTTCCTGTACCAGCGTAAAACAAACACAAAGACAAAGGAGATTCCCCCATTTTCCTTAAGTTGTTGGTTTTCGTTAACAGTTCAAAGTGTGTTTTTTCCAGGACTTTTGTTAATGTAACCTAAAAGTGATTCATAACTGCTTTGTTGTATTCTCTTTTTCAATTGTAGTGCTCTTGTATTTCAGTTGTGGAGCTTCAGTGATTAATTTATTTGTTTTCTTTGGTTTCTTCCTTAAAACGGTCACCACCCTTGTAAATAATTGCATAAACTCTCTCATAATGCTTGCTTTTTCTTTAGAGGCCCTAGAGAACTTCAAATGGGTTCACCTCAAGGCTTTTTCTTAAACGTAGCTTTTAAAGATCATATGTAAAGTGGGTTTACGAAGCCATTAAAAGCTGACAAATCTGTGTTAGACAGACTCCTGTATTGGCTAAATGCAAATGACATTGCGATTTTTCAGGTTAAGATGTTTGGGCTCGCTCCTCGAATGGTCAACCGGCCACTTGGAGCTGAAGCTTTTGCTGGCTTATGAGCTGTTTTGTCAATCTAAGACGTCGAACATATGATCTTTAATCTTTAATGATGATTTTCCTAGTTTAAAATCGACAGCTCAAGAAGTTAAACACTGAAACATGGAGGTGCTGTTTTTTTTTTTTGACACGTCCAAATCGAGTCGTTCATCTTGTGTATCTTCTCTTGTAGGTCGGCAGGCTGACTTCGACATTGCTCCTCGGAGGCAGCTTGTGGAATCCTGTCCTTAAACAACTATTAAAAATGTTATTCGGCCCTCTGGGGACAAATTCAGTGTCTGACCTTGTAAATAGCGAGACGTTTTGTTTCCAAGTTTGTCTTATTCTGTGCTTTGTTCAGATCGAACCTGTAGGTTTTGTGCTGATGTGTTCTTAAGTCTTGATTAGGAAAAGTGTCCTTTATTTTGTATTTTAGTTATTTTCCTGACGTTTTTTGGATAAAGGGATTAAAAAATGGGAAAAAAAATTGTTGTGCTGTGTTTTCATTTTCTATGAGCTATACATTACCTGTAATACATACCTGTGTTATAAAATATATATACTCATCTATTTTCACGTCGTTGGGGATGTACAGGCCAATTAAATGATGTACATACACTGCGGGATCTATGATTACTCAATTGCAGCTAATGTACGTAAGAGTGCCGTCGCGGTTTGAAGTGACGTCATCACGTTCAACTTCCGTTTCTCCGCCATTTTGTGAATGGACGCCGTTGCCATCGACATCCCGAAACGAGACTAAAATAAACGCTAATCTGAGCCTAATTAACACGATTTGCTGTAATTTCGATTCAGTTACAACTTAAGACGTTTTCCTCAAGGAAACACGACGTGATAGAGCGCGTTTTCGCCGAGAATTGAACAAAGATGTCGGAGGAGCAGAATCTGGGCGAAGACTCGATGATGATGATGATGAAGATGGAGGATGATGATGGAGAGGGTTTAGGTGAAGAGCAGATGCCGGGCGCTGATGATGAGGGCGGGCAGGGAGAGGCGGAGGGCTCCAAGATAGATGCCAGTAAAAATGAGGAGGATGAAGGGTGAGTCTCGGCTCCTGTAACACCATGGAGACCGCAATAAATAAACCTGAATTTAGGTATTTTCTTATTCTGATAGATTAGTTAAGTCATTTTTGTTAATCATTGAGAGTCTATTCGACTTTACGTAACGCGTTTCGTAAAAATATCAACTGTGAATCAATATCTTAATTTTTTTTTAATAGGCCACATTTTCTAGGAGCAAACTGTAACTTACATTACGTGAATATACATCTGTATAATTGTGCATATTCATTAGTCGCGTGCGCATATTGATGAGATTGCAGCTGTTCGTTAGTTTTCCAAACACATTTGCCTTTCAAATGCAAGTTTCTCAAATGTCAAAAGCATCTTTTCAAGGAAGAAACTCAATAAACCTGGTGTTTGTGTTCAACAATTGGCGTTATGTGTTCATAGTATGTTGTTTAGTTTTACCACGTTACATTGTATATCATTATTTCTGTCAAAGTAAGGCTTGAAACATGATCAAGTAGTAATTGGCATTGGTTTTTAGCTGATGTATGATTTCTGTAGATCACCTTAATATCTTCAGCCATCGTCTGTTCTCTTTGTTTTCAGGAAAATGTTTGTTGGAGGTTTGAGTTGGGACACAACTAAGAAAGACCTGAAGGATTACTTCACCAAATTTGGAGAGGTGGTCGACTGCACCTTGAAACTGGATCCTTTGACAGGCCGGTCCAGAGGATTTGGCTTTGTTCTATTTAAAGAAGCTGATAGTGTGGAAAAGGTATCTTTGCAGATCGTTTTTTGTGTGCAAGTATGTGCTTATTAGCATCACACTATTAGTGGAGCAGCATGAGCTTAGTTTCAGTTATGGCAGTAGACAGCAAGGCAACCTTGATTGATTAAATCAAAGATTGATATCTGCTCCTTGTCAAAGGTGATCACGCAAAAGGAGCACAAACTGAATGGAAAAGTGATTGACCCTAAGAAAGCAAAGGCCATGAAGTCTAAAGAGCCTGTGAAGAAGATATTTGTGGGAGGTCTTTCCCCAGATACTCCAGAAGAGAAGATCCGAGAGTACTTTGATGCCTATGGAGAGGTATGGGGAAAGTGTGTTTTTGTTATATCTGACGCACAGACCCATTATACTGTTACACGTGCGTTTTATTTCTCAACTGTTTACTGACTTTGTTTACGCGAATACTTGCCAAGACCGGAATTTTGACATCATTTTGTGTGTATTTGACGCAATAAGCAGCAAAAATTAGAACTTTAGGTGTGACCACAGAATTTGCGGGAATGAGTAAAATTATGTGCAATCCCACACCGAAATTCAAGCCCTGTAACATCAACAATATTCATCCGGAGCAAATGAAATGAGTGTGTGAGGGGAGGCGGGTTTGTGTGTAACTCACTGTCGGAGAGAGAGAGAGAAAGCACAGCTTGTATCGTGTATCTATTCTGCGGAAAATGAGTATTGGAAGCATTTCAGAATTGAAGATGTATATGTGCCCTTTTAAAAGACTACAATTGTATATATTATATATAAAATTCAACCCACCAAATTGGCTAGTAGGAGTGACTGCGTTGCACGCCACTGCTGAAATCCACCTGCATTTGGCGGGTGTTAATGTGTATATATAATATATATAATTTACATTTCATTTCTATATTTTCCCTAGGTGGATTCCATTGAGCTGCCAATGGAGAATAAAACAAATAAAAGACGAGGTTTTTGTTTCATAACATTTAAAGAGGAGGAACCAGTAAAGAAAATTATGGAGAAGAAGTACCACAACATCGGTTTAAGTAAGGTAAAGTCTTAACAATCCTAATGTGCATGATCCGGCTTTAATCATAAATATTATATAGCTTAATTATTTTAAAACATAATCTCATTCAAATGTGTTTCCCCATAGTTTTTGTATTATAGACAAAACTTCATGAAAACAAAGTGAAATAGTTTTTTGTACAAATTTATTAAGAACTACAGAGCCCCACATATGATATGCGGGAAAAACAGATATTGTGACCTCGAATTAAGAATTTGTTCCCACAATTTATTAATTCGTGGCCATGTTTTTCTTTTTTTTTCTTAATTTGTTCCCTTGTGTTAATTAAAGAGGTCATCATATGATGCTATTTTAAAAGTGCATTATTTTGTTTGTTGGGTGTAATAGAATAGGTTAACATGCTTTAATTTTCAAAACACGTTATTTTTCACATACTGTACACTATTGCTTGTCTGGCTATCACCAGACCAAGCTCAATCTTTTAAGATTTGAACATTGGTCTGGGGAGTCTGCTATGTATTTTCTACTGCACAAAAGGCGATCAACGAGCATAATTCAAATGACTCTGTACGCAATTGGATAGTCCTTCAACCAATCAGACCACAAGAGGCGTGATAAACGGGCATCGATCCATCGCTTCTCTATCATTGTGTTAAACCTGCCAATAGCACGCCAGGTGGATAAGCCAGTCTGTGATTTGTTCCCGCAAATGTGTAACAGAAGCAGGATAAAATCAAATCGCTGGCAGATCAGGGTGGGTTTACCCAGTCTACACTATTGCATCATCTCTGTTACTAGTCTGTCTGAAACACGCTGATTTCTACAAAGCTCCGCCTTCTGAAATGCCCTGAGTGTTCTGATTGGCCAGCTCTGATTGGGCCAATCACCTCAGGCGTGTGTCGGAAATGTGACGCCCCTTACCATAATCACGAGCTTCAGCTTCCAAGACTTCTAAAGGCATTATAAATGCAATTAATAATGTCATGGGTTGTACTGTATCAGTTTGAGCCCGAGGCAGATTCTGACTTGTTGGCGTTGTGCTCTCTCAGGTTCAGGAGGCTGTCCTCCGTAAAATGAGCTGTGAAGATTTTGCATTTGTAGTGAAATGCTCTTGACGGCCTTTGTGAGACTGATTGTGAATGTAATGGGTTTCTGTTAGTTATGTGGAATTTGAATGTGTGTGCAGTGTGAGATCAAGGTGGCCATGTCAAAGGAGCAGTACCAGCAGCAGCAGCAGTGGGGCGGAAGAGGAGGATACTCCTCCAGGTCCAGAGGGAGAGGAGGTGTGTTCTCTCTGGTTATCTAGCAGTCTGTGATGAACCGAAACATAACATAAGTAACACGCCACATTATATGATGAAGTTCAGAATGTAGAATGGGCATAATTCAGAATGTAGGAATTGGTTGGAATGGAGTCAGACATTGAATTGGATGGATGTTAAATTGTAATGATAGGACAAGGAATTTACTGAACATGCCTTGAGAAACAACAAAACATAATTACATAATTAATTTGGACTAATGATATGTTGGATAAAATTTTTTTCTCAAGTGATTAGATGCACTAAACAGTCGGATTCTGGACGTAAAAAAAAAAATTTATTTTGAACAATAACTTATAAACCTTAAAAGACAGACCTACTGTGAGCTACAAGGTTGTTAATCAATAGTATTTGCTTCTGTTTAAGCTGTCAGTCCACATTATTTTAACGTATTTCTAAAATAACAGCAAAATACGTGGTGAAAAACTACATTACCCACGATGCTGTACAGAAAACTCCACCAATCAGAGAGTCGGCCAAAAGATCTTGTTAGCTCCACCCACTCCCATGAAGCTCTGCGTATGATGTAATCGAGTTCATACTTAAATATTTGTATGTGCATATTTTGCAATTAAAAAAATCATTAATTATATACACAGTCTATATATACATATCTCAACATTTTTAAATTAATTGTTTTATATTTCTCCATTGCTTTTAACTGGATTATGATGTTCGCAATGCTTCATGGGATTGTAGTTATTTCCCTCACTAAAGCCGTTAAGTGCAGTCTTGTACCTTTGAATTTCTTTCTGATTTTCAACAAAAAAAATTCTGCTTCAAATCAAACTTTGTAATGTTTCGATTCTCCTCGTAGCTGATTGGCTCGGTTCATGGCTTTATAACTCTTTAACAAAATCCTTATGGGAGGAATTAATAAAAAAAATCCTTCTGGAACCAACTGCTGAAAAAGTGGGCGCAAACTAATGCTCTCTGTAACAAGGTCAATTTACACATCCACTCAGATTTTGCAGTGTTTTTTCAATATGATCCATAAATAGTTCATTAAATACAATGAAGAAGAGAAAGAGAAATGTGGCAACATTATCAGTATTTCTGGAAATCAATTTGAAACCAGTTTGGCCAAATTTCGTTCCGTTTTAATTTTATGTTCTTGTCATTCAAAATGTGAATTTCGTGTGCTGCATTATGTTTGATACCCCAAATCCCCATCCATCTTTGTTATTATACAGTTGCAGTCGCCTGAATCTTTATTAATTGTGCCATACATTTGGTGTCTGCTACAGGTCCCAATCAGAATTGGAACCAGGGATACGGAAACTACTGGAATCAAGGTTATGGAAATTACGGGAACTATGGCTACAACAATCAAGGCTATGGTGGATACGGGGGCTATGATTACTCGGGTTACAACAACTACTACGGATATGGTGACTACAGCAGTATGTAATACTGTTTGTGAACGCACAGATGACAAAACTAAGGATATATTGTATCGTGGATTGTCGGTACTCGACCCGGACTATGACAATTGTGCACTAAATTATCTGAGCAGAATGCACATGCTTGTATGATACATGCCTTACGCTTTGAGAGAAAACTCTAGAACATTGCTGCAGTTGCTTTTTGTCTTACAGGGAAGGAAGGCTTGCTTGCACAAAGCTACATTGTACATATGTATTATAATAACTATGGTGCTAAATATAGAAAGGGATGTCTTAGCTTCAAAACACATTTGTCAAAGTGCCTTTGAATCCATTGGATAGTAACTGAACATGTAAATCTGTAGGCCATGCAAAAAACGACCACTGGTCGTTTTTAGAAGAAAATAAACAGTTTTCAAACATTCACCCATTTACTCCACAAATTTTTGTCTCTCACCATATTTTCAGAATACAGTATTTTCAATACAATTAACGTAAGTATGTCGCAAGCATCACAAATTTGGCTCTAAAACCGAAATGGCAATGTTTTCTATGAAGCTCCTTTCTCAGAGATCTTCTCGAGCGACCGTACACCACCAACACATTTGCGTTGTTTCTGTTTTGTGCTCCCAACTCTAGATCAGCAGAGCGGCTACGGCAAATCCCCGAGGCGAGGCGGCCATCAAAACACGTACAAGCCATATTAACCTTTAAACTCCACCAGAAACGTGCAGGTATGTTGTTGCATTGCTCACGGTGGCACATCTTTAGATTTCTAAATCATCTCCATTTGATCTTTTTGTAATGTACATTGCTTAATTTTTGTTTTTCTTTAAAGTTTCACAGCACCCTGAAGTGCTTTACAGTAGTGGTAACATAGAGACTTTTGGCAGTAATGTAACAGCTGGCTTTTGGCTGTTTCTTGCCATTTTGTAACTGTAAAAATTAACAGGTACAGTACTGCTAAATGGGAAAATACCAGAAAATATGGAATTACAAGGAAAGAAAACCGAAGAATGTTGTCTTCTCCTAACTCTGACATATACCTTGTTTGTACCTGCCAGCGGGGACTTCCTTGCAGGCCATGAGCTGACTTCCCGATTGTCTCAGGCCCGCTCAATGCGGACAGGGTACGAGAGGCGTACGCTCTCGAATGCTCCCATTTGGTATGGTCTTCCAACATCCTGTATACGAATTGTAAACAAAAAACAACAGCAGCTACAGCAACAAAACATAAAAAGGACACGTCAAGCTTTTATCTTCTCTTTTGCTTTTGTTTTCCTCTTAAAACTTCTTGGGATTGCTTTTATGTAATGATATCTTATAATTTAATGCCATTTTTTACAGGCACCATCAAGTAATGGTAAAATATGACGAGAGCCGGAATAAAATTAACTGTTCACTTTTTGAAGGATACGGCTTTCTCTGGACTTTCCAGTGTTAATATGCACTGTAATGCTTGCTTTTCTTTATTTGTAGCTCGTGTAGCTGTAATTTCCTGTAGTCCATGAGCTACAAGCCGGTTTGTACTCGGATGCCGCTGCGCTGGAGAAGTGCTTTTTTTATATTTGTATTGTGTGGTTTTTCTACTGACAGCGGTGGAAAAAGCTTCACCTGTAAACCGTGTTAATTTCATCTAACATATTCTCTTTTTTAACCTTTTGCGATCTTTGAAAAGTCATATTGTTTATGAGAACTTATGCTTGTAATGCTTTCCTTTTGTGTTTTAATTTCCATCAATTCAAGGTTTTTCATTTAAATGTTATGAGCTTTTTAATTTAATAACTATTCTATTTCAAAGTCACGGCTTGTCTCCTTATTGAAATTATTATTGAATTGGGATTCCTTAACATTTTATGACTTTGTGTCTTTCTGAAGCATAATTAATATTTTCTTCTTTGTTTTTCAGACGGAAGGGCGAATTGAAAAGCACCCCTGAGAGGAGAAAACGAGAGGGCGAGACATGTTAAATATGGAGTCGATCGACACTTTACTACACTTTGGTCGCCAGTTCAAATCTGAAATTAATTTCAAGGACACGCACTAAAGTTTCAAGTGTTATTTTGATGGATAGTCATACTGAATTTTTGTTTGTTTTTTTGCGTTTAATTTGTTGTTCTAAAGCTTGTGAAAGTTTATAATCGTATACCCTGCTGTGTAGCTCTTATACATTTCTGTGTTGAGTGCAATGAACCATAGAGAGCCAAAATCATTTAGAATCTATTTGTATACAGGTCTATTAATTTATTGCTTACAAGTGCGTACAGAGTGTAGGCCATTTAATATTCATTTAATATTGCAGTATTTTGCTACAGAGTCATGTAAATCATTGAAAAATACAACAAAATAAAGTGTATGAACCTTATGCCTGTTATTTCTTCAGAGATTAAAGTAATAGTTCACCCAAAAATGAAGATTGTCATAATTTACTCGCCTTCGTGTCATTTCAAATGTTTTTCTTTCAGTGGATCTCTAAAGGTGAATCCTTGCTGCTGTTTTCAATGTAATAAAAGGGAAAGGGGCTGGAGTCCACCTCTAAAATAACAAACAAGTGTCATGAAAGTAGTCCTTATGTCTTGTGTGTTTTTCCAAGCCCTCTGAAGGAATATTGAAAAAGATTTCAAGCACATGAGTAATGTAGACTATAGTTCCATGCTGCTCATTTTGGAGTTTAACAATCCCCATTCTCTTTCAGTATATTGAAAATGTAAATCTCTTACATTATATTGTTTCCAGGAAGAAAGTAATTTGGGTGAACTGTTCCTTTCAATTATATATAGGCTATATACAATATAAGTTCATGCCAATCAGTATTTCCTGTATAGAACACAGTTTTGTCCCACATGCCACACTTGTACTTACACACTATGTACTCATCCGGAGTTTTATAAGGTTATTTTTTCATCCGTCATCATGTCTGTTAGCTCCTCCCCCTCACCGCCGCTACGTAATTCAAGTTGCGTCAGTTGAGAGCGTGAATACAATAATCGGGGCTGCGTTTCCCTAATCGTAAACCTAAATTGATCGAAGTTGCCACCAATGTACTTCTTTAGATTAATTTAGGCTTGCGACGCTTTTGGAAATCGCAGTCCAGGCTATTTATACTACAAAAAGGCACAGAATAGTGCATAACTGGGACGCACCTATACATCCTCTTGACAAACACACTTGACTGGTACATCGTAAGGGTTTGAATTTAAACTTCGGGATATCAACAAACTCTCCAAACTAAACCCAGTCCAGAACATGTACTTTGTCTAGGTATAAAATCAGTGTCATGAGTGCAAAGTGATTTCACAGTAGTTAAAACATGCAGAAACATCCAGGAATCATATGAATCATTGTCATATAACAGTTTACAGCATTTAAGCCATACAGAAGACTTGAAGGTCTAGGAGGTATGCAGCTTCTTTAAAATGAAATCGTTTTTGATGTCTTTGGGATGAACATGTCTAGCACAGTGGTTAGTCAAAGTAAATCTAATAATAAATCCTAAAACATTTTCAGTTAAAATGACATATGCTGTATTTAGTCCTCTAACATTATAATACCCTAAAAACAATGCATATGTATAGAAAAGCCAGACACATTTGTCCCAGATTTATATAGAATATCATAGGAAATGTCATTATAACAAAAATAGCAATGTATCTATACATAAATCCAGTTACTTATCCAGTTTATAGAGAAAGAGAAAAAAAAAAAACGTAATTAATGTCTGTGCCTGTAGGAATACAAATTATTAAAATGCATTCATATTCATATTTATGTTGGAATCACACCTGTTGCTAACAAAATGATTAACACGATGATGGCAAGCACTACCACACCAATTATAATCATCATCTTGGTGTTTCTCCACCACATCTTTCTGGCAACACGCGTGGACGTCTTTTGAAATGAGTCAGCCTAGGCAAGGGCAGACAATTACAGAAATAATTATCATTAACAACAACAACAAAAAGTTATGACTGGTTTGAATAACTGACAAGTTTAATTCAGTTCTTTTGAGGCCTTATAAAAGATCACCATTACCAATAAATGTTATATATTTGTATCATTTTAGCCCCTGCTGGGTCTCGGAGGCTTTACCGTAGCTTGTAGATCATCTGTTTTGCCGATCAGGTCGTCTAACCTCTCTCCTCTCTCCAGAACTTTGTTAATGTTGTCTTTGAGAATCACTTTAACATCATTGACTTGATCCTGAACTTGATTGAGTTTGCTAGGCGCTGATGGTTCGGTGTTGTAGTCAGCCTAAATTATAAAGAGAAAAAAAAGAGAGTAAACCGCTGGGCCTAACATAATACTCTCAAGTGTACAACAGGCAAAGAAGTGAACCCAGGCTTGGGCCAAAACTTCCCCAGATGTTCCACTCTTACATTTAGAAGAGGTTCTGTCAGGCGCTTCATCTGTAGAACCTTTCAGGGGTTCCCATCAATTTATGGATTTTATTAATTGTGTTTTAATTAGTACGGTCAATCGATTAAAAAAAATTAACTAATTAATCACACATTTCTTTCTGTAATTAATCGTGATTAAAAACAGAGTTTTTAATACTTTATACTGTAATAATTTCACAGTTAGAAACAAATTTAAAAAAGTATATTTTAGATATCTATTGTAATGGCATATTTTTATGAATGAAAGCCAGTAGATACTAATCCTGGTCTCTATGAAATAGATTTTTTGTAAACATTAATGATACATTACAGTATAATTGAAAGTTATATCAATTTCAACATTTATTAGGCTTTAAAAAAATAACTTTTAATTTTGTGAATTTAAAACAATCTTCACATAAACCCTTTATAATAAATGTCATATTTTCTGACACAGACGAGAAGAGATTGTTGAATAAAGTCGTTATTTTTGTTTGTTTTTTGTGCAAAAAAAGTTTTTTTTAACAATGTCTTTACTACCTTTCTGGGCCTTGAAAGTGTTAATTAAACTGCTGTCTATGGAGGGGTCAGAGAGCTCTCGGATTTCATCAAAAATATCTTCATTTGTGTTCTGAAGATGAACGAAGGTTTTAGGGGTTTGGAACAACACGAGGGTGAGTAATTAATGACAGAATTTTTGGGTGAACTAACCCTTTAAGATCACACGCATCTCATTTTCCCACAACTCTTTAAGTTTATTTAAGTCATTTAACTCATTTAAGAGTGCTCTTATTAGAATACTTGACAATACGGGCATTTTAGCATAATTATGTGTTATTTGTTTGTTCAAGCACGAAAGAGAACTTGATACTGACGCGCGTCTTTCTGTGCGTTGTGTGTGTGCCACGTAGACAGGGCATTCACAGACAGTGCGTTCTCTTTGTATTGTCGGGCTTGAATGGTTTAAAAGCATTTTTTGTTGATCCTGGAACGACATTCCTGTCCAAAAACATCGTCCTAACCCTATCCCTAACTTATCCCTAAAATCAGAGGGAAATGATGATGAATAACACTGATGTAGATGCACCTAACCCTGGTTGTAAGCCTAAACTTGACATAAATTGTAAACCCTCAAATCTGATTGGTTGATTGAAAAGTGATGTTGACATAGATGTTGATCCAGGAACATGTACTTGGTGAAATCAGGTTCACCATAAAACCCCACTGAAACTTTTTTCTAGTGTTATGTAGCAGCATTTGATCAGTTTCGTGATATTCTATTAGACCTAATTTCAGAACCTTGATGTCATTTTTGAAAATGACACAAAACACAGTCATCACTTTCATATCATAGCTTTAAAGAAACCTTGCATTTGCAGAATCATTGGTTCAAATAACTAATTTATCATGAAATATGTAAAAACATCACTGTAAAAGGACTAGTAGAGGAAATACTACAGACACAGTAAATCAACAATAAAACAAAGCAAAAATAATTTGTCTGAAAACTAAATGGAAATCTGAAAACATGGTCTGGAGATCTTTCGAGTTGGGGAACATTGTCAGAGCAGAAGCAAGCAGGGTAATCTTGTACGTGGCTTGAGTTATGCATTCTTTGCAAAGACGTATCTGCCCGATTAGCCTGAAGAACCACCAGATCATCATCAATCCTCCACCAAATTACACAGTGTGTGCGAGAGACTGTGGGTTGTAGGCCTCTCCAGGTCTCTGTCTAACCACTAGAGGACCAGGTGTTGGGCAAAGCTGAAAACTGCGCTCATCAGAGGAGATTAGAATCAGGCAGATCTGTCTTTGTGAAGGACGCGTGACTCAAGCCATGTACAAGGTTATCCTGGAAGAAAACATGCTTCCTTCTGCTCTGACAATGTGAAGGATCCTCCCCAACTTGAAGGATTGTTTTTTTTTGTGCAGGACAATGCTCTAATCCACACAGCCAGGTCAGGATGGAGGACCACCAGATCAAGACCCTGTCATGGCCATCACCTGAACCGCACTGAAAATCTCTGGAATGTAGCCATTAAATAAAGCCAAGCTGCTTGAAGTTTTGTGCCAGGAGTGGCATCAACTAAAGTCGCCCAACAGCAATGTGAGTGACTGATAGGGAGCACTCCAAGATGCATGAAAGCTGTGATTGGAAATCAGGGTTATTCCACCAAATATTGATTTCTGAACACTTACTAAGTTAAAACAATAGTATTGTGTTGTTTAAAAATGAATATAAACTTTTCTTTGAATTATTCCAGGTCTGAAAACACGGCATCTTTTTCGTTATTTTATCCAGTTGTCATTTTCTGCAAATAAATGCTCTAAATGACAATATTTTTATTTGAAATTTGTAATAAATGTTGTCAGTAGTTTGTAGAATAAATTTAAAAAAATAATAATTTTACTCAAACAGATACATATAATTAATAAATCCAGAGAAACTGCTAATTTTGCAGTTTTTCCAAAGCTATATATACAGTATACACACACACACATATACTATGTATGTGTGTGTGTTGTGTTACATTCTGCCTCTCTCTATAAATTATATTTACTGTATAATGTAAAATGCTAGTGGACAACTCAAATATAGCATTACAGTACTGTACTGACCATTGTCTGATTACATACCTGTTCTGTCTACAAATGTTTGAATGATTAAGGACATTCAAAACAAGTAGTTTTGAGAATTTCAGTTGTGATCTGACAAATGTCCTAAAGCGACTGAAAAAGACTGTAAGAGCAAGAGCATGACAGTTGGCCATCTCAGATGTAACGTGTGAAATGTGAATTGCAACGATTTAAAATGGTAATTCTGTAATGTTATGCTGTGCTATTTTGAGCAGGTAATTTTAGTTCAATGAACAAATAAACTTAGGTTAAAACAATGGGAGTTTTCAAAAAATGTGCATTTTTATCATCGGATGTGAGTTATGTGTCTATAGTTTAGAAAAAAGACAAGGTTCAGATATTAGTGGAAAAGTGATACATAGATATATTGTATTTTTAATCAGAAAAGCAAAGCAATTTTAATGTTGATTTGACAAAGCCTTTTTTAGAAGTTGTAAAAGAAAGACAGACGTAAGGAATACATAGATAGATAGATAGATAGATAGATAGATAGATAGATAGATAGATAGATAGACATCAGTCAACATGGTGTACTACACTGTGGTTAAAAGAAATTAATATAATATTTTGAACTACACGGAATATCATTATTGACTTTTCTGTTTCATCTAGGATTTCCTTCACATGATCGCCATAGACTTCCTGACTGTGAATTCAGTCCAAAGATCTAGATGAAGTCAGTCGTCATATAATGATAATGTTGTCATATAAAACACTTAAATATTCAATTTCTTGTGTTAATTTTCTTTTATGTCATACTTGTACTTAATATTCCTTTGAACACACACATCATCTCAACAGGTTGGTCAAACCCTTAAACAAATAACCATTTAAATAAACATTTAACTAACAAACAGCCGAGGCTTTCTAGTGCACTTACCATTCTGGTGCTTTTGTGAAACTTCCTCAAATGTTCAACTGTCACTGCCGAGGGTTTTCAAAAGTTCAGGCTAAGATTACAACCATAGCTTAAAGGGTATGACTTCTAGAGGAAACTTCTCAGTCCCGTGAGCTACAACATAAGCACAAAAGAACAGGATGAAACATTACAGAACTCATTTGCAAACAGAGCTTCCCCTCCCTGACAGATTGCACATTAACCAGCAGCTCGAGAGCATGACGCTTCCTCCTGACTCCTCCTCCTCAATCTGACCCAGCCCACCACCTGCTGTGTGAAGAGCTCTGTTTATATACACTAGATGCGCAAAGAGCAGCTGCTTTTGATCAGGTTTGTTTGGTATGGCTGGTATTGATATAGCTACACTATATTGTTAAAAGTTTTGGGACGCCTGCCTTTACATGCACATGAACTTTAATGGCATCCCATTCTTAATCTGTAGGGTTTAATATGGAGTTGGCCCACCCTTTGCAGCTATAACAGCTTCAACTCATCTGGGAAGGCTTTCCACAAGGTTTAGGAGTGTGTTTATGGGAATTTTTGACCATTCTTCTAGAAGCGCATTTGTGAGGTCAGGCACTGATATTGGACGAGAAGGCCTGGCTCACAGTCTCTGCTCTAATTCATCCCAAAGGTGTTCTATCGGGTTGTGCAGGCCAGTCAAGTTCCTCCAAACCAAACTCACTCATCCATGTCTTTATGGACCTTGCTTTGTGCACTGGTGCGCAGTCATGTTGGAACAGGAAGGGGCCATCCCCAAACTGTTCCCACAAAGTTGGGAGCATGAAATTGTCCAAAATGTCTTGGTATGCTGAAACGTTAAGAGTTCCTTTCACTGGAACTTAGGGGCCAAGCCCAACCCCTGAAAAACAACCCCACACCAAACCCCCTCCACCAAACTTTACACTTGGCACAATTCAGTCAGGCAAGTACCGTTCTCCTGGCAACCGCCAAACCCGTCCATCGGATTGTCAGACACAGAAGTGTGATTCGTCGCTCTAGAGACCAGTGGCGGCGTGCTTTACACCACTGCATCCAATGCTTTGCATTGAACTTGGTGATGTAAGGCTTGGATGCAGCTGCTCGTCCATGAAACCCATTCCATGAAGCTCTCTACGCACTGTTCTTGAGCTAAACTGAAGGCCACACGAAGTTTGGAGGTCTGTAGCTATTGACTCAGTATGCGCTGACCCCGCTCTGTGATTTTACGTGGCCTACCACTTCGTGGCTGAGTTGCTGTTGTTCCCAATTGCTTCCACTTTGTTATAATACCACTAACAGTTGACCGTAGAATATTTAGTAGTGAGGAAATTTCTTGAATGGACTTACTGCACAGTTGGCAACCTACCACGCTTGAATTTACTGAGCACCTGAGAGTGTCTCATTCTTTCACAAATGTTTGTAGATGCAGTCTGCATGCCTAGGTGCTTGATTTTATACACCTGTGGCCATGGAAGTGATTTGACGACTTGAATTCAATGATTTGGAGGGGTGTCCCAATACTTTTGGCAATATAGTGTATGTTTTGGGAAGTACCCTCTGGTGCTCTTCGGTCACTTTTGACCGACAAATTTTACGTTTGATTTTCAAATTATGATTCGAAAAGGTTAAAATGGTCCTAAGAAAAACAGTCACACTCCTCGTGGTCAAAAATGACCGCCTTGAAAATGAATGGGAAATTCGGCTGCACCTGCAGTTAAAAATATAGATAATTCTTTTGGTTACAATCTACAAATCAGCCATGATACAGAAAGAAGTTACCTGAAAATTAATTAAAAAATATTAGAAAAAAAAAAGGATAAAATGGATTTGTATAATAAAACCTATTATTGAACAAAAATATATTACATTGATTTAACTTAGGGAAAAAAGTGAGGTGTTTGCTATAATAATAAACTAATACAATAAGCAAAATAAAAGGCTACATATTCCTGATTTGTATTTAGTTACAGTAACTGAGTACATTTGACTTTAATGTATCATAAGCAGCTTCAGTTTATAGATTTATATAATCATTCTTTGGGACTTTAACCTTAGCAGATGACTTGACTTCATTGTTAAATATTAAACAAGTAATAATTTTGGTCAGCTGTGTTTTCTGTCAAGAAGGCCTTATGGATAACAGAAAGGAAAGACATTATAAAAATAAGTTGTCAGATATGTTTTTGTGACTGTTCAAAAGTTTTTTGAAAGAAGCCTCTTCTGCTCACCAAGGCTGCATTTATTTGATCAAAAATACAGTAAAACAGTAATATTGTGAAATAATATTACAATTTGAAAGAACTGTTTTCTATGTGAATATATTTTAAAATGTATATATAGAGTAAAATATCAAATGTATTTTCAGCATTATTACTCCAGTCTGTAATCATTCTAATATGCTGATTTGATGCTCAAAAAACATTTCTGATTATTATCAAAGTTGAAAAAAGGTGTGCTGCTTCATAGTTTTGTGGAAACCGTAGTTTTTCAGAATTCTTTTATGAACAGAAAGTTCAAAAGGACTAAAGAAATATAGGCTATATGTTTTTTGTTTTTTTTTGTTGTAAAATACAGACATTATGTTGATATGATTCAATAGGATGGCTATATTTGATTGTTATTAATTAATAAAGTTAATTAATAAGCAATATAACCATCCTATTGAATCTACATTTGCATTAGCATTACAGTAGCATTGTTTAGTTTTACAATTAGTGGCCGAACTTTAGGATTTGTTGGACAAATATTATTATTACTGTAATATTATATGCAAATACTGTTGTCAAACGTTAGGTGCACAAAACATCATCGGATATGAATGGGGTGAAACATCGCTTTCACCGTTAGAACCGCACTTCTATCGTCACGCATCGTATTTTTCAGGTGCCACGCAGACGCTTTATGGAAGTGGTTACATTATTGCGATATATTTTTTCATTATGCGAGAGTAATGTCTTCCTCTACCTACGCGGCGCGTGCTGAGGCTCATAAATCCGAATCTTCCATTAAGATGCATTCTAATCTTCAGGACGTTATCGGTCTTATTTGAGACATTTATTGACTAAAAACTGAAATCTCTTGATGTCAGTGATTGGTACATGACATACAAATAGAAATATGCTCCAGATATTTAAAAAAAATAATAATAATCCATACCCTGTAACCACAAACGACTGTGATTGGTCTAATCTGATCAGCGATGAGAAAAGTAACAAGCAAAACGTGACAACACTAGCACAGAATTGAAAACACAATATGAAGAGTTCAAATAGCAGTTATTGATTTACAAACATTAACCATATAATCCGAGTCATGAATTAGAGATAATGTCAGGCCAGCGGACACCCATCCCATTTTGTGACTGTTAACTAACCGCTTGCGTATGAGTGGGAGAGTGGACTTCAGTGGAGAATCACTATTTTGCTTCCTCTATCGGCCGCTTTAAGAACTGCATCAAGTCAGCACGAAGTTCCCACTTGAAACCTATTCAGACCATTTTTATTTCACTTTATGTTGGCATCAGTGCGCTTTTTAAATAGTTTATTGTCGTTGGATGACAGACGTCGCTTGTGATTGGTTGAAGTACAAGCGAACTCCAAAGCCACGCCCATTAAAGTTCTTCATCATACTTTAGACTGGCAGTTCAATTACACTAGACGGTTTTGTTGTAACGTTAGTTGCAGTTATAAAAGCTGTAGTTTTGTCAGGTCTGCATTCACCATGAATCCTTTTGGTAGTAAGAAATCAGGAAAAACTTTCCTTTTCACATCTGAGTCTGTAGGAGAAGGACATTCTGGTAAATATGAAACATGTTTCATGCATTACATGTTGACATGCGCAGATACTGTCAGTGAACATTAAATTGATTATACTGTTGCATTACTTACATTATAATGTTGCTGTATTGATGCAATATATTGGTTTTAATGCGCTGTATAAAATGCATGTAATATTATGATAAACATCAGTATCTCAATATGTGTCTGCACATGCCCCGTTAAGTCTACAGTCGTAATTTAGAGAAATTATAACGAAAAAATTATTCGCTCCGACTATCAAAATCTTCATAATAATATATCTGAACTCTGTCTTTGTTACCGACAGATAAAATGTGTGATCAGATTAGTGATGCTGTTCTGGACGCTTACCTGACACAGGACCCGGACTCCAAAGTGGCCTGTGGTAACGTCATCACATTCAAGACATTTCCTATAATCACATTATGTTGACTATAAAATGCTTGGTTTTACAAACATGAATCTAAGATATTTCAATGGTGTTTAGCTGGACACACATATAGACATTCCCATTCCTTTTTATGGCATCTTTACATAAAGTATTTTCCAATTTCTGGAACAGAGTGTGTGTCCAAGACTGGCATGATCCTTCTGTGTGGTGAAGTGACTTCAAAGGCAGTCGTGGATCTTCAGAAAGTGGTTAGAAACACTGTCAAGAGCATCGGATATGATGACTCGGCAAAGGGTATCTATACACACAAACATACACATACTGTATATACATATATAAACATTAATATTGTTAAGTATTATGAGATCAAGTCACATTTATTTATATAGCGCTTTTTACTGTACAGATTGTTTCAAAGCAGCTTTACAGTGATAACAGGAAAATAATTCTTTGGCTGTACAGCCGCTCTGGAGAAAACAGTGATGTCATCGTCCAGCTCAGTTCAATTCTCAAGCAAGATCAGATCAGTAATATTGTTGAATATTTAGTGTCCCCGACTAAACAAGTCAAAAGCCAAAGGCAACAGTGGCAAGGAACCAAAACTCCATCAGGTGACAGAATGGAGAAAAAAACCTTGGGAGAAACCAGGCTCAGTCGGGGGGCCAGTTCTCCTCTGGCCTACGAACAGACAGTGTATGATTATGATTCAGGCAGCATTATGGTCAGGAGTCAGATTAGATCGGAACATTCCGAATATTCTATTCAGTTCCATCTGGTTGAAGATCAGAGTCATCACGCCAGAGACGGGCTTGTTGAGGATCAGTGCCACTGATTCAATTACAATAACAAAAGTTGGCAGCCATTACTACAGTCTTTAAAGTCAGCTTTAATGTCACACGAACCTTCAGAAATCATTCTAATATGCTGATTTGCTGCTCAAGAAACATTTCTGATTATTATTATCAATGTTGAAAACAGTTGTACTGCTTCATATTTTTGAGGAAACTGTGATATATATATATTTTTTAGGTTTCTTTAGGCATTCTTGCTTAATAAAAGTATAATATCGCCATATTTATTTAACCTTAATTAGGATTGATTGATACCATAGACTGTAAAAAATATGGACGTAGTGTCCGTGACATTACCCATAGGTTTCTGAAGAGCGTTTCTGAAGCCAAAAGTGGGCGGAGCCGGCCGTTGCCATCTTGGCAGCACGTCACTGAGCATCACTCCCGGATAACTAAAAATGGGCAAAGAGGCGGGACGTGGGTGGAGCTGAGGTGCCTTGTTGCTGAAACCACGCCTGCCTAGCTCGACCATAGTGGCAATCCACCTGTCACTCAAGTGGCCACGCCCTTAATTATGCAGAACTTTAAGGCTTAATATAATTTAAACGGATGAGTTATAAAAAAACTCCCCTCACAGTTGTCATGAAGGGCAAAATTAGCTGTATAGACCAAAAACTTTTTGTACCAGGCTGTAAAAAATTTTTTTCTGCTGTAAAGTTGGGCATTTTAACATAGGGGAGATACAGATTTGAGTCCCTTTTGGAGCCAGTCTCTAGCCGCCAGTCGATGAATTGCAGTTTAAGTCACTTCCGTGTTGGCTTCAAGAGAGACCGCGGAAGGTTGCCGCTTGATTAAAACAGAGCCCCTCCTAAAGGGACATGCTGATGGAAAAAATATGAGAAGGGAGGGAAAACATTTAAGCATTGAAATATATTTTTTCCATCACCATGTCCCTTTAGAGGCGCCGTAGATTAAGTATTCTGACAAATAATATGAGTATCATGTGATCTCTCCAGGTTTTGACTACAAGACATGCAATGTGCTGGTGTCACTTGAGCCTCAGTGCGATGAGATCAGTGACTGTGTGTTTGAAGGCAGAGACACGGAGGACATCGGCGCTGGTGATCAGGTCAACATATTCTGCTCAAAAAAACTATTTTGCTTTCATTTTGCAAATATGTCTATGTTATAAACACGATAAATGTGTTGTGTGACTCTAGGCAGGAAAATAGCATAATTGCAAATTGCATAAATATTTGCCCCACCCATTTTTTATGGACAAAATCAGGGCTTGACATGGTAACGCTTTAGTATGGGGAACAATTCTCACTTTTAACTTATAAAGCACATATTAATGCTTTATTCTGCATGACCATATTCTACATCCCTTAATCCTACCCAATACCTAAACTTAATAACCACCTTACTAACTATTAATAAGCAGTAAATTAAGAGCTTATTGAGGAAAAATTTGTGGGTAATAGTGAATATGTGTTCCCCATACTAAAGTGTTACCCTTGACATTAACTTTTTTGCTAACCAGCCACTGTAGCTGTTCCAAAGTTACTAGCCACTCAGCCACAATTTTGACATCAGTACCATGGGGAAAAAACGGCCATATAGATATTTTTAATATTATCTCATAATTGGGCAGCAGGTATATTAGGCTGCTGTCACTTTAAGACTTAATGAATCAATCCATTATACTGTTACACATGCGTTTTCTTTCTCAGCTGTTTACGTTCATTTAAAACATAACTGACTGCGTTTACGTGAATACGCGCCAAGACCAGCATTTTGACATTATTTTGTGTGTATAGAACTCAATTTAGTACTGAGAGGCGGCTTTATCTGCACGCACTTTGGGTGAGAGCACAAAATCTGCGGGAATGAGTAAAATTATGAGCAATACGCCCAATCCCATTCCGAAATTCAAGCCCTGTAACAGCAACAATATTCAGCCGGAGCAAATTAAACGAGTGAGTGAGGGGAGGCGGGTTTGTGTGTAACTCATTGTCTGAGAGATGAGAGAGAGAGAGAGCACAGCTAGTATCATGTGTCTAATCTGCGGAAAATTAGTATCGGAAGCCTTTCAGATATTTCAGTATCGATATATATAGAAAAATCTATATTTTTGACATCTACATTGCACTTAGTTTATTATGTCATGGGTGCTAATGTCAGGCCCTGTATATAATCATTACTTTTTTGAAGAACAGTAGTAGTATAAAAAGTCAAATAAATGGATCCCAAATAATTATATTTTATAATAATGATTATACTATTATAAAATAAATCATAAAAGAATATAATATAAAAAATTTAATAATAATAATAGAATAAAATAAATGTTTTTTTTTTTTTTTAGATAAAACATGTTCAATTGTATCTTGAATAGTTGTGAAAAAATGAAATAATTAATGTTTAATAATTAACGTTGTATGATTTCTCACCAGGGTTTAATGTTTGGCTACGCCACTGATGAAACAGAGGAGTGTATGCCGCTCACCATCCTACTAGCTCACAAACTCAATGCCAAGATGAAGGAACTTTCAAAGACTGGAGTTTGTCCTTGGATTCGTCCAGATTCAAAAACACAGGTGAAAGGTTTCTTTGAAATGATAGGGGTTTAAGGAAGTAAACAACTATTCGCCCGCACGCAGTTATCTCTGTAAACTAATAGCTCAAACCCAGCAGATAACGTTGATAGTTTCAATTATTAACAAATGCAGGTGACTGTGGAGTATCGTGACAACATGGGGGCCATGGAGCCATTTCGTGTTCATACCTTGGTCATCTCAGTTCAGCACAGTTCTGACATCACACTGGCCGATATTCGTCACAATCTGATGGAGAAAGTTGTAAAGTCGGTCATCCCTGCCAAATATCTGGACGACAAGACAATTTATCACCTGCTACCTAGTGGGAAGTTCCTTGCAGGTGGTCCACAAGTAAGTGCACTTTTTAGTGACTTACGACTTTTTTTTCACGTGATGTACGATAAAAACATTGACAGCCAATCAGAACCACTACATATACATTTAGTTCTCCCCTCACTCTACAACAAATCCTTTAAAATTAATGGTATTCATAACAGAACAAGAATTAAAAATATAATAGTCGAACGAACCTATTCGTTTAAAGCTGAAACCGCGTTATAGCCTACCTCTCTCATTTGGCACAATATTCACGATGTATTTGGATGCTAAACTATATTATTACTTAAAATTAAAATTACTAGAACTCATATAGAGCTGAACTGAGCTAGGCTATATGTTATGTGTGCACGGGAGGCTATTTGTGCATGTAGACTAAAACTAAACCCCTGGAAAAAATGTGTTGTTATTTTAATGGGTCACAGACACTTATTCATTCTAATTTTATTTAATTTTAATTTAAAGGGTTATATTAAAAAAGTCTTGGCTAATCCAAGCTTTATAATTACCCTCCTTTGCCCCCCCCCCATCCCCATGATTTACTCACCCTCAAGTCATCCTAGGTGTATATGCCATTCTTCTTTCAGACGAATACAATTGGAATTATATAAAAAAAGTCCTGGCTAATCCAAGCTTTATAATTACCCCATCCCCCCATACACCCCGTAGCGCCGGACCTGATCAGAATCCATCCTGCTTTAAAGAGATTTTTTAAAAATATGCTTGCTTGTAATATTAATTAATTAAAATTGTGCACACATGTTGTGCATAACTGTTTCTTAAAATACTTGTGCATTTCGCAATAATGTCAAATTAAGCATTTTACTTTGAAGTACATTTTAAATCATTATGTTTTAATAATCTTTTGTTCTGCTTTAAAGAAGTGCACTTATTTTGATGTGTTGACTAGCATACTAAAGCACATGTAAAGTATTTGATTATAATTTTACCTTTAGTGTGATATTTGATATTACATTTAACGTTAATACTTTATATTTGAAATGTACTAAATTGCAACTTCATCATTACAAATGTGTATTTATAAATATATTTAAACACATGACATACACGTTTCAGTAGAAATGACATTAAAGTATATTTAAGTTTACCATAAATGCTTTGTACATTCGGCAGTAACTTAACCTTATTTCAAAGACAATAGGAAGTAATTATGTAAATACATATAGGCCCACAGACAGGGCTTAGATTAAGCCAGAATTAGGCCTTAATTCAATTAGGACATGTAAGTACCTTTTATAAACGTGCCTTAGAAAAAAACATTACTGGTGTGTATCTTGAGACAAAACAATGGCACTGACATATTTTAAGATATGCCAGTGCAAGTTGCTGTCATTTAAAGCAGCTCAAACATGCATTTTAGTCTGGGACTAGGCTTAAGCCTTGTCTGTGAAACCGGGGGATAAAGATGGGGTTAAGTCCTACTTAAGTGGGTCAAAAGAGCAGTCTAAAGTTCAGCTTTTTAGTGCATGCAAACAATGTGTTTAATATAAATTTAAACTATAATACATTTTCATTTATCTGCAATTAACATGCAATTAAGTGTCTCAAAACATTACATTCAGTTTGCACTTAAGTATATTCAAGGTATATGATTTCTGTAGTAAGTACTATTTCAAATGTATGCTAAAGTGTACTTGTTTTTCACAAGGGGCATTAGTGGAGTGAATGCTGCTGTTTTTTAGGGAGATGCTGGTCTCACTGGCAGAAAGATCATTGTGGACACCTATGGAGGATGGGGTGGCCATGGCGGTGGAGCCTTCTCTGGTAAAGATTACTCCAAAGTGGACCGGTCGGGTGCTTACGCTGCTCGCTGGGTGGCCAAATCACTCGTCAAAGCCAAACTGTGTCGTAGAGTTTTGGTTCAGGTAAGACTTCTATCTGGTATCAGGTGTCAGTTTAGTAGGATTATGTATGTGTATATGGTATTATGTAGGGAATATTTGAGGACGGGCCATTGAATGATTAGAAAAATAATACATACCTGAGTTGGTAATGTGGCCACGATGCGGAGCAGGTGTGCATTATTTTCTAATAATTCTACAGACCGGAAATAGGGCTGCACAATTAATCGCAATTTACCCGAAATCACGCTTAAACCGTTTTCGTTTTGATTATGAAATCGCAAAGGCTGCAATAATTTTTTAATGCACAGCTAGTCAGTGAAGCACGGCTCTATGATCAGTAGTAAATGCTGCGCCATCTGAAAGCACTGTGAGTTTAAGTCGCTTATAACGTGCATTTGAAAAAGCAACACACGCCGTCAAACATCTTTCCAAGCATGAGAAGCATTTACGAACCTGTTGTCCAACAAAAGACAACATTTAATAACATGTTTTTACTCCAAACTCACTTCATAACGACAGTTGAGCATCCTTTTGTGAGATGATGTGGCTTCTTACACAGAATAAGGCACACAACATATTATTTCATAGTATTTTAAACAGTCCTAAAGGCTATGTCGATTAGCATTGAAGTATATACTTTATTATCATGACAATACCAGAGAAGGCTTGAAGAACTCAGATAAACCATATATTGTCGTAGTCATGTGTTTATTAGTCTTGTTTAATCAATCAAAGTGTTTCAATCTTCTGTTTATTCAGCTACAGTGATAGTATGATGCCCATAGGGATTTCCTGGAATGATGTTATGTACTTATGCTGGGCATATTTGGAGTTTCTGCGCGAGAGCGCCCTCTGGCTTACAGATGGAGCAGCATTTACTGCTGATCACAGAGCCATGCTTTACTGACAAACTGCACATAAAAAAATCACAGCCTTTGCCAAATTGTGTGTGATTTAATTTCGATATCGTGCAGCCCTAACCGGAGTCAATTATTCCTCTTATACTACGGTTCCCACACCTCAAAACAGATGATGTAATTTCAAGACATTTGGTTTTTGTCCTTAAAATGCTCTTGTGTGTAGGACTCATTTCTTACGCATCTCATCCCAAGCCTCTGTTACTAATTCCAAAGGATTGAACCATTGATAGCAGACTAATGCAGTTATTAATGCAGTTATTAGAGAGAGAGAGAGAGATTTAGAGAGAGAGAGAGAGATAAAGAGAGAGAGACTGTGCGTCTCTCAGTGTTCGTCAGCAGCGTCTCTACTAATAGCGAAACGGTACGTTTTTCGGCTTTAAGAACAGCGTTGTTATTTCCTCGCTAGTGAGAAATGTCATGTAACTTTTAATTTGCTGAACTATTTTACTGATAATATAATCAGAGCAGTGCTGACAACACATTTCTGTGCGAGTGTGTGTCCGTATAGTATGTGTGTGCGTTCGAATGAGAGAGTGAGGGAAAGAGAGTATGTGCTTTCTGTACATCATAAACGTAATTCTGTGGCAAAAAACATGAAAATAATTTAGCGTTTTTATCCTATTGTTTACTATATTTATTTGCATGTTCAGTGTCGCTGTGGGTTTTAGTTGTTTTACTGTTGTCGGCTGTAAGGACCTTTCAAATAACTGAAATCATTTGGCGAAGTGATATGGAACTGTAATGCGGTCAAGACCTGCCTGGAACTACTTTAGCCGTGCGTTTCCCTGAAAGTAATAACCCACTTTAAGCGTTCGTCAACCAATCAGATTCAAGCATTCAACAGCTCCGTAGTATAATAAAAGTACAGAATTTGACTAATTTGTGTCAAACCATAAAAAAAGACTTCAAGCTGCAGTAACAGTTTAAAAGTAGCTGTAGTCGCCGCAGTAAAAGCCTAGTCACATTAGCAAAACAAGCACCGCTCACGCAGAAGTCATGTTAAAACCAAGCAACATTTTGTTGGTCAATGTAGTGAGTGATTTTTTTTGACTGAAATTACATTTTGCAGAGCAACAGTAAATGTGACTGCACCGGCTGCTCTTCTGTTGGCATTTATGAGATAGGAAAGTGTTTTCTGACTGAGTGATGAAATGATATGCAAGACTGTATTGTTATTAATATTGTATTTTCTTTTGTTATAGATCTCGTATGCTATTGGTATTAGTCACCCTTTATCGGTGTCCGTCTTTCATTACGGCACATCAACGAGAGATGAGGACGAGCTTTTAGAGATCGTTAAGAAAAACTTTGACCTGAGGCCAGGGGTCATTGTCAAGTAAGTATACACATATAGTGTAGTCAGTAAAGGGTAAATTACTTACAAATTGTAGTCGGTTACTGATTCCAAATTATTGTTGTTAGTAACGTAATCCATTACTGGGGTTGATGAGTTTAATGAAAAGCTAAACATTTTAAATGAAAATAATTTTTAATTAATTTTAATTTATCAAAATAAAACACTTACTAAAAAAGATGAAATATTTTAATTGTTTACTTGCATGTCATGTAACTGACATCAGAGAGCCGCAAACTTAATTATATACTTTTTTTATTATTATTATTTACTTAATTGTATTATTGACCTAACTTATTAACTTTAAATCTCAGGAGGTACTTTAAGTAAATATTTTAGGTCAAAGAGGTTCAGCTGACAAAAAAGTTGAGGAATCCCTGCATTGCATGTAAATATGAAATGATGTGAATTTGTGCATTTTAATGTGTTTGAAATACAAAAGCTTTCTAAAGACAGTAATAGATGGTTGACTCATTGAGTGATAATTCAATTAATAATTAATGTGTTTGCCAGCAGCCGATTAAACACTTCTTAAAAGTGAAATGATTTCTGTAAATCCAGTGATGAAATGCTGTGTTTTGCTCATTTTTCAGTAATGGTCACATAACTAGTGCAATTTTGCAATCCTGGAAGAACTGGTAGACTTTTTCATAAAAAAAAGTAGTGAATCAATGAATTCAATGAAGGAGAATCAATGAATTCTGAATAATTTACTACCATTGTGAGAATAACATGTTATCAATTAAAAAGCTACTGTAGTCTGAATATGAGTATTTTAAAATATAATATAATATAATTACAAGTACTTTTTTTGGAATCGGATTACATAATCCAGATTACATGCAACCAGTTACTACCCAGCACTGAGTGTATTATATAGTAGAGTAGAAAAAAATATATTGCTTGAAAAATATATTTTCATATCATACCTATGGTTGTTAAGGTAGGTGGAAATTCAGGCTACATCTACATTAATCTGGATACATTTGAAAACTGTGTTTTTGTTTCAAAACACTCTCCATCCACACTAGTATTTTCAAGCATTTTCCAAAAGTTTCTTGTCCACAATGAAACATCTGAAAAAAACTAACATTTATTTTTAACAACACTATGAAAATGAATTGCAGGCAAACCATGTCAGTATAACATACACTCACCTAAAGGATTATTAGGAACACTTGTTCAATTTCTCATTAATGCAATTATCTAATCAACCAATCACATGGCAGTTGCTTCAATGCATTTAGGGGTGTGGTCCTGGTCAAGACAATCTCCTGAACTCCAAACTGAATGTCAGAATGGGAAAGAAAGGTGATTTAAGCTATTTTGACCGTGGCATGGTTGTTGGTGCCAGACGGGCCGGTCTGAGTATTTCACAATCTGCTCAGTTACTGGGATTTTCACGCACAACCATTTCTAGAGTTTACAAAGAATGGTGTGAAAAGGGAAAAACATCCAGTATGCGGCAGTCCTGTGGGTGAAAATGCCTTGTTGATGCTAGAGGTCAGAGGAGAAGGGGCCGACTGATTCAAGCTGATAGAAGAGCAACGTTGACTGAAATAACCACTCGTTACAACCGAGGTATGCAGCAAAGCATTTGTGAAGCCACAACACGCACAACCTTGAGGCGGATGGGCTACAACAGCAGAAGACCCCACCGGGTACCACTCATCTCCACTACAAATAGGAAAAAGAGGCTACAATTTGCACGAGCTCACCAAAATTGGACAGTTGAAGACTGAAAAAATGTTGCCTGGTCTGATGAGTCTCGATTTCTGTTGAGACATTCAGATGGTACGTAGAATTAAGGCAGTTCTGAAGGCGAAAGGGGGTCAAACACAGTATTAGTATGGTGTTCCTAATAATCCTTTAGGTGAGTGTATACACTATATGGACAAAAGTCTTAATTCCTGAATTCAGTTGTTTCAATCAGACCCATTGCCATAAGTGTATAAAATCCAGCACCTAGCCATGCAGTCTGCATTCACAAACATAAAGGAAAAAATGTGTCATTCTAAAGAGCTCAGTGAACTAAAGCGTGGTACTGTGATAGGATGCCACCTTTGCAATAAGTCAGTTCCCTGTTAGATATTCCACGCTCAATTGTAAGTTGTATTTTTGTAAAGTGGAAGCATTTAGAAACAGCAGCAACTCAGCCATGAAAGCAGAAGACCACGTTAAGTCACAGAGTGGGGTCACTGAATGCTGAGGCGCATGGTGCGTAAAAGTCGCCAGTGCTTTGCTGACGCCATAGCTTAAGAGTTCCAAACTTCCATTGGCATTAATATCAGCACAAAAACTGGAGCTAACTGGGATCTTCATGGAATGGGTTTCCATGGCCGAGCAGCTGCATGCAAGCCTCACATCACCAAGTACAATGGCAAGCATTGGATGGAGTTGTGTAAAGCACGCTGCCACTGGACTCTAGAGCAATGGAAATGTGTTCTGTGGAGTGACGAATCACACTGATTCGTCTGTTTGGCAGTCTGATGGGTGATGCGTTTGGCAAATGCCAGGAGAGCGTTACCTGCCTGACTGCATTGTGCCAGGTCTAAAGTTTGGTGGAGGAAGGATTATGGTGTGGGGTTGTTTTTCAGGGGCTGGGCTTGGCTCCCTACTTCCAGTGAAGGAAAATCTTGATGCTTCAGCATACCAAGACATTTTGGACAATGCTATACTTCTTTTATAACTTTGTAGGAACGATTTAAGGAAGGCCGTTTTCTACTCCAGCATGACTGGTGCACAAAGCGAGGTCAATATAGACATGTTTAGATGAGTTTGGTGTGGAAGAACTTGACTGGTCCGCACAGAGCCCTGACCTCGACCCCATCAAACAGCTTTGGGATGAACTGGAAAGAAGATTGTGAGCCAGGCCTTTTCGTCCAACATCAGTGCCTGACCACACAAATGCTCTACTGGATGAATGGGCAAAAATCCCCACAGAAACACTCCAAAATCTTGTGAAAAGCCTTCTTAGAGTGGAAGCTGTTATAGCTGCGAAGCAACGAGTTTGTCCCCCCCCCCCCAGCAAGTCACTCCAGCCTACCGCCTCGAGCATTCATGGAGTCTTCTCAGCTCGATGGCACCGCGGATAACCCACAGCGCATTCCTCCTTCCTCCCGGGTATTGGCACCAATGTAATGATGTTAAAGGTTTAGGGAAGGAGGAGGCAGGAACTTGCGAATTTTCAACATAACTTTATATAAAAAACGAACACAATAAAACAAAAAGCGGCAGCCCCACACGGACGACTGGCGCTTAAACTAACACAAAAACACAAAGTCCAGGCCTGGTAATCTCTCCTCTTGCATTGTCGTCACTCTTCCTTTCATCCCTCTGGATCTCCTTCCGTAAAATTAATGAACGGTGTGGCACGCAGGTGAGGCTTATTAGCCCTCGCGCCACCGGCCACTCCATTCCCATGGCTCTCGGCCCCGTACTGTTTGCCACATTGTAATGGTCCCAGTAGTTTTGTCCATATATGATGTATCTATGGGTACAGTATGTCACATGACTAAACGCATCATTGTTTGCAAATACCTCAGTTTTCACAGTCCAAACTATAATGCAAAAATGTATCCACTTTGGAGACCGTTTCAAACGGCAGTTTTCACTGGACAAAAACGCTGTCTCAGTGTGAACAGAAGACAAAAATGTAGAGAAAAATGTGTTTTCATAGGTATCCAGATTAGTGTAGTCATAGCCTCAGATTCCTGGGAATTTTGACAATGTGAATTCAGCAATAATTCCACCTTACAGGGAGCTTGATCTGAAGAAACCGATCTACCAGAAAACAGCCTGCTATGGACACTTTGGACGAGACGAATTTCCATGGGAAAAGCCGAAGAAACTCATCTTCTGATGTTCTACGACAAAGAATTACAACAGTCTGTGACACTTTATTTTACATTGTCCTTGTTACACGTTACATGTAGTTACTGTAGTAATAACTATAAATTATGCATAATTAAATTAATCTAACCCTAAACAAAATCTAATCCTAAACCTATAGTAAGTACATGTAGTTACTTAATATTACTCAGTAATTAAATGTATAGTTACAGTGTAACAAAGACAACTTAAAATAAAGTGTAACCCAACAGTCTCTACATACTTTCGGTTTTAAATGAATATGATTGTATTTGTGCTAATGAATCTTTCAAATGCTGCACTGTGATCAAGAATTACTTAATTTATAAAGACATGCTTTCATATTCAAGACTAAACACAAATAAGCATTGTTTATATGAATTAATAGAATTCACTTAAATGTGATTTTTTTTTAATATTACTGTATCTTATAACTGATGACTGTGAAGGGGTAAATTCCCTTTTGATTTGTACTTTTATTAGTTATTACATAATTTTCATTTTTCCATGTATATCAAATCAATTGTCAATTAATAACACTTCTTTCATGTTTACCAGCACTAGTGTCTACTCATTTAAAAGAGTATTCAAAATATATTACCACTTATTTGTTTTTTACTTAAAATTTAGTGTATATCTGTCCTGTACCCAAAAAAGACCTGCAATAATCTAGAAATACACTTTTTTTTTTCTTTTATACAATTTATTCAACACTCAGCCAAACAAATACTATTTACAATATGGCAATTCATTGCATTTAATTCAACACAATCACATCAGCATTGAACCAACATGTATGTTATTATAGTTATGCTATTATGGCAGCTGTGTGATATTCCAGTGGAAATGAAGGATGGAGGATTACTGGATCATCTGCATTAATGCGTTTCCTTGTCCAATATCAGAGACATGCCTTGTTTTCTGTGGGAGTAAATCCAGATCATGTCTTTTTCCTGGGTGAATCACAGTATGGCACATTTTCCAGCAAGAGACTCTCGCGGGGTCGCAACACTGCAAAATATAAGCAACGACAATTAGCCTGAGGAAATAATCATTTGAATGCCAAAATTAGGATGCATCTTACAAAACTCAAGATGTTTAGTCATATTTCAACCTTAAATTTAAAAAGTCATTCTTATTACTCCAATGTAATTTTTTTTAAATTTATAATATAAATGAATGTAATTCTAAAATATGTATACGATTAAAATGATTAAGTATACATCAGCAATCAATCAAAATCAATTCTTTATTATGGTAATGATAACTCGATCTAACTGGCTAAAAACATGCTTAATTGTCTATACAGGTGCTGGTCATATAATTAGAATATCATCAAAAAGTTGATTTCACTAATTCCATTCAAAAAGTGAAACTTGTATATTATATTCATTCCACACAGACTGATATATTTCAAATGTTTATTTCTTTTAATTTTGATGATTATAACTGACAACTAAGGGAAATCCCAAATTCAGTATCTCAGAAAATTAGAATATTACTTAAGACCAATACAAAGAAAGGATTTTTAGAAATCTTGGCCAACTGAAAGTATGAACATGAGTATGTATAGCACTCAATACTTAGTTGGGGCTCCTTTTGCCTGAATTACTGCAGCAATGCGGCGTGGCATTGAGTCGATCAGTCTGTGGCACTGCTCAGGTGTTATGAGAGCCCAGGTCGCTCTGATAGTGGCCTTCAGCTCTTCTGCATTGTTGGGTCTGGCATATTGCATCTTTCGCTTCACAATACCCCATAGATTTTCTATGGGGTTAAGGTCAGGCAAATTTGCTGGCCAATTAAGAACAGGGATACCATGGTCCTTAAACCAGGTACTGGTTGCTTTGGCACTGTGTGCAGGTGCCAAGTCCTGTTGGAAAATGAAATCTGCATCTCCATAAAGTTGGTCAGCAGCAGGAAGCATGAAGTGCTCTAAAACTTCCTGGTATACGGCTGCGTTGACCTTGGACCTCAGAAAACACAGTGGACCAACACCAGCAGATGACATGGCACCCGAAACCATCGCTGACTGTGGAAACTTTATACTGGACCTCAAGCAACGTGGATTGTGTGCCTCTCCTCTCTTCCTCCAGACTCCTCTCTTCTCCAGGAAATGCCTTTTGTGTCTTGCCCTCCTTGTGCAAGGTGTCAATGGTCGTCTTTTGGACAACTGTCAAGTCAGCAGTCTTCCCCATGATTGTGTAGCCTACAGAACTAGACTGAGAGACCATTTAAAGGCCTTTGCAGGTGTTTTGAGTTAATTAGCTGATTAGAGTGTGGCACCAGGTGTCTTCAATATTGAACCTTTTCACAGTATTCAAATTTTCTGAGATGCTGAATTTGGGATTTTCCTTAGTTGTCAGTTATAATCATCAAAATTAAAAGAAATAAACATTTGAAATATATCAGTCTGTGTGTAATGAATGAATATAATATACAAGTTTCACTTTTTGAATGGAATTAGTGAAATAAATCAACTTTTTGATGATATTCTAATTATATGACCAGCACCTGTATATTGGGGTGAAAAGTGACCTGAACATGTTTTAGAGATTCACCCAAATCACTTACAGATTCTATTTTCCTCCACATGCTCAACCTGTATCACACTTTCACGAAGGATGGTCTCTACTGATCGGGCCATTTTAAGCATCTGAGAAGAAACATATTAAATATCAAGCTTTGTGATTCTCGAGCCTCAGAGTTGGACTGAGTGACAGTTTAATATCTTCAATATCTATCTATGAAATAAAAATAAAATAAAAACTTATTTTATTTTCAGCTTTTTACCAAAGCAACATTTCTAATTTAGTTGAAAGTGCTAAAATAACTAAAACTAACTATAAAGACATAAAAAAAACTAATAAAAATGACAAAAACACTAAAACTTTAAAATACAATAAAATTATAAAAATAACAGTAATACACTGTTACCAAAATAAAATGTATTTCAAAGTGTTAACAAAACAAAAGCACTATATCAATGGTACTACAATAAGACGAGCTCTCATGTGATTTACCTCTTTAATATTTTCTTCTGATGTTTCATTCTTGTTCCTTTTGAATTCTTCATTGATTTTTAACCTGGCAGCTTTAGGCCCAGAGGGGAAAAAACGTATATCAGAAACAGAATTTTAATAATATATACTAAAATACACATTCTAAAGGGTTTATTTATTTTATTCATAACGTAACGGCTGAAAAAAGTCAAAGACAGGGCAATTATTACAATTAAATAAAAATAATACAATTTATAGACAATAATAAAAAATGTCAGTGGAATACAATGCACGTTAGGCTGACATTTTGGTAGCCTTTCAGTTCATAATATTGGTTAATGTGTTTAGTGATACCTGTCAGAGCTCTGTCATCATCTTTAAAAACATTTCTTCTTGTCTTGTGCAAATCTTTGAACACCCGCAGAACCTTTCGAATAAATATATAAAGAAATTGCAACGATCAAACAAATTAATGTAATAACAGCAATTGCATTTACTGAGTTTGCTAATAAACATAGCAGACACACAGTGTTAACTGAATAAAAACGAATATAATGTCAGAAAACATCAATATTGTAAATGTACGTTGTTTATCACCTTCAAGCGTGTCCCCATCATGCGCGAGTCTCGTTCTTCTGAACGCGTTTGTTGTCCCATGCCTCACAGCGCCGCCTGCTGTAATGGAGGACGCGCTGACTCTGCCAACACGCCACGCGCATGAACACGGCTTTTGTGCGATTTTATTTTCTAGAAATAAAGATCAGGATTCAATTTAAAGAGATTGTTAGATGGTTTGTGTTTTTGATTAAAATATGTTTTCTATAAATTAATGAAAATTATTATTTGATTATCTCACGTTACTATGAGGGTTGAAGGAGGTTAATATATCAGCAGCACCACATCGGCCATCTTCTGATATCTGCACTTTTTAATTATATATATATATATATATATACAGCACAACTTTTTATATAGCAGATTTTTAAATAAATACTTCTACAATATCGTAATGCCTACATTCATACAAACTATTTTACAGCGTCTTAATTGAACAAAGTCGTAAAGATTTGAAATATAACAGAACAAGCCTCGGTCTTAGCTGATATTTTTAATTTCAAGCTGATATTTCCAGCTCAACCACTGAAAGATGAGTTAATACGAACTGTATTGAATCCCACAGAACAGAACAACAATAAAGTACAAGACAGTCAAACTCTAACGTACAATAACTATTTATTGATCAAACAAGCACAAAAACACAACATATATTGAGATGAGTCTTCCTCACGTGTCTTGGTCTGAAATGAAAGAAGCAAGAAAGAAATGTTAAAACAGGTAATAAAGCTTTTCTCAGAATCATGAAGATGTGTGACATCGACCCTCATATAAAAGTAAATAATCTTTCCCCTGTATTCAGGGTCAGATGGGTAGTGTTTTTAATCATTGGGTTTACAAAAATCAGTCGGCTAAACGTAATATTAAATTGTTCTCTCTACCTTTTACTGATAAAAGCCTATAACAGTTCATTCACCGCCAGCCCGCTCCTCGCATGCCTCGCACAGCTCGCACATGGATCGGATCTTCTTCTTCTGTGTTTATTTCAGCCAGAGCCTCAGTAACGCATTACTGCCGCCCGCGGTGGCGCTGGGTATATACCGATGGGAGCTTTCGATTCAAATCTTTTGAATCTTTTGTTTCAAATCAGTGATGCAGATCTTGTTTCAAAATGTTTTTTTTAATTTTTTTATTTTTTTTACCAGGGTAACAAAAAGGAAACAATGTAATAAATGTACCGCTTATAAGGGCACAAAAGATGAACATACAAATACAGTTTTCGTTGCGTTTAGGATTAAGAGAGCTTTGGATAGTTTCCATATAGTTGTCTAGATCAATTTTGATTTAAGAGATTTATTAAAGTTAAAAAATTAATTAAATAATTAGATTAATTAAATAGGGTGCCCCCCCCCCAACACAAAGTAACGTGATTTTAACAAACAAGGCTTTATTACGTCAAATCGTTTCAAACCTTGGTTTCAAAACTGCTTTAAAAAAAAAATCATAAGCCACATTTCAAGGCTTTTCTCAACGAATTACACCAATATTTTGAAACGCTCTCTGTATCAAAAAAAATGCCAAAGCGAAGAAAACAGTGCCGTGATTTAATTAAATACATTTATATTTGTATAATTTATTTGTTTATCCTTTTATTTCGTTTATTTATATTCTTGGATTTTCTTTTCCCTTGGTTGCTGCTGTTCTATGTTATATCTAGCCTACTGATGTTTGATACTCTGTTATAGGCCTGTTATATTTGTACTTGCTGACTGATTAATAAAAACAAAAAACTTTATTTATTTAATATTTTATACCTAACTGTATTATTATTCTGAATTTTATACTATTACCCCCAGTACTTTTATTTATTTATTATTGTAGTGGTTTCTCTCTTTTTCTTATTATTTTGTTTTGTTTTTGCATGCATTGATACACTCACCTAAAGGATTATTAGGAACACCTGTTCAATTTCTCATTAATGCAATTATCTAATCAACCAATCACATGGCAGTTGCTTCAATGCATTTAGGGGTGTGGTCCTGGTCAAGACAATCTCCTGAACTCCAAACTGAATGTCAGAATGGGAAAGAAAGGTGATTTAAGCAATTTTGAGCGTGGCATGGTTGTTGGTGCCAGACGGGCCGGTCTGAGTATTTCACAATCTGCTCAGTTACTGGGATTTTCACGCACAACCATTTCTAGAGTTTACAAAGAATGGTGTGAAAAGGGAAAAACATCCAGTATGCGGCAGTCCTGTGGGCGAAAATGCCTTGTTGATGCTAGAGGTCAGAGGAGAATGGGCCGACTGATTCAAGCTGATAGAAGAGCAACTTTGACTGAAATAACCACTCGTTACAACCGAGGTATGCAGCAAAGCATTTGTGAAGCCACAACACGCACAACCTTGAGGCGGATGGGCTACAACAGCAGAAGACCCCACCGGGTACCACTCATCTCCACTACAAATAGAAAAAAAGAGGCTACAATTTGCACGAGCTCACCAAAATTGGACAGTTGAAGACTGGAAAAATGTTGCCTGGTCTGATGAGTCTCGATTTCTGTTGAGACATTCAGATGGTAGAGTCAGAATTTGGCGTAAACAGAATGAGAACATGGATCCATCATGCCTTGTTACCACTGTACAGGGTGGTGGTGGTGGTGTAATGGTGTGGGGGATGTTTTCTTGGCACACTTTAGGCCCCTTAGTGCCAATTGGGCATCGTTTAAATGCCACGGCCTACCTGAGCATTGTTTCTGACCATTTCCATCCCTTTATGACCACCATGTACCCATCCTCTGATGGCTACTTCCAGCAGGATAATGCACCATGTCACAAAGCTCGAATCATTTCAAATTGGTTTCTTGAACATGACAATGAGTTCACTGTACTAAAATGGCCCCCACAGTCACCAGATCTCAACCCAATAGAGCATCTTTGGGATGTGGTGGAACGGGAGCTTCGTGCCCTGGATGTGCATCCCACAAATCTCCATCAACTGCAAGATGCTATCCTATCAATATGGGCCAACATTTCTAAAGAATGCTTTCAGCGCCTTGTTCAATCAATGCCACGTAGAATTAAGGCAGTTCTGAAGGCGAAAGGGGGTCAAACACAGTATTAGTATGGTGTTCCTAATAATCCTTTAGGTGAGTGTATATATTGTTCAACATTTGCATTTGAGTGTGTATAATATTCATATGTAATGTAATAATAATAAAAAAGAAACATTTCAAAATTTTGATGGTTCGCTGTTAGATGGCGTTGATTTGGTTAACCAACGAACGAGTTAACTGATCGTGGGTCAGTTTTATAATGTAGGGACACATTTAATGAATTTGAATTTAATTAAGCGTGTAGAATGCTACTTGGCTAATTGACAAAGTTTGCCATGTCCTGCCTAATAACGCACACAACACGCACTGCACATTGAAATAAAAGAGCACAAATTTGACAGAAACTTTATATTTATTGGTATTTAATTATTTGAAGAATACTTTTAATTAGTGCTGTCAAATCGATTAATCGTGATTAATCACATCCAAAATAAAAGTTTGTGTTTATATTATATGTGTGTGGACTGTGTATAATTATTATGTATATATAAATACACACACATGCATGTATATATTTAAGAAATATTTTTTATATTTATATATAATATAAATTATATAAATATATATACAGTATATACATGCAAATATTTCTTAAATATAAACATGAATGAGTGTGTATTTATATATACATAATAATTATACACAGTACACATATATTATGTAAACACAAACTTTAATTCTGGATGCGATTAATCGCGATTAATCAATTGGACAGCACTACTTTTAATAGATTGAATTTTCATGAAAACTTGCAATTTATTTGGATATTTGGGATGAGTTTTCGTTGCATTAGTCAATTTTGGCCAGCAGGTGCCGCCAGCTGTGGCGTTTCGAGCGATTAGAAACAATTAATCGTTTCGCGAAGCAATTGGTTTAATTCTTTTATTAGAAAATGTATTGGATTTACATACACAACAACTGAATAATACATTGGATTCAAACCAGTGGGAAAGAAAGAAATGTGTGCGTATCAGTAATTATTTTTTGATCACTTTGTGCATTTCAAGACTTTTAAGAGAAAAAACGATTACTTTTAATTTGAAAAGAGGCGACGCGGAAGTGCACGTCGCTGTGGCGAGTCAGCTGACAAGTGTAGTTCCGCTTCTGCGCGGTGGCTGTCAGCTGACAGATGTTTGCTGCCTCGGTGAAATAAAAACACCTGCGCGATCAGAGATCAGCAGCAGCAGCGCGATGAGTGCTGGCACCCCCCGATCACTGGCCTCGTCCGGGCAGAAGTCCATCCAGGACATCCACCACCCTCTGTCGGCCGAGGAGTCCGCGCCGAGCCGCAGCCCAGATGTGCTCAATCCCAGCGGTGCTGCTGGAGAGAAGGTGAGGTCTGCGCGGTGTCTCCAAATACACCAGCTGTCTGGGGGCAACACTGGTACGTGCAGCATTTGTGGGCAGGAAGAGCCCAAAGCTGCTGTCTAGGTAGGCAGCATTAGTGTTTGAGACGCTCTCCAGTTAAACAGTGGCATTATGTGTCTGAAGATTAAGTAGCGTTTATCCAGCCTCAAACAGTAAACAGTGAAATTTCATCAGTTTGCACCATGGTAATACCACGTTTTTCGACAATTGTACCATGGTAATATCTAATAGACATCTACATCTTACTACCTTCAGTGTAAAAAAGTTATTGTTCGAAATACTAAAATTATTGGAGAATTTTTGAAATTTACTAGCAATTTCTGAATGTAAATACAATTTCAATTTCAAAGTAAATCCAACTACATTTTTCTTTCAGTGTTGTTTTTTGACTATGCATCATGGTATTAATATGTTTTTGTATTTACCATATTTGTACCATGGTATTAATGTAATGATACTATAATATAGTAATGATATACTATAATTGATGTATACCATCACACAGTATTTTTTGTGGGTTGAATGTGTGCCTTTGTAGCACTTTTGCTCATAATAATAATAATAATAATAATAAATCACAACAATCTGCTTGCTCTAAGAAACAAAAGCATATATTTTTCTGCTTTTTAGGTGTTTTGTGTAAGAAGCCGAGAGGTTTGATTAAGTATAATGGAATTAAATTCATGGTATCGTGTTCAGTTGTTATTTATAATGTTGTGTTGCACGCAGAAAATGTAATATTTATTTTTGTCCAGAAAATTTTAATCCCTCAATTTAGACTTCAAGGAAAAGGGAAGTTACAGTGAAAATTGAAGAATAAAGAATGTGTATAAGAGTGTACGTAACACGTGATGGAAACCTGCTATTAATGAATTATAACAACAGTAGTATTAAAATGAAGCTATAATCAGTCCGAGCTGTAGATGTGTATCATGTCTGTGTTCCTGTACAATAGAGCTGTGTAGAGCGAGGCGCAGCCCCCTGAGACGCTCTCTGACTCCATTGTTTATTGTTTTTTTTTTACTCATGACACATGAAGAGCTGTTTTTCAGCTAATACACTTACTGTTGTCACATTGGCACTGTGGCTTCCCTGTTTATTGGATATTTTATTTTAGTGTAAATGCTGGGAAGTAATGGTTCTGTCAAACGATTAATCGTGATTTAATCACATCCTAAATGAAAGTTTGTGTTTGCATAAAATGTGTCTGTACTGTCTATAATTATTATGTATATTTAAATACACACACATGCATGTGTGTGTGTATATATATATATATATATATATAAGAAAAAATGGTTATATTTATATATATAATATAAATTATATATAAGTAATATTTCTTAAATAAACACATGTATGTGTGTATTTAAATATACATAATAATTATAGACACACATATATTATGCAAACACAAACTTTCATTTAGGATGTGATTAATCACGATTAATTGTTTGACAGCCCTGCAATATTATATATAATTTTAGCTTTTTATTTTTTATCTGTACTTCATTATTATTAGAGATGGAAGCTTACATAAGCCATATTTAGATTCGGCACTGCAATATTTTTAACTAATGCCCAAATTTGGGGTGTCTTTGTGGATTACTGTTAATAAGCAGAAACTCACTTTTGTGATTCCGATACTGTAAACATTTAGGGAATACTATATATACACTTTATTGCCAAAAGTATTGGGACACCCCTCCAAATCATTGAATTCAGGTGTTCCAATGGCTACAGGTGTATAAAATCAAGCACCTAGGCATGCTGACGCTTCTACAAACATTTGTGAAAGAATGAGACGTTCTCAGGAGCTCAGTGAATTCAAGTGTGGTACTGTGATAGGTTGCCACCTGTGAAATAAGTCAATTCGAGATATTTCCTCACTACTAAATATTCCACGGTCAACTGTAGCTACAGACCTCCAAACTTCGTGTGGCCTTCAGTTTAGCTCAAGAACAGTGTGTAGAGAGCTTCATGGAATGGGTTTCCATGGCCGAGCAGCTGCATCCTTACATCACCAAGTGCAATGCAAAGGGTCGGATGCAGTGGTGTAAAGCACACCGCCACTGGACGTGTCCAGAGACGTGTTCTCTGGAGTAACGAATCACGCTTCTTTGTCTGGCAATCAGATGGAGGAGTCTGAGTTTGGTGGTTGCCAGGAGAATGGTACTTGCCTGACTGCATTGTGCCAAGTGTAAAGTTTGGTGGAGCAGGGATTATGGTGTGGGGTTGTGTTTCAGGGTTGGGCTTGGCCCCTAAGTTCCAGTGAAAGGAACTCTTAATGCTTCAGCATACCAAGACATTTTGGACAATTTCATGCTCCCAACTTTGTGGGAACAGTTTGGGGATGGCCCCTTCCTGTTCCAACATGACACCAGTGCACAAAGCAAGGTCCATAAAGACATGGATGAGCGAGTTTGGTGTGGAGGAACTTGACTGGCCTGCACAGAGTCCTGACCTCAACCCGATAGAACACCTTTGGGATGAATTAGAGCGGAGACTGTGAGCCAGGCCTTCTCGTCCAACATCAGTGCCTGACCTTACAAATGCACTTCTAGAATGGTCAAAAATTCCCATAAACGCACTCCTAAACCTTGTGGAAAGCCTTCCCAGAAGAGCTGAAACTTATAGCTGCAAAGGGTGGGCCAACTCCATATTAAACCCTGCAGATTAAGAATGGAATGTCATTAAAGTTCATGTGCATGTAAAGACAGGCATCCCAAAACTTTTGGATTACTGGATGAATCCGCATTTTTGAATGAATCTCTTGAATGAATGATTCAATGACACTTTTTTTAACAGTCACTTGTCGCCACCTACTGGCGTAATGATGTAATTGATCGGTTTTTTTTGAAGCATCAAGTTACTTTCAAAAGTGGATTTACTCTATTTTGATCGCTATCGCATCAGTGTTTTTATCCAATTTCCAAACTATACACTTTTATCCAAGTACTTCTGTGATTAATTTGAATGAATTGAAGAGACTGTTTGTGAAGCTGTTTCATATACCTATTCATGACAACTGCTCTCTCTGGATCAGAACGCAGAGTTTGCTGTGATCGTATGTGTCAAAGGTTTAATAGGCGCAGCTGAATCGTTGTCATTTATGAATGGGTGTTGGAATCGAGTTTGCAATCTTTTGATGATTAATTGTGCAGCTTTAGTGTTTATGGAATCTTAGGATGATACACGATGCCTGGTCACAGTTCCTCTGACATGTTGGGTAATGCGTATTTTCCTGGTAAAAACAAGTAGATCATTAACTCTCACAGTTTTGTGATAATTGCCTTATCTTATCCAGTTTCCTTGGAAAATGTTTTAGATATTTTCATGATAAATCTAAACAAGTAGGTCCAAATCCGTAGAAAAGCTCAAATATCTGTTTTGCATTTGGCTGCAGTTTAGATTTTCTGAGTAGCATTTATTCAATTATGTTTTTCACAACTTCTGTTTTCCGAATGGTTCACAAAAATGTAATCACAAATATTTTTATTTGACAATACAAATATTAAAAATCGGTAAAACACGTTCTGTGTAGTTTCGTGATGCTTTTTTTGTGATGACCCTTTTATAAATTGATTTCCTGTCATAATTTTACTTTTGAACCCCATGCATATTGTTGCATAAGAAAGCATTGAGTTATCGTTATTCAGGTTTGTAACAGTCATGAAGTTCACAGGCTTCCTAGCAAAATAACCACAATTATAGGTTGTGCTTGTGCTTGTGCTATGTTGGCAAGAAGTCGGCATGAAACGGAAGCTGTGATAGTCTTTTTTTCCCTGTTGTGGCGTATATCCGAGTGAAACGGCTTCTAGAACAAGAACAAATGTAGGGTGGGGCTTGAATTTGTCCTTGGGGAATTGATTGGATGGTCGTGGTTTGCTATTGGTGGATCCCATGTGAATGACAGGTTGCCCCACCCTCGTCATCAGAAAAGAGAAGAGATGAGCTGCGACAGGGAGGGGAAGTTATTCTGATTCAAGATTACGAGGATTGACATGAATTTAACGGCACAATATGTACGATTTTTGGATTAAAATTTCCAAAAACCATTAGAACAATGTTATATATATTTTGCACTTACATTATCCCAAATGTTTCCAAGAATGTTTAAATCCAGAAAAATAAGCAATTTTAACCAGGACATGGACTGTGCATCGTCTATCAATGACATCATACCTGCATTACCTGGATTTCCAATTATTTTTATTTTGTAGAAACCATGGAAACACCAAAGACGTGTTAATATATTATGTGTTTTATTAGGCAGGTGAGCAACTGTTTGAATGCATTTTTGCATTCAAACATAAACATATTATTTATATATAAAGGCACAATATGTAAATATATAAAATTTACATATTGTGCCTTTAAAACAATAATGATTTTTAAATTTTGTTTTATTTTAAAGTAAATGCTACTTGTTTTGATACTTTAACTGTATGACTCTGTGATTTGCATTCATTGGTCATTTTTCTATTTAAGAATGAAATGGTATATTTGTCAAAGTTCATGAACTTGCGGTTTGGAGTCACACACAGTGTGCAAACAGACAAAGTTGTTAATTTCTGTCGACGGTGAAGAGAGGGAACAAAGCAGAAGTACACTTTCTTGAGGGATGAATGCTTTTCTTCAGGCTTTAGGTCTAATATCACCACAGCTAACGGCCTCACTGATTCATAATTCGTTTTGTAGCACATTATCCAACTCTTTTTGACAATCACTGCTTGATCATAAAATCAAGTTTGCTCATTCTAAAAGTAAACCCTGTTTTTGGAAATAACTGCAAATGGGTATAACGATGAGACGGGTGTTGCACTTTTATTAATCTTGTATGTCATATGGGCTGGCATTCATGTGAATATATGGACGAAAGAGCTGTGCTACCCCTCAATTGCCAGTTCAGCAAAAAGCAGGTCAGAGAACTTGTTTTAGAACTCAACAGTGGGCATATGATCAGGAAAAAGCTGTCACAGTTTCCTACATGCTGGATCTGAAAATAGGATGTTCGCTATATGTAATTCCAACATTTTGCTACAGGTTTCCTGTTTCTTATGTGAATTCATTTTTTTTTTTGCATTTAAACCTGTCAAAGAAGAAATGCACTCTACAGTTTAAAAGTTTGGAGTAGGTAAGATGTTTTTGAAAGAAGTCTCTTACGCTGACAAAGTCAAAATACAGTAAAACGTTAATAATGTGAAATATCATTACAATTGAAAAGAACTGTTTTTAATTGAAATTATATCCTTGTAAAGTCATGTTAAAGCATTCCACATATATCTCTGTTTTGTGTGCTATGGTTGTGAGTGATTTATCATGTAGTGTGATGTGCAAAGGCCAGACTTTATAAGACCGTAGACAGGATGATATTCAATGTCACAGTCTAGTTAAGCTGTCTGTATCATGTGACTGGGGAGTTGAATTTCTGAAGGCTCCAGAGACACGTTTGAGAAATTGAATAATAGCTTACTACTTACTAAATACTATGTATTATATAATGCACATGGCCAACTATTGATTTTAAATATATTTTAAATAAACTAATATCAATTTCAAAAATGATTAAAGACAAGTAAACAGTAATAAAATAACAACAAATAAACAAATTAGCAATAGCGCAAATAAATGCATCTGAACAAAGTTCAGGTACAGAAATTGTAATCAAATGTAAAATAACACGGCATAGTTTTCTTTTTATAATAAAATAGATTCATTCTTATTACAAACGTGTTATATAGCAAAAATGCTATAAGTTACAAAAGTTATTCAGTCAAGATCAGTGAAGTTCTTTGTCTTTTGTTCTTTGATTAATATTAAACTTTGATTAATTAAACAGACGGCAGCAGGTATATTAGGCTGCTGTCACTTTAAGACCTAAAACTGACTGTTTACGAGGATATTTTGACATAATTTTGTGTGTTTACGCGAAAGAGAACTGGTGAGGAGGAGCGTTTGAGTGGCCATAGACTCCCAAGGATCACAGCTGGAGAATTGCAGAGATTAGTTAAGTCTTGTGGGTCAGAAAGCCAAAAAAAATAAAAAATTCAAAAAACCCCATCACCACATGTTGTTCGGGAGGGTTTAAAGAAAAATCCTCCTCGCTCGCTCATCCAAAAACAAACTACAGCATATTCAGTTGTCAGACACGACTAGAACTTCAAAAGGTACCAGATTCTATGGTCAGATGGAACCAAAAAAAAAGATCTTTTTGGCATCTTTGATCATATTTACCAGGGGTGTCAATAATTCTGACCACAACTGTACTTAAATCAGTATATTTGATATCCGCCCCCTTAAATCGATTTCCAGGGCATTTTTTTAAATCTCTATAAAGGGCATTGTTTCCCTTAACCGTATTAAATCATCTTAATGTCAAATTTTTAAATTGTATCAATAAATTCAGTAATACATTAATAAGACACTAGGCTGATACCAATCAAATGAAATCAGTATCAACAAAATCTACTGCAGAGGAAACACAGAAACGATGGGTTACTTAACGTAATCCTGGGTTTTTTGATAACAGAGGGATGTGTTTCACTTATGGGAATAGCTTTGGGCGTGACCAACTATGGAAGCTCCTATGACACCACGTCTGTCTTTGACAGACAGGTCGACCTGAGATCAGGCTCCGCCCCCACCTATATCACCTATATCGAAGTCATTATAGAGAGATTTCTTCCCGTTCCTCTGCAAGGAGGGAAGTGTTGGTGAAACACCTCACTCTGTTATCAAAGAACCCGGGATTACGTTAAGTAACCCATCGTTCTTTTTCTAACTTCGCTCTGTGTTTCACTTATGGGAGATATAGACCACTCCCGGATTGCACAGCGTACGCTATGCCTAATCATATGGGTCCCAACATGCTGGCTCCTAGCACTGCATGAGCTAAGGATGGCTCAGATACATCTAGTCTATAAAACCGCACAAAAGTGTGCAGTGTAGCCCAACTTGCTGCCGCACATATCTCTTGAACTGAAGAGATAACTCCCTTAAGTAAGGTCCATGATGTAGCCATGCCCCTAGTGGAGTGGGCCCTTAAACCCTCAGGAGGTTGAGAACCTCTGCATTTATATGCTAGAGATATAGCTTCTACAATCCAGTGGGACAGCCGCTGACGCGACAACATCGTTCTGATAACTGGTTAACATCCATTTTGTCAGCAATGCAATTTGATTTATAAAATGAGACAAACCGCAGGAAATCGTTCCACAAACGTTAGTTCGTCTGTCCATGTAATTTTCAACCGATTTCTGAATTAGAACAGAAAATTACCGCTCCACTTCATATTGCCCAATGGAATTTGAACTTGTTTTGCCAGATCACAATAGGTTGGTGTATTATACATGACAAACAGGCATTGATGAATTATGTAATATTTTAAAATATATAATATATAGATTTTTAATTAAATCGACACATTAGCTTTGATTATTGATGAAAAAAAAATGTTTGGTATATGTATATATATTTTTTTCCCCATAAAGCCACAGACACTCTCTGAAAGAACCATATATGGCTCGAGAGCTGTTTCCAAACAGACTGTGGAAAATCAGCCAGTCAATCAAAACGCACGCAAACCCATAGCAACGCATTATGGCAATGCCTCAGACCGACTGATATGTAAAAATAAACAGAAAACCCTGTCAGTAATTACTCGCCCTCATGTCGTTCCAAACCCGTAAGACCCTTCATTCATCTTCAGAACACAAATTAAGATATTTTTGATGAAATATGAGAGGTTTCTGAACCACACATAGGCAGCAACGTCATTGCAACTTTCAAGGCCCAGAAAGGTAGTAAAGAGATTGTTAAAATAGTCCATGTGACTACAGTGGTTCTTAATGTTATGAAGTGACGAGAATACTTTTTGTGCGCAAAAAACCCCCAAAGAATTTATGCATCAATCTCTTCAATGTCATTCTCCTACGCTGTTCACATTGTAAAAAACAGTGCAGCGCTTCCAGGTTCTACGTCAGAATGCTGACTCATTATTGGCCGACGCTGTTCACATGAGCACCAGGACACATGCAGGATCTAGCCAATCATGAGCTGCCATTCTCACGTGGAACCTGGAAGCGCTGCACCGTTTTTACTACGTAAACAGCGTAGGAGACTGAGTAATGTTGTTATTTTTCTTAGTTTTTTTTTGCTACATTTCACACTTAAAGTAAGTGACCTTCATCCTATTGATGTTATTTCAGAACAGGAAATTGTAAATAATAGTTAAGGTGCTTCATGTTAAAAGAATATGGTATTTATGTAATTGCAAATGTGGCACTGAAGGGTAGTTGTGTGAGTTGTCTATCATTTACTGGATTTACCAAAACAATCTTTTAAATTAACTTTGTTAATTAACTATATAATATCAGTTTTGTTCCATTAAGTCAGTCAGTTTTTATCCCCGCACACAGGACCTGAGCCTGCCCAATGGGACTCCAGTAGATACGTCAAGCCCCGCCTCCTCTTCGTCTCTGCTGAACCGATTGCAGCTCGATGATGATTTGGACGGAGAAACACGTGACCTGTTTGTGACTGTAGACGATCCTAAGAAACACGTGTCTACTATGGAGACATACATCACCTACAGAGTTTGCACAAAGGTCAGTAAAGCTCTTATTAGACGGTCTGTTTCTTGACTTTATTGACAAGGTGCTGTTATTATTCGTGCAAATTTAAGGTGCTATTCAAAACTTTAGTACAAATATGTTAGGATAATTAACCCGGGTGATATGGCTTAGTGGTTAATCTGAATTGTTGATCCCTAAACTATCAGTTTGCTCCAGTTTATAACTGTAGATCACTGTGCATTAAAGTGTCTAATTAGTTATTGGTAATTATATTAGTTCAATGTTATCATCTTTCCTCTTTGCTTGGAAATGCTGTTGTTTAACACTTGTGGCAGTTGTTTGCAGACTCGTTCTGCTTCCACTATGATTTGAAACATGCTCACTGTGGCAGTTTCTGGAGCTCAGAGTCATATAGAGGTGCTTATGAAAAACCAGGGAGGCAAACCGCAGCAACTTGCATCTCAGTCACTTCCTATCAGCTCTTTGTAAACTCATTGTAAAAGAAAAAGTCGAACTCGTGAGCCTGCATTCAACTGCCATTATAAATCTTGGAAACATCAGAATATTTCTTAATATAACTTGCGGGTGAGTAAATCATGGGGTAATTTTCATTTTAAAGTGAACTAATCCTTTGATATTTCATTTTAATTTGAGTTAATTCAGTATTATTTCAGATTTATTTTAAACTTAAGGTGCATTCATGCCATGTCGTAATTACTGCATACCATTTCAACATGTAAACAATTTTTTTTTTGTGGAAACACCAGTAATGTTTTTTTCTAAGGCACGTTTATAAAAGCTACTTAAATGCCCTAACTGAACTAATGCCTAATCCTAAATCTGAAAGTGTGGGAATCCTGTATAAGACACAACATTTGATCAAAAATACAGTAAAAACAGTAATATTGTGAAATATGATTATAATTTAAAATATTTTGTTTTATTTTGTAATGTATAGTAAAAATGTAATTTATTCCTGTGATCAAAGCTGAATTTTCAGCATCATTACTCCAGTCTTCAGTGTCACATGATCCTTCAGAAATCATTCTGATATGATGATTTGCTGCTCAGGAAACATTTATTATTATTATTATTATTAATTATCAATGTTGATACGTTGAAACAGTTGTGCTGCTTCATATTTGTGTGAAAACTGTGATTTTTAGGATTCTTTGAATACAGAGATCAAAAGAACAGCATTAATTCGATATTGAATTTTTTTGTAAAATGTCTCTTTACTGTCACCTTTGACACCTCTTTGCTTCTGTGTGACCTACAGACCACCAGGACAGAGTTTGATCTTCCTGAGTACTCGGTAAGGCGGCGCTACCAGGACTTTGACTGGCTTAGGAACAAACTAGAGGAAAGTCAACCCACCCACCTTATTCCAGTAGGTAGAGGATGCATTTGTGCATTAGTATAACTAGTTATTTAATGTTGCAGGGATTGTTTTCAGCCATGTGTTATTTCAGACCATGTGATCGACTATGTTTGTTGTTGTTTTTCCTTTCTGCTATTGTTTAGCCCTTGCCCGAGAAGTTTGTAATGAAGGGAGTGGTGGACCGTTTTTCAGAGGAGTTTGTGGAGACCAGAAGAAAGGCACTAGACAAGTTCCTCAAACGTGTAGCAGACCATCCGGTGCTCTCTTTCAACGAACACTTCAATGCATTTCTCACAGCAAAGGTGAGTGTGTTAAAGTCGGCATGAAAAGAAAATTCATGTTATTGATCTTATTCTGAATGATTCATCCATGTATATTTTTCATTGTATTCAAATGTTTTGACCTTGTAATGTTTAATTAAAATATCATAACTGGATCTTCCAGTGAAATGACAGTCTTCTCTCTGATGATCTATACAGGACTTCTCCAATCATTTAGTCTGCTTAAACTCCACCCCTCGCATTCATCTGCCTTCACTTTTCACGCCCACATCTCAGCATCCAATGAACAACCCGCCCAACAAAGTCTCGCCCAACATTCATTTATTTTCTGATAATCGGTTTCATTTGAATTTAATTTAATTTAATTTAATGATTTTGTTTTTGTAAATCAAATTTAGAAACATAACTCCTAAGTGTACAGGAATTGTAAATGTGTCATGCTTTTTCATGTTTGTATAGTTTCTCACTAAATTGAATTACTAATGCTGGAAACCCTTATGACCAGATCCAGATGTTTTGTTTAACGTGGCCCAACTACATTCAGCTTTTGCAATATGGTGATAGTAGTATATACTCCAAGATGGAAAAAGTGTTTCAGTGGGATTTTGTTGGGCTTGGCAGCATTTTTTTGGCCATAAGACAGAATTTATGTACTGTATGCTTGACTTTTCAGGACTTGAATAAGCGCCAAGGCCTGGCTCTGCTGACTAAAATGGGGGAATCTGTGAAGTATGTGACGGGTGGTTATAAATTGAGAGGACGGCCAATTGAGTTTGCCACCATGGGCGACTATCTGGACATGTTCACACAGAAACTGGGCACCATTGACAGGATAGCACAGAGAATCATCAAAGAGCAATCAGGTAAAGATCGTCCCTCTCAGCCTTATAAAAGAAATTTCATCCACCCTAAGGTAGCATTGCATGTACATGTCCCTTAAACTTTGGTGTCAGTATTTTTTTCTTGAAAGAAATTTATAATTTTATTCAGCAAGGATGCATTAAGTTATGACAGTAAATACACATAATGTTACAAAAGATGTATATTTCAAATACATGCTGTTGTTCTGAGCTTTCTATAGAGAATCCTGAACCCTTTTTTAATGATTTCCAAAAGTAGCATAATTGTTTTCAACTTTGATAATCATAATAAGAAATGTTTCTTGAGCAGCAAATCAGCATATTAGAATGATTTTTGAAGGATCAATTTAGAGCCCTGCACGGGACTGTTTTCTTAAACCCGCACCCGCCCGCTCCCGCTGAATGTATGACCAGGACCGCCGGCTCCCGCAACCTATCTGTTCCACTCCTGCCCACGCCCACAATGTTTGTGTCCACTCCCGCCCGCTCCCGCGGACTTTATCTCACAGCTTGTGAAAAATGTACACATATAGGCCTACTCAGACTAAATATTCGTTCAAGTTTACATCCAGAATAACAGACTTTAAACATGATTGCGTTTAAATAAGATGAAGTAACCAAAGCACCACACATGACAAAAACATTGGGTAGCTTATTTTTTTATTAGCGTTATAAAACATTAACCGTTAAAACAAAACCGCGACTAGCGCCACCTCAGTTTTTAGGCTACAAACTAACCCTAACCTAACACAGAGAACTTTGAAAATAGGCTATATAATTTTAGCAAATTAATTACAAAGCGAAATAGAATGCTTAAAAAAACTCACAGATTTCACATTATAGTTTGCTTAACAGGCTATTGCAAAAAAGAAAATAAATAATAAAAAAAATAACAAAAATAACGTAGATTACTTAACAAACAAATGAATTTGATCACTGGGCCTTGCTTTGCTTACTCCATATTACTATGAAGGAAAAGTATATTGCTGACTGACTATGGTCCCAGACTTGTACGTCTTTCTTCCAAGATCCACACACACACACACACACTCTCTGACGGCGCACTAGATGCTTTTGTCAAGTAAACAGCTGCTTTAATTTTCTTCTCAACTTCTTGTGTTGACTCCATTTCTACTACACGCCAAATCCCACCGTTCCCCGCGGGTCTGCCGCTAAATTTTCTGACCGCCCACTCCCGCACGCAGCAAAGGTAAAACTGCCCGCAAGATTTGCGTTGGGTTCCACGGGTCCCATGGGAGCCCAAACCCAATGCAGCCCTCTAGATCAATTGATGCTTGAGTAAGGCTGGAGTAATGATGCTGAAAATTCAGCTTTGATCACAGGAATACATTTTAATTTCAATTAGTCATTTTAAATTGTAATATTTCACAAAATTACTGATTTTACTGTATAAATACATTTCAATCACAACAAATTTCAAAATAGTTTTAGAATGTTATTGAATATTGTAGACGTGTCAGGTTTTTGTCCTTAAATCACTCTTGTGTGTAGGACTGATTTCTTACGCATCTCATCCCAAGCCACCGTTATATATATATTGGTTTGATTGTGTGTGTGTGGAGCTCTTCTGGCGCTCCTCCGTGGGACTCAAGACCGGTGTGGCGCACAGTGGACGCTCATTAGCACTCGCGCCACCGGCCTCGCTCCATCCCCACATCTTTTGTCCACACCCTGCTTGCCACAAACCCACGAGACTGCACTCTACTCTGACTCCTCTGCCCTCTGTTGGACGGCGATGGATCCTCTGGCATCTGGCAGGAGTCCCCTGTTCCCTGCTCCTTCCCATCATGGCGAACGGCAGCAGGTTCCGGCCTCAGGCAAAAGGTGGCGGCGACTCTGTCCTCTCTTGGACGGCAGCCGGTTTCATCTGTCCCCCCTGCAAGTCATTTCAGCCCACCGCCTCGAGCGTCCATGGCGGCAGACTCTGCTCAGTCCTGCTCGATGGCACAGCGGATTTCCCACAGCGGCAAGGGCTCTTTGGCAGCGAATTTGTACTTCATCCCGGGTTTTAGCACCACTGCGATGGTTTTTGATAAAGAGGAGATGTCAGGGTTGGCTAAGGTGGACTCAGGTCCTCTTTATTATAAACGCTCTGAATTACAATAACAAATATTAGCGGCACTCACGCTTCACAGATAAGCTTTTTATGCACCGCAGTCCACCAGTCTTTCTCTGATTTGGCCCGTCATCCGTCCGTTTTTATTCCCTCCATGCCAATCACTACAATAAGACACAGGTGTTAGTCGTGCTGCACTTGACCTACTTACTTGCATATTGTGAATATTTTATTTATGCGTATGTTAGCTTCAGCCTCAGTTTTTGTAAATTGCTATCTATGTAGGATGTTTCACATCAGACTTATAAGGTTTAGTTAGGATGCTGCCTTAGAAGGCAGTTGTCTTTGTGGGAATTAGACGGCAAGGCAGGTTTTGAAACAAAAGTAAAAATAAATGTAAAATGTAAAAACGAGCTCTTTAAGATGAGCTTTTTCATTGTTTGTGCTTAGAATTCTTGATGGAGTTAAGAGAGTACGGGCCTGTCTACTCGTCCTGGTCGTCATTCGAGGAAGAGCTCCATGATCCTCTGGAGGGGGTGTCGGGGTGCGTGTCAAACTGCTCCAGCGCTCTGGACGAACTCACAGAGGACATGAGTGAAGACTTTCTCCCTGTGCTTAGAGAATACGTCCTATACATCGAATCCATGAAGGTGAGTGGCTCTCAGCTGAGCTTTTCAGTCATTTCTTCACACTTGTATGTGAATTTTTTTTTAATTTAACATTGAAGAATGGCCAGTAGAAACAATAATTCATGCCATTTGGAAAAAGACTCCTTTGTAGTCTATAGCCCCTTTCACACAGCATTACCGGTAAATTACCGTAAAATTACCAGAACGACTTTACCGTTAAATACAAAAATGTGCTGTTCACACAAGTGACGGCATTCCGTCTTTTTTTACCGGTAAGAGAACATTCACACAGTAGCAGCAAAATACCAGTAAATTCTCTGATGTCAGTCATTGTAAATTATCTTTAAACGCTGCGCTGTTGTCTTCATTCGAGAAGCACTTTATCTGTTCAATTTGACAACATTGGGGCAAAACCTGACACAACTGTAAATCTACAATATTAGCCTTATATCAATTCACACATAGGTGTATCGCTGTGTTAGTTGTAACTTAGTGGGAGATTTACAACAAGCAACCGGACAATATTCACTAACATATCTGACTCGAGGAAAAATATTTACAATACACAATGTGGTTTTTTTAATGATATTTTTAGGGGAGGGCAACCCTCAGATGGGGTGGGTCCTGACCCCTCCTTTGCTTTACGCCTATGAATAGTATCCAACTGCAGAGTCGCGCGCTGATGAATGGAAAAGAAGGCTGGGTCTCGAGAGCAACACATTGAAAAAACTGCGAGACCCAGCACAACGGTCAAAGATGATCATTCAGCGCATTTTTCTTTAAATAGAAAAACTATTAAAAAGCTTACCGTACACAGGGCGGAGTAATCACGTCAATTCTTTATGATTGGTTCAAAGCAGACTTACATCAGCGCGTTCTGACTTCGAACGTGCAAAATACTGGTAATCTTTATTCCGCATTCACACAGAGCACAATTGCCGGAACCAATTTACTGGTATTTTTTAAAAAGTCCTGTTCACACATGATCTGTTACCGGTAATTTACCAGTAAAGACTGTGTGTGTGAAAGGGGCTTATGACTTTTTGCAAAGGGAATGTCATGGTTTAGAATTATTTTTGACAGTATGTTCTCCCAAAACTAAGCCAATGTTCAGTAATTGTGTTTTAAACTTGGAAGTTGTAAATGGTTACAATACAAATTAAAGGAACGCCGACTTTTTGGGACTTTAGCTTATTCACCGTATCCCCCAGAGTTAGATAAGTCCATACATACCATTTTTATCTCTGTGCGTGCCATAACTCTGTCTGACGCACCCACCGCTAGCCTAGCTTAGCACAAAGACTGGAGGTAAATGGCTCCATCTAGCCTACTACTCAATAAGTGACAAAATAACGCCAACATTTTCCTATTTACATGTTGTGATGTGTTTAGTTACATCGTGTACTAAGACCGACAGAAAATGAAAAGTTGACATTTTCTAAACTGATATGGCTAGGGACTATACTCTCATTCCTGCGTAATAATCCAGGAACTTTGCTGCCGTACCATGGGTGTAGCGGCGCAATGATATTACGGAGCGCCTGAAAATAGTCCCCAGCATGCTCTCTGTGCAAGCAGGTTGTCACATTGGTTATGTTGACGGAAGTTATCCTTTTTCAGGCGCTGCGTAATATCATTGCGCCGCTGCACCCATGGTACGGCATGGTACCCAAGTTCCTGGATTATTACGACTTATGACTGGTGTTGGTTTGTCTTAAAGCATATTAAAAACACCACATAGACATATAAACAACATTAAAAACTTGATTTAAGGAAACTGAATGATAGTTCTATAATTTACTGCTTTCCTGCATATGTTTTTAAGCATTTCTGTTGAACATGATCATGTTTCTTCTCTCCAAAGTGTCACTGCAGGACTTGCAGAGAGACATCAAGGAATTCTGGGAAGCAAAAAGAAGCGTTTTAATAGCTTCCATATTTGTGTCATGTCTCCATTGTACAGAATATAGTGAACAAATTTCATCATCTAGTTTGAGGCAGTAAGAATCATGAATTAGTGCTTGGTTATAATTAGTTATAACCAATCATATGCAGAAAAGGTTAAATTAGACAATGTAAACTGTAATTCCTGCCAAATGTTTGTAATTCACAAACCTCTTATCGTTTGTCAGAATGTGCTTAAAAAGAGAGACCAAGTCCAGGCTGAATACGAAACAAAGTTGGAGGCAGTCGTGTTCAGGGAGGACAAAAAGACACCGGTGAGTTACATTTGTTTTACTAACTCCGATCTGAAGTGATTTGCAGGGCTTTCAATGGCCGTGACACACCAAGCTGACGGTCGGCTGTTGGCCAGTGTCGGGCCATCTGTGAGCGTATTTTGGGCCTTGCAGTATTGATTATAGAGGAGTAGTATAGAGGAGGGGGGCCTTGGAGTAAAAAAGGTTGGGAACCACTGGTCCAGACCAAACCGTAACTTGTAGAGACTTGAAACTTTAAGGGATGGTGGTACCCATCCTGTCTACAACATCACCAATGCTCGCCACAATCGGCTTGACAGTGGCGCTACAGCAATCAAAATGCAAAATGGATATTTTGGAGTTTTTGAAAAATCTACTTTTGCAAACTAGTTCTAGGTTTTCCACCCGATCTGACCCAAGCTAGTGCAGTAAGATTCTCCTTGATTCACGTTGGCGACAGGATGCCAGAATGTTCAAAGTGGGCGTGGCCACTTTTACTAAAATGGCTAACTCTTGAACAGAATGAGATAATTTGACCCAATTTGGTACACCTATGTATCATGGCACTATAAATGTGGCTATATCTACACAACAACCAGTCCGATTGAAAACTGGCATGCAGTCTTTGTCCAAGGTGCTGTGACTGTCTATGAGGACATTCACATATCTAAAAAAAAAACTAAACAAACATGGCCGCCATCGGCCAATGAATTTTGAGTATCTATTGGACAAGGTTAATAGATCTCGCTGATCGGAACAAAACTCGCTGGACGTGTTTGATTCATGGCCCTAGAATGTCTGTGAAATTTGAACAAAATCGGCCTCCGGGGTGGCACCATCATGTTTTTCAAGTGCATAAATGATTGTATATTATGTGGTTTTCACACATGCACACACATGCACACATACTTGGTATATAATATAACTCTTCATTCTGAACAATTTTGCCTCTAGGACCACTGTGGTCAATCAAACCGTTTGTTAGTGGCCCAGCACTCCTCAAGCTTTGGCAGCTATTCTGTGATTTTATAGTATCGTTTTTGTGTGTTTTTGGTCGTACACTAGTAGCCATATATGTATGGTACAGTAGAGCTGAACTGTTAATGGTTGCGGATTACAATCACTGCAGTCTAGACAATAACTAGGGACTTTATCTCCCCTGGAGATCCGATGTTCTCCCGTGAGCAAAGAGCTCACCATCCCCGAGCTGAGATGGCGCAGACAGCGGAGGCACAAAAGGGGTAAGAGAGGGGGACTATAAGCCAAGCTAAAGGCTAAACCCTATAAACTGGCCGTTCCAAGTCTTTTTTTCCACCAACGCCCGTTTTTTAACGAGTTACGACTGAAGATTACTTTGCACAGTTTGGATTACTGTACGATGATTATTACAGAGACTTTGCTGGATCAGAACATCCCGGAAGCTGCTATTGAGCTAGCAGGCTGCGTCATGTTCAGAACGGATAGGACTAGTCATTCCGGTGTAAGGGTGGTTTCAATTGTTATCAGCAAGATGCTATAAAACTGTACATTCCTTGTCTATTACCACCCACTGCTGCCAATGACGAAAATAAGCGCCGTTATTATAGCTAAATATGTGGGAGAGTGTTGCTATAGAGTGACGATATTGTATTGCAATAGGTAGCACCTTAATGTTAATGCTGAATCAAAACTAGTTGGCTCATCATTTGTAATTAATAGGGTTTAATGACAATATCTCATTATGGTTACACTTGAAATAGTTACAAAATAGATATATACAGTGCATCTGGAAAGTATTCACAGCGCTTCACTTTTTCCACATTTTGTTATGTTACAGCCTTATTCCAAAATGGATTAAATTAATTAATTTCCTCAAAATTCTACATACAATAACCCATAATGACAACGTGAAAGAGGTTTGTTTGAAATCTTTGCAAATGTATTAAAAATAAAAAACAAAAATAATCACATGCACTTGAATATTCACAGCCTTTGCACAATACTTTGTTGAAGCACCTTTGGCACCAATTACAGCCTCAAGTCTTTTTGAGTATGATGCTACAAGCTTGGCACACCAGAGATCTCCAGAGATGTTCAATCAGGTTCAAGTCTGGACTCTGGCTGGGCCACTCAAGGACATTCACAGAGTTGTCCCATAGCCACTGTTATCTTGGCTGTGTGCTTAGGGTTGTTGTCCTGTTGGAAGATGAACCTTCGCCCCAGTCTGAGGTCCAGAACGCTCTGGAGCAGGTTTTCATCAAGAATGTCTCTGTACATTGCTGCATTCATCTTTCCCTCGATCCTGACTAGTCTCCCAGTTCCTGCTGCTGAAAAACATCCCCACAGCATGATGCTGCCACCACCATGCTTTACTGTAGTGATGGTATTGGCCAGGTGATGAGCGGTGCCTGGTTTCCTCCAGATAAGACGCTTGCCATTCAGGCCAAAGAGTTCAATCTTTGTTTCATCAGACCAGAGAATTTTGTTTCTCATGGTCTGAGAGTTCTTCAGGTGCCTTTTGGTAAACTCCAGGTGGGCTGTCATGTGCTGTCTGGCCACTCTACCATACAGGCCTGATTGGTGTAGTGCTGCAGAGATGGTTGTTCTTCTGGAAGGTTCTCCTCTCCACAGAGAAACGCTGGAGCTCTGTCAGAGTGACCATCAGGTTCTTGGTCACCTCCCTCACCATTTACGGATGATGGAGGCCACTGTGCTCATTGGAACCTTCAATGCTGCAGAATTTTTTCTGTACCCTTCCCCAGATCGGTGCCTCAATACAATCCAGTCTCTGAGGTCTACAGACAATTCCTTGGACTTCGTGGCTTGGTTTGTGCCAAGTTGTAGAAACATGATGAAGGATGATCAGTGGAAACAGGATGCACCTGAGCTCAATTTTGAGTGTCATGGCAAAGGCTGTGAATACTTGTGTACATGTGATTTTTTTATTTTTTTATTTTTTTTTATAAATTTGCAAAGATTTCATACAAACCTCTTTCACGTTGTCATAATGAGGTATTGTTTGTAGAATTTTGAGGAAAATTGTGAATTTAATCTATTTTGGAATAAGGCTGTAACATAACAAAATGTGGGGATGCACTGTAAGATGATAAAACCATGTACCATTAATTGCATATATGCCAAATGTATTAATGCCATTAATTGCATATATGTAAAATGTTACCTTGGAGATAGAAAGAGAGAGAGAGAGTGTAGAGAGAAAGAGAGATGGAAGGCAGAGCTCATGTAGAGAGTAAGAGCAAGGCCCCCAAGAAGAGGAGGCAAGAAAAAAGTGCCCAAGAAAAAAAGAGACCAGAGCAAAAGACACAATCTTCTTTTTATCCCTTCCTTGACCATTTTACTAAAACCCAAATAAGAGACATTTAAACTGACCAATCAGAAGATTACCCTGTACTAAAGATGTGACAATTAGCAGACTCCCAATGTACACATTACCTCTTTGCCTTTAGGAATTCCTCTTGTGGTAAGAGCAGGAAAGCAAAAGTCTTTGTTGATTTTCTTCCTTACAACATTCCGGTAAGAGCAGATGAGGGGGACTTTGCATTTACCAAAATAATAGTTGGTGTGCAAACGCCATGGTCAAAGACGGTCACTGCTCTCTGTATATAGAGTATATAATGTTACAGTGTAGACCTTTCTGCTTGCCTAGGGAGTTTACTTCGGTTGCTATCTGTCTACGTACCACTGCAAGGTAACGCTAGGGTAGCCATGGAGAAGAAACACCACTCCATTAGTCATAATCATAGAGTCCTCTGCTACATCTGGGACTCTAAGATCATCTGTCTCTGTCCCTGATCCCAGCATGTATATCACTCAGCTGCAGACAGAGACAGTCCAAGTATGGACTAAGGAGGCCACCTCAGCCCTGCAGGACTGCTTTGAAGACACAGACTGTGGAATTTTTGCTGAGGAAACAGATCTGGAGGGACACACATAAGCTGTTCTGTCATATAAACTTTTGCACTGAAAATGTGTCTGAAACAATAGCTGTTAAGGTGTCCTAAATCCGTGGGTCAACAGCAAGGTGATGACCCTGCTCTCCGCACAAAATTCAGCGTTTAAGTCTGGGTACCTGCAGGCCTATAAAGAAGCACAGAGAAGCCTGAGGAGGGGCATCAGAGAGGCCAAGCACAGGTACAAGCAATGCATGGAGGAGCACTTTATCAGCATCAACTACAGATGCATGTGGCAGGGGATAAAGACTTTCACTGGCTAGGACAGCTGCACAGCCATAAATTCTACAGACAGCACACTGCCTGAAACTTTGAATCTTGACTTTTCTCATTTCAACCGCCATAACAGAGAGGTCAGATTTCATCCTAAACTACCAGAGAAGGACAAACCTATTCAGCTGCACCAACATCAAGTTAGATCCACGCAAAGTCATCGTGAGGAAAGCAGTTGGTCCAGATCGAGTCACCGGAAAAGATCCTTAAGGGACTAGTGGTATTTACTAACATCTTTAACCTCAGTGCTTAAATCTGCCTTCCCCACCTGCCTTAAGTCCGCTACGATTATTCCGGTACCAAAGAAAAGTAAAGTGAACTGCCTTAATGACTATTGCCCAGTTGCTCTAACTCCCATTATCTTTCTCGCATCAAATCTGCCATCCCTGCTGACCTTGACCAACACCAGTTTGCGTATCGAGCACAGATCAACAAAGGATACTGTCATTTTATAGCTCTCCACACAGTTCTTACACACCTGGACCAAGAAAACACGCATGTAAGAATGTTGTTTGTGGATTTCAGTTCAGCTTTTAATACAGTTATCCCCCACAAAATGGTTCAAAAACTGAGCAACCTGGGCGTAGGCAGTTTACTGTGCACATGGGTTTTCAACTTCCTGAGCAACAGACCCCAGAACGTCAGAATAGGACATCACACATCATCCAATCTGAACACTGGCATACCACAGGGGTTTGTCCTCAGCCCACTTCTCATTTCCCTCTTTACCCACAACTGCTCCCTTATTCATCCGACCAACACAATCATCAAATTAACGGATGATACCACCATAGTAGGGCTGATATCAGACAACAATGAGGCAGCCTTCAGAGAGGCTTTACTTCCTCAGGAAGTTAAAACATTGACACCTTCCTCATCATCTGCTGACCAACTTCTATCGATTGCATAGCTTCTATCTGGGCTGCATAAATCCCCCGCCCCCCCACACATCGCTGTGGTTATCTTTGTATGTCCTGTTTTTTGTGTTTTAATATATACGTTGCCATCCTTGAGAGTTGTTAAAGTGTTTCTCGCTGTTTTAAGCATTGACAATAAAGAATCAAAAGATTCTAATTTATGCTTTCTATATATGTAATATCTTACAATTGCGCTTAAAGGCCTTAAAGCATTTGAACCTGTTAATAGCTGCTTGCAGCTATATTTGATATTCCAAATAGAGGTCTACACGGAGCACCCGAGACCCGTGGACCCGGGTCTGTTTAACATTGTGTAATACCCGAGTTGATTGGACTCGGAGAATCTCTATCTCTCAGCCGTTAGAAGCAAAGCGGGCAGATTTAATACAAGCGTACTCCTATTTAAATAATATATTTCAAATCAGCAACAAAATCTCAAGGTGTCACATAAATGTTTTCCATGACGCTCAAATTGCGTAAAAAAGGTCATATTTCAGGTTGCTCCAGCTAACGCACATGTGCAGTCTCAAGCGCATCATGTTTCTATGGCAACCGGAGCTTCCGCAGTGACTGTAATGACTTTAAAAATAATATGAATGAACGGTCTTGTTTAATCTTAAAGTTTTGGTGGTCAGACTCGGCTCACAGAGATGATAGCAAATAAATAATGCTAACGTCAGCGGCCATGGCACCGAACGAACCGACGGAAAATGAAAAGTTGCAATTTTCTAGACCGATATGGCTAGGGACTATGCTCTCATTCCTGGGTAATAATCCAGGAACTTTGCTGCCGTACCATGAAAACACAGAGAGCGTGCTGGGGACTATTTTCAGGCGCTGCGTAATATCATTGCGCCGCTACACCCATGGTACGGCAGCAAAGTTCCTGGATTATTACCCAGGAATGAGATCATAGTCCCTAGCCATATCGGTCTAGAAAATTGCAACTTTTCATTTTCCGTCGGTCTTAGTACACAATGTAACTATACACATCACAACATGTAAAAATGTTGGCGTTATTTTGTCACTTATTTAGCAGTAGGCTAGCTGGAGCCGTTTACCTCCAGTCTTTGGGCTAAGCTAGGGTAGCGGTCGGTGCGTCAGACAGAGCTATGGCACGCACAGAGATAAAAATGGTATGTATAAACTGATCTAACTCTGGGGGATACGGTGAATAAGCTAAAGTCCCAAAAAGTCGCTGTGTTCCTTTTAACACGCAGGCGCAGAACGCGCATACTAGTTGACAGTCGCCTGTAGTCCTTTTGGTGTGTTCAAGCGCAGCTTTTTAGCTCACAGACAGCTTTTGTTGCCCCTAGTTTTTTGATGTCGACTTTGTGTGTCACAGCCTTTAGAGCTGCTTTTATTAAGGCTGGAAAATATGAAGGTGGAAGAAATGTCTCAACTGTTGAGAGTTAATTGGGCGTCCTGGATGTTCTCTGCACATCCTGCAGGTGCCCACTGACGTGGAGAAGTGCCAAGACCGTGTGGAGTGTTTCAATGCCGACCTGAAGGCCGACTGGGACCGCTGGCAGAACAACAAGCGACAGGACTTCAGACAACTGCTGACAGGCATGGCCGACAAAAACATCCAGTACTACGAGAAGGTGAGAAACTTGAAAAGTGGCCTTGGTAACACTTTATTTTTGTGTCCTTGTTACATGTTGCTGTAGTAATAACTAAAAATTATGCATAATTATATGCAACAAACCAGAATCCTAAACAACCCTATAGAAAGTACATGTAGTTAATAATAATAATTTATAAAAATTATTATTATTATTATTATTATTACTCAGTACTTAAATGTGTAATTACACTGTTAAAGAGCCATTTTACATGACCATGAGCGTGATATTGCTCATATAAATATCCAAATTTATGATTCAGCTTTCATTCTTCAGGTCAATTATATATTAATGAAAAAACAAATCAGCTTGAATAAGGAAAGCGATATCTTTGTCATAGTATATTTCAATGGTTAAAGTTACCACAGTCATTGCATGTGCTGCACTTAATTTGTACCATTTTGTTTTATTTGTTTATTTTTATTTATCTATTTACCTTTTTTTTAGATTTTGAAAGATAATAAAGATATTGTTTGATAAGTGAGATCTCTGATTGTAGTCCTTGAAAACCAAAAAAGTAGTGCTTGAAAATAAGTCCTGGAATTTAATTTTACAGTATCTGTACGAACCCTGTAATTGTTGAGTTATTATATTTTCATGAAAGAACAAAATATGACCAGCTGAGACATTTTTTTTTTTTACTTTGGATTAGTGTGTATTGATATTAAGGATGCAGCGATTAACCGATTTCTCTTAACAATGTCACGGTTAAGTAATCGTAAAGGCACAGAGTGTTTTTTTTTGCACGGAATGGAACTGTTGCAACTTGCACAAAACGGAAACAAAGTTACACCAGCGGTGCACCAGCTTAAAGTGCCGCGCTTTTCAGAGACACAGAGGCTACTACTGTACACAATGGATTTACTATGGCAGAGGGACCAAACAGCAAAGCTTTATTTCCACCAAAGAAACGCCTGAAGTCTGCAGTCTATAGCTTTTTTTTTTTTTTAAGCGACCGTTATTTTAGAACGTATTATTTTTTACCATACCGGCGCGTCATGCAGTCACAATACAGATAATTTATTTATTCCGGGTTTTTTTTCCTTTTTATTCAAAATATATACAAACTTGTTAACTATATCATGAATTATGATATATTCCGATGGCAAATATGTGTAAGTGAATGTGTTTAGTCGTTTAAACGCCTTTATAATGATCATGTTAGGTGATATAATGCGCAATGAGTTTGCAAATCAGAGGATCTGTTTACATCACGTAAATTTATCAATTTTCCCCGAAATACATAGAAGTGGCCAGTGAACATTGGAGAAGAATAAACTTTATTGTTTCATGCACAATGTGTATCTGAATAAAATATTTTATTCGAATTCTAATTGAAAGCATTATTATTGCAGCTTCCATAGATATCAGTGTATGGAATTTACATTTAACAAACTATACATGTCTTTTTATATAGGCTAGTAATTCATTTAATCTCTGAAACCTCAAATAAACATTATGTGGTTGAATAGTGATATTTGAATATTGATTATATGAAAAGCATGCGCGTTGTCTCTGGCTCAGCGCCAGCCAAAGCGCGGAAGCACGTTTGAATTTATTAGTGACACAAACAGACAAACCAAAATAATAGACATGACTTTCTTAGATGAATATTATTAAATTATTAAAAAGATTATTAAAATGAATACGTATGGATGACAGTTGGTGACAGTAACAGTTAAGTTCATTCCCCTCATATTGACATGGATGTTTACAGAGCAGAGGTCACCTTTCTTTGATTTCAAAGGGAGAGACAGACTTTTGTCTTTATTATTATTTTGTGCTGTATTATTTGGTTACCGTGTTATTTCTGGTTCAAAAGGCAGCAAAAAATAACACTTTAAAATCGAAAGAGTGTTCATGTGATTTTAAACATTGTTGTGAAATGAATGAATGTATAATAATCGTGATAAACGTGAAACCATGATTATTTCTCAGACTATAATCGTACCAACAAAATCTATAATTGTTGCATCCCTAATTAATAATTTGCGTACAGTAAGGCCAGAAATGTGTTTTAAGAAAGTAAATGGGTTCAGTTTGATGTAATGTTGATTTAAGTATATAAATTGTATATAGAGCACTTAGACTGAAATTGCTCAGCCGTTTGTTGGAAGAGCTTGAACAGGAACTCTCACACATTTCAGTCCTGCTGTTTGCCAAACACTGACACAGCGCCGCAAAATTCCAAACGCGGAATTTCCAAACGCCGAGAGGGAAGATTCTGGGAAACCAATAATACTGCAGGAACCAGAGGAGCTCACGTTCCTTGTTTACTTTTGTTTATCACTGCGCGGTGTGACGCTCCGCTCAATATTCCGCTCTATGCATATGCGCTCAGCTCAGTTGCTCACAGCCCAAGCAAATGCTCAACTCATGTACCGGCTCATCAGAAAAGCAAAGTCTGCTCAAATAACATGCTGACATGAAATTTCTATATAGTAGACTTGTTTCTGTTTGCAGTACCCCTATACTGTGCTACTGTAACATGGTAAAGCAGTGCTAGGCAGCGCTGGTAAAATTATTCACTGATCCACTCCAAGCTACATTCTGCTCACATGCTCTGATAATAATAGCTTTGTAGGACTGCATTATTTGGATTGTTGTTGAAAAATAAATCTGATTCTTAATAATAATAATAATAATAATAATAATAATAATATATAATGTATATGTAATATATATATATATATATATATATATATATATATGGGAGTGCAGAATTATTAGGCAAATGAGTATTTTGACCACATCATCCTCGTTATGCATGTTGTCTTACTCCAAGCTGTATAGGCTGGAAAGCCTACTACCAATTAAGCATATTAGGTGATGTGCATCTCTGTAATGAGAAGGGGTGTGGTCTAATGACATCAACACCCTATATCAGGTGTGCATAATTATTAGGCAACTTCCTTTCCTTTGGCAAAATGGGTCAAAAGAAGGACTTGACAGGCTCAGAAAAGTCAAAAATAGTGAGATATATTGCAGAGGGATGCAGCAGTCTTAAAATAGGCAAGCTTCTGAAGCGTGATCATCGAACAATCAAGCGTTTCATTCAAAATAGTCAACAGGGTCGCAAGAAGCGTGTGGAAAAACCAAGGCGCAAAATAACTGCCCGTGAACTGAGAAAAGTCAAGCGTGCAGCTGCCAAGATGCCACTTGCCACCAGTTTGGCCATATTTCAGAGCTGCAACATCACTGGAGTGCCCAAAAGCACAAGGTGTGCAATACTCAGAGACATGGCCAAGGTAAGAAAGGCAGAAAGTCGACCACCACTGAACAAGACACACAAGCTGAAACGTCAAGACTGGGCCAAGAAATATCTCAAGACTGATTTTTCTAAGGTTTTATGGACTGATGAAATGAGAGTGAGTCTTGATGGGCCAGATGGATGGGCCCGTGGCTGGATTGGTAAAGGGCAGAGAGCTCCAGTCCGACTCAGACGCCAGCAAGGTGGAGGTGGAGTACTGGTTTGGGCTGGTATCATCAAAGATGAGCTTGTGGGGCCTTTTCGGGTTGAGGATGGAGTCAAGCTCAACTCCCAGTCCTACTGCCAGTTTCTGGAAGACACCTTCTTCAGGCAGTGGTACAGGAAGAAGTCTGCATCCTTCAAGAAAAACATGATTTTCATGCAGGACAATGCTCCATCACACGCGTCCAAGTACTCCACAGCGTGGCTGGCAAGAAAGGGTATAAAAGAAGAAAATCTAATGATATGGCCTCCTTGTTCACCTGATCTGAACCCCATTGAGAACCTGTGGTCCATCATCAAATGTGCGATTTACAAGGAGGGAAAACAGTACACCTCTCTGAACAGTGTCTGGGAGGCTGTGGTTGCTGCTGCACGCAATGTTGATGGTGAACAGATCAAAACACTGACAGAATCCATGGATGGCAGGCTTTTGAGTGTCCTTGCAAAGAAAGGTGGCTATATTGGTCACTGATTTGTTTTTGTTTGGTTTTTGAATGTCAGAAATGTATATTTGTGAATGTTGAGATGTTATATTGGTTTCACTGGTAAAAATAAATAATTGAAATGGGTATAAATTTGTTTTTTGTTAAGTTGCCTAATAATTATGCACAGTAATAGTCACCTGCACACACAGATATCCCCCTAAAATAGCTAAAACTAAAAACTACTTAAAATATTGATACAAAAATATTCAGCTTTGATATTAATGAGTTTTTTGTGTTCATTGAGAACATGGTTGTTGTTCAATAATAAAATTAATCCTCAAAAATACAACTTGCCTAATAATTCTGCACTCCCTGTATATATATATATATGTGTGTGTGTGTGTGTGTGTGTGTGTGTGTGTGTATATGTGTATATATATATATATATTTAATATTAATATATCTTCTGTCCAATTTTAGTGTGTTACTTTTCAATAAAAGTGTGGTTATTTTATTTAATTGGCTTGTATTTTTTAAAATCAGTATCTTTTTAAAATTATTGAATTTCATTAAAAAGTCTAGTATTAATACAAAAGTATACACAAATAAAATCTAATTTAAAATAAGAAAGAAATCATTTTTAAAAGGAATTTTCGGTCCAGATTTTTTCATTTAGTTGCATCCCTAATATTTACATATACACTCACCTAAAGGATTATTAGGAACACCTGTTCAATTTCTCAATAATGCAATTATCTAATCAACCAATCACATGGCAGTTGCTTCAATGCATTTAGGGGTGTGGTCCTGGTCAAGACAATCTCCTGAACTCCAAACTGAATGTCAGAATGGGAAAGAAAGGTGATTTAAGCAATTTTGAGCGTGGCATGGTTGTTGGTGCCAGACGGGCCGGTCTGAATATTTCACAATCTGCTCAGTTACTGGGATTTTCACGCACAACCATTTCTAGAGTTCACAAAGAATGGTGTGAAAAGGGAAAAACATCCAGTATGCGGCAGTCCTGTGGGCGAAAACGCCTTGTTGATGCTAGAGGTCAGAGGAGAATGGGCCGACTGATTCAAGCTGATAGAAGAGCAACTTTGACTGAAATAACCACTCGTTACAACCGAGGTATGCAGCAAAGCATTTGTGAAGCCACAACACGCACAACCTTGAGGCGGATGGGCTACAACAGCAGAAGACCCCACCGGGTACCACTCATCTCCACTACAAATAGGAAAAAGAGGCTACAATTTGCACGAGCTCACCAAAATTGGACAGTTGAAGACTGGAAAAATGTTGCCTGGTCTGATGAGTCTCGATTTCTGTTGAGACATTCAGATGGTAGAGTCAGAATTTGGCGTAAACAGAATGAGAACATGGATCCATCATGCCTTGTTACCACTGTGCAGGCTGGTGGTGGTGGTGTAATGGTGTGGGGGATGTTTTCTTGGCACACTTTAGGCCCCTTAGTGCCAATTGGGCATCGTTTAAATGCCACGGCCTACCTGAGCATTGTTTCTGACCATGTCCATCCCTTTATGATCATTTCAAATTGGTTTCTTGAACATGACAATGAGTTCACTGTACTAAAATGGCCCCCACAGTCACCAGATCTCAACCCAATAGAGCATCTTTGGGATGTGATGGAACGGGAGCTTCGTGCCCTGGATGTGCATCCCACAAATCTCCATCAACTGCAAGATGCTATCCTATCAATATGGGCCAACATTTCTAAAGAATGCTTTCAGCACCTTGTTGAATCAATGCCACGTAGAATTAAGGCAGTTCTGAAGGCGAAAGGGGGTCAAACACAGTATTAGTATGGTGTTCCTAATAATCCTTTAGGTGAGTGTATATTTACTTATATATCTAGGAGTTTTTCAGTATTGATCATGTTTCAGAAACTGGCAAGACACCACAAAATCAAAATAAAAGAAATAAGCAATTATTTTTTGCATTTAATGTGCATTGACAATCAGTGTCAACGATTATCTAAAATGAAAACGATTGGAAAATTGATTTTGTTGAGTGAAATAAAGCTAAAATAAAATAAAATTTAAATAGAAATTTAATCAGAAGTTTACATTTAAATTTAATTTTAAATGTTGGCAGTTGAAGTAATAAAAATACTCAAATTAAAAATAAATGCTAAAATTAAAAAGCAACATAGATTTTAGCTAAATAGAAAATTATAAAAAAGACCCATAACAAAATGACTAAAACAATGCAGTGTCTCTAGTTTTATTGAAGTGTCACTCCTGCAACACATTTCCATATGAGAAAGATGGTTTTGGGAATCTAAACCAGAAAAGTGTAATGTCTAGTCAAAACAAAGACGTTTGAGTAGAAACTGGCTTTGACCTTGACGTCCTGCTGTTGTTTCTGCCCCACAGTGCCTTGCAGCATGGGAGTCCCTTATTCCGTTGTTACAAGACAAGCAGGAAGCAAGAGACGAAACGAACTGAGCATGTGTTTCAGCCGTCCTCTCGTCCCCCGGTGAGGGTGAGAGGTCATGATCCGGTGAAAAGTTTTCATGGGACAGCCGGGGACGGGACATTACTGGACTGGACCACCTACCAGAATCGCATTTTTGTAAAGTGTCTCTATTTGTGAAAGCCCACCCAACCAACACCCTCCCCCTCTCTCTCTCTCTCTCTCTCTCTCTCTCTCTCTCTCTCTCTCTCTCTCTCTCTCTCTCTCTCTCTCTCTCTCTCTCTCTCTCTCTCTCTCTCTCTCTCTCTCTCTCTCTCTCTCTCTCTCTCTCTCTCTCTCTCTCTCTCTCTCTCTCTCTCTCTCTCTCTCTCTCTCTCTCTCTCTCTCTCTCGTTTCCCCTCTCTTTTTTGGTGGAAGGACAATTTGTAAATTCTCTTCTCAAGCTCAGGCTAGAACTGCAGAAGCACGGCTCTGGGAAACGTCGAACGAGTGCGGCTCTGACAGGAGGATGACAGGGGGAAGGACCAAACAGATTTGTAGTTTTTAGTGAGATGTTTGCCAGTAATCATTTTGTAAACGCTTGTCTTTTGATGCTGTCCGTCCAAAGGAACAGAGACGTCAGTGTTTTTTGTTCACGAAGAGTCCGCAGAAGGTTTGCCAACATTCCTCTTGCCAAAGATGTGGAACTGTAGTTTGATATCTCTTTTGAAACTTAATCTTTCTTTCAGAAGAATATTTGGACGCTGGCACCACAAAACACTCGCCTGAATTAGCAGTTCCCTCGTTACACTATAAATTTGGTCGTTGCGTTAAAATGAAGGATGTTTCCCCAGCCATACTTGACCTCATTAAATATTTATGATAACGTGTGTGTCATAATGATATGTGATGATATGTGATTGTCTTAATGGGGCAGTATTTGCGGTTGGATTAGTCTGATGTGAGCTTTGAGACATTTCTAATGTAATGTGGGACGTTTCTTCTGAAACTATGGGATAATAATGGAGAGTGGTTGATCTTCAATAATATACACACATTCTGAAATACAAAGCTTTTAGGAAATGCATTATGGCAAATGTTTTTGGCAGCTGTTACATCAAATGGTTACATGCAGAACATGGATTGAGTTATTTTTTTAATATGGTTATGCAGTGCTGATTAGTATTACACGACTGCTCAAAAGTTTGGGGTCAGTAAATTTTTTTTAAGGTTTAAGTCTGAAAAGCTGCATTTGATCAAAAATACAGTAAAAGCAGTAATATTGTGATATGTATATATGTGTGTGTGTGTGTGTGTATGTATGTGTGTTTCACAATATTACTATATACTATTACTATATACAATATTACAGTACATTAGAGAGTTGCGGGAGGAAATGAGTTGCTTTATCATTAAAATTAAGGAAATGTTGCTACAAATAAAAAAAGGTTTTTTTTTTTTTTTTTTTTTTTTTTTTTTTTGCATTTTCTCCCTTTCTCTTTAATGACCAGACATTCGTAGAATTAATCACATAAAAATTGAAAATCTAAAACGAATCCGTTTAATGTTATATATTTAAGTTCTCCCTTCCTGTTTGTGAGGTAGTTTTCTTTAAAGGGTTAAGTCACCTAAAAATAAAAATAGATGCCAAAATTAATTCCGTTCATCATATAAAGCGTTTGTGTCTCTTCAGAAAATTTGGACTAAACTGCTCCATTTCATATGGATTTTTTTCTTGATCTTTTTATTAACTTTTTAAAGCATAAGGTAGTTGCGTGTATGGTCAATGGAGGTACAGAAATATCTTGGATTTCATTGATTTTTCATGAGTGGTGACAAAATTAAAATTTTTGGGTGAACTAGCCCTTTAACACAAACTTCATGAACCGAGTCAGGACTGCACTGAACTTTGTCATTTCTCACAGTTGGTAATATTTGGGGGAAATTCTGTGTTTTTTTGTTTGTTTGTTTTTTTGAAGGGAGTTCTCCATGAATGTTGCACTTGGTAATGTAGCATTGAGCAGTCAGAAGTCAGAATCAGAACTGGCCCTCTAGTGTTTGTCAGCAGATGCAGCACATAGATTGGAAACGCTCCACCTGCAGGTAGATACAGTTACTGCAGTGGCTTTTCTGTTACCAGGTATCTTCTCATTGCCTTTTTATTGAACTTCTCTTTCACCGTCATGCTTTCAGAAAAAAAAAATCCTCCAGATAGAATACAGATTTTCTGTCTGGCAGCATAGGCTCTTTTCTGTTTGCTGTTTTTTTCTTTCTAGTTCATATAATTTTAGTAGACACGGCCTGAAGCTTCATCCATGATCCAGTCAGCCTTATACTTTTGTCTATTAATTTTTTAAGTTGAGTTGATTTGTCAATTGAATACATTTTGTTATAAAGGCAGCTATATGACTTTTTGTTGCTTTAATGCATGTTGTACATTTTGATGTAAAATACTGTTAATACTGGAAATGATTAAATTCAGTTTACACAAGAACAGGTTAAACGTAGAGTGATTATATTCTGATTGTCTGCAGAATCTGCAATAATTGTGGTCCATTAATCTGTCATGTTACATGCTTAATGGTTAAACAATTTATTTTTTGTTAAATATAAATCACGTGTAGCATGAAGTGTCATATGTTTACTTACGGATCAGTCCTGTTACCCTTTACCTCAAAGGATTTTAATATTGGACCATTGTGATAAAAAAAATTAAACAAATATACTAAGACAACATTTTTTCCCTTTTAATGTGTTTTTGTGCCTTTGCACAAGCAGAACTCAAAACTATGAACTTATGGACTGCCATTAAAGAATTATGATTCATAATATACTTCCCAACTTTGTGTAAAAGAGTATATATATATTTAATAAGATCCATACATTATACAAAAAAAAACATCAAAATTATTTATTGCAAAGTAAAATCTGACAAAAGATGTCATCCATTTCAAATAAGCAGTGCAGTACAGAAATATTGGTAAGAATTTAGAATAATGTCCCATTAGTTAATGTGACATTTAAAGGAGTATACACATTTTTTACAGTATTTATTCATCTTTGTTAATGTTGGTTAATAAAAATGCAGCTGTTTATTGTTAATTCATGTTAGATCAGTGTAGCAACTCATAATGTAATAACTGCACATAATGTAATAAGTATTACATTATTATTGTAATAAAATGTTAATAATGTAATAATTTTCTCAATGTAATAAAATCTTGAGCTCATAATGTAATAATAATTTTTACATTGAGAAAATTATTACATTATAAACTCACCAAAAACATGTCATATTTTCATTATTATAATAGGTTTTTAAAAATATAAGCATTCCCTTACAGTGGTTTAAGGCTGGCATTAGATGTTTAAAAATGCACTATAAAGGGAATACTTTTTTATGTTTAATGATGAATAATGATAATAATGAAAATATGACATGTTTTTAGTGAGTTTATAATGTAATAATTTTCTTAATGTAAAAATTATTACGTTATGAGCTCAAGATTTTATTACATTTTAAAAATGTTTACATTATTTTTTTTATAATAATAATAATAATGTAATACTTATTACATTATGTGCAGTTTTTACATTGAGTTATATTTACAGATAGATAGATAGATAGATAGATAAAAATTAATTGTGAGTTCATGTTAACTAATGTCACCAAATGGAAACTTAAGTGTTTCCGAAATATCTAAAAACTAAATATTGTCAGCATTATTAATCATGTGTTATTTTCATTGTTGTTTTATATGTAGACTAAAACACATGGCATATATCACGCTACACCGATTGCATTACCACAAATGCAAAGTATAACCACAGTGCAACAGGAAGTAACATTATCTATTCCAGCAGATAATATTATGTATTACATTATCAATTCAAACTGACTTCTAGTCAACTCATCATTCAGCAGATATTTTCTCAACATCAGTGTAAACCTACAAATTATTTATTGTGCAAAGATACATATCTTGCAAACTTTTCTGAGAGATATGTAGTGTCTCCCTTGATGGGGCTGAATGCTGTCAGTTCCCTTGAATTCTCTCATATCCATGTCTTGCAGAGCGACATCCTACAATACTTGGTATAAAAAAACAAAAACAAAAAAAAATTGCTATTCTCAAGATTCAATGATGAATGAAATATTATCAAAGGGTGACAAAAAGAAATCTCAGCTTACCTAATGGGTATCATAGAAAGAACAGTGAAGATGCTTGACAGTATGAAGACAAACCCTGGGAAGGTGTCAAGTGTGGCCTGATAGATCTTAGTGTAGATAGGTGTGGTGACCAAGCTTGCAAGTTTGAAGGACAACTGGAGCATGACAAAGGTAATACCTGTGGGACGAAAAGTAACTATTTGTGAAAATTACCAAAGACATGTTTCACTAAGCTGTGGAGTTCCAACCCAAAGTTTGAGAGGAGCTTGTTCAGCTTGGCATCCCATTACCACCCTAACTATGGTTTTATTTTTAATCTCTTCTACGTTTAAGTTACACAGGTTCGGTGCCAACAGGGGGTTGGCTGGTGAGGTCTGTGGGTGTGGTATATTAGAAGAGTAGGGGGCCAAGCACTGAACCCTGAGGCTATCCAATATAGTTAGATAGCTGGTGGGATTTGAACAGTATGATGAGAACAATTGAACAGGTAATCTTTAGTAACTAACTGTATTATAACATTGAGATAAACATCTACAAATCTCTTTTTTCTTCTTTCAAATCAGTGGTTTGAGTATCAAACTCGTCAAGTAACATGATTTCAGCAAACAAAACTCATTTATAAAACGTGCTTATGCACAGATTGGATCTTAGAGTGTGTAGACGCTAAAATCCACGCCAACGTTTATATTTATAAAAAGGCAGCAGCTTTATAAAAAATGTTTATGCTATTTGCACTTAGTGGCAGCGGCACCAAGTGCAAATAGCAACTAGATTCTATTCTATTTAGTGAAAATAGCATATTTTCTTATCGATAGATGCTATTTACACTAAGTGCAAGTAGAAATAGATTTGATTTACACTAAATGAAAATAAAAGCATTTCTTAGCGATCTTAACGAATTGACACTAGTTAGATGAGAGGCCTATTTATACTTATAAATAGTTGCAGATACTATTTGCACCTCAGTGTTGTTGTACATTAAACGGTATGCAATAATAACAGTGTAAATGATTATATTTGTTAAAATTATTAAATGAATGCCGCCTTATTGGGACAATAAAGCCCTCCCTAAACCTTTTATTGAAAATAAATGCCTTTCTGATCTGATATGTGATGGGATTAGAGCAAGTTGGGTAAAAAGGCGAATTCAAACCTCGGGTAGATTTGTGTCAAAACTTTCTGCCACGTGCTTTACCACTACACTACTCCTGCTGTACACAAACCAGTGTCTTCCTTCTTTTTGTCTGGCCCAACCAGACGTCAATGGGCAGAGTTAGTGTAAATAGCATTTGCCAACAAGGCGGACTATTGGCACTTAGTGTTAGAGACTTCGCGCTACGCACTTTTGCTTTAGGTTAATCGGAGTACTGCAGGTATTTGAAAATCTAAGCAATTCTTGCCGATTCTCAAGTAAAGGATTTGGAGGTTGCCTCTGTTATATGGTAATGACATTAATTAGGCTACGTTTACAAAGCAGAGATTGGAAACCATTCAGCTGTGCACAATTTCAAGATCATTTATAAATTTAACTTCTGGAAGAGAGGCGTATGCGCGTTTTTTTGTGCATACGTTCATTCTCTGAATCATAGACACCTACTCAAATTTGAGAAATGATCGTAAGATTAAATGTAGGGCGGTTTCGAACCTTGGTTACAAAACTTTTTTATTGAACAAACCAAAGGTGTCATTATACATGTTTGGGCTGAGTTTTCATTGTATTTACATCATACCTTTTACCAGCAGCCTGTGGTGTTTTGAGTGTTTTGAGTGCTTTGAGTGAATCACCCTTATCCCATCAGCTTAGCAATGGAGTGCCTCAGGGTTCGGTGCTTGACCCCCTACTGTACTGATATATCAAACTCTAGCTCAACCTGTCAAAGACAGAACTCCTGGTCACCTCAGCCAGCCTATCAGTTAATCTCAAACCATCAATTGTTCGTACAAATGTAATCAATAACAATACTAACACCAGCTGGGTCAGTCAGAACATTGGGGGTAGGTAAACACTGATAACATCTTCACAACCACCAAAAAAAAAAAAAACAGGTCAGAAATAAACATTTTACACTTGCCTATAAACCTACTTCTTGTTACCACAAGAAATAATTATTAATATTCTTGTGGCCTCCAACTGTGTGAACAGTGATGCATAGTTTCACTTCTCTGTATTTGGCTGTTTTGTTTTCACTTCATTTTATGAACACATACACCAGACAAGCTTCACTGAGTTTACTTTTGAGGAAAGTTTAGTTTTCCATAAAGCCTGTCTTTGGCAGCAATTTATGCAGACACACAACTCATTTAGTTGACAGAATAAAGAACTGAGACCTACCGTATGAGGTTCCCTTGACCTGTTTGGAGAGCAGTGAGCGAATGGTTGGCATTGGAATCAGAGCAAACAGAGTGAGAGAGCGGGCTAAAGAAAACAAGAACAAAACCTCAAATCAGAGGAGAAGACCAAGTCATTGTAATAAAGTTATTTATAGAGAATTCTTGATTTTAGCAATTTTACACTTTATGTCTCCATATAATTTGCTTTTACTCTAGCTGTAGTAGACATAGTAGATTGTAGTAAACTTTAGAAATTTGCTGTGGTAACAGACTCAACAATTAGTATACAAGGTATATTTACATAAATTAACACCTTATAATAACATTGGACCCAATTTATATTAGATGTCTTTAACTAAAATTGATAGAATATACTTGGTGTACACACATGTTGTTACATTGTTCTTACATTTAAAGTATTTACATATAATTAGCTACATATGTTTTAAGCTGTTGACTGTACTAAACACTAAACTGACCCTTTTAACCTAGACATACCCGTATATCCCAACCTCTATAGCAGCAAATGTGGATATGGCAAAATAACATGCATGTAGTAGACAATAGGTATAGTGTGCCAAAAGCATTTAAGTTCATGGTAACTAAAGAAAACCTTATATAAAGTGGCACAGCAACATTTGCAAAATATTATTACATCATGCTCAAAAGTAGTCAATAGAAATCTTTTGTCAATAGAAATGTCATGAAACTTTGATTCATGTACAATCATATTTAAGGTACATTATTACTGATGACAGTGTTTCACGTTTTATAATGCTTATGGGTCATTGACAAATAAAGCTTCAAAAAAGGTATTTTTTTAAACAATGTGTTTAAACAAGTTTCAGTTGTTAAATAACATTTCAAAGTGTTTAAATTCATTTTTTGACTGTTTTTATATCAGACAGTATAACCAAATGTGACCCTGGACCACACGGGTACATTTGTGACAATAGCCAACAATACATTGTATGGGTCAAAATGATTGATTTTTCTTTTATGCCAAAAATCATTAGGATATTAAGTAAATATCATGTTCCATATTCCATCCTACCGTAAATATATCAAAAAAATATTATTAGTAGTAATATGTGTTGCTAAGATCTTCATTTGGACAACTTTAAAGGTGATTTTCTCAATATTTAGACTTTTTTGCACCCTCAGATTCCAGATTTTCAAATAGTTGTATCTTGTCCAAATATTGTCCTATCCTAACAAGCTTTCAGATTTCAGATTTCAGATGATGTATAAATCTCAATTTCAAAAAATGTAACCTTATGACTGGTTTTGTGGTCCAGGGTCACAAATTGTTTTATGTATATACACTCACCTAAAGGATTATTAGGAACACCATACTAATACTGTGTTTGACCCCCTTTCGCCTTCAGAACTGCCTTAATTCTACGTGGCATTGATTCAACAAGGTGCTGAAAGCATTCTTTAGAAATGTTGGCCCATATTGATAGGATAGCATCTTGCAGTTGATGGAGATTTGTGGGATGCACATCCAGGGCACGAAGCTCCCGTTCCACCACATCCCAAAGATGCTCTATTGGGTTGAGATCTGGTGACTGTGGGGGCCATTTTAGTACAGTGAACTCATTGTCATGTTCAAGAAACCAATTTGAAATGATTCGAGCTTTGTGACATGGTGCATTATCCTGCTGGAAGTAGCCATCAGAGGATGGGTACATGGTGGTCATAAAGGGATGGACATGGTCAGAAACAATGCTGTTTCAAGAAAAGTGTGCCAAGAAAACATCCCCCACACCATTACACCACCACCACCAGCCTGCACAGTGGTAACAAGGCATGATGGATTCATGTTCTCATTCTGTTTACGCCAAATTCTGACTCTACCATCTGAATGTCTCAACAGAAATCGAGACTCATCAGACCAGGCAACATTTTTCCAGTCTTCAACTGTCCAATTTTGGTGAGCTCGTGCAAATTGTAGCCTCTTTTTCCTATTTGTAGTGGAGATGAGTGGTACCCGGTGGGGTCTTCTGCTGTTGTAGCCCATCCGCCTCAAGGTTGTGCGTGTTATGGCTTCACAAATGCTTTGCTGCATACCTCGGTTGTAACGAGTGGTTATTTCAGTCAAAGTTGCTCTTCTATCAGCTTGAATCAGTCGGCCCATTCTCCTCTGACCTCTAGCATCAACAAGGCATTTTCGCCCACAGGACTGCCGCATACTGGATGTTTTTCCCTTTTCACACCATTCTTTGTAAACTCTAGAAATGGTTGTGCGTGAAAATCCCAGTAACTGAGCAGATTGTGAAATACTCAGACCGGCCCGTCTGGCACCAACAACCATGCCACGCTCAAAATTGCTTAAATCACCTTTCTTTCCCATTCTGACATTCAGTTTGGAGTTCAGGAGATTGTCTTGACCAGGACCACACCCCTAAATGCATTGAAGCAACTGCCATGTGATTGGTTGATTACATAATTGCATTAATGAGAAATTGAACAGGTGTTCCTAATAATCCTTTAGGTGAGTGTATACTACAGTTGTACCACCTGACATGGAAAGCCATTAATTAGCAGTTTTTACCGGTACTACCACAAGGATCAGTTAGTGTCCTCTGGATAATGCATTATCATGTTTACTGTTATTACCTTGTCAATTCATAATAAAATATCTCAACAGCTTTAGTAGTACTGACTCTCAACTAGTACTGATATTTATAAAATTAGTTTGTATGAAAGGTTTAAAACCTAAAATGATGCCATAGTATGTGCACTGTTACCAGATTTACCTTCAGGACTGCTTATTTGCTTTTATTGAAGTTTGATATTTAGCCTAATAATGGTCATTTTTAATAATGGCTATTTGACTTTGATAAAAAACAGTTTTACATTTAAGGGTATTTGATCAAATATATTACCGTGAAGCTCAAGTAGGCCTAAGGATCAAATAAATGTTAGGTTATAACTTACCCAAAAAGTACATTGGAGTTGTGGTCACAAATGCCATGAAATAAATCCCAGCTGCGAAAGACACCATCCCGACCATGATCATGCTTTCATCTTTAACAGAACATCTTGTGAACATCTTCACACCCAGAAAACTGGTGATGAAGAGAAGGGATCCAGCCGCGTTTCCATAACCCACCTCAGTTGCGCCCCAGTTCAGCGGGTCTTTAAGCACATAAGCGCCCAACATCTCCATCCCTCCCGCCACTGCTATATCATACAAAATCCCACTGACGAAGAGCAAGGCGATGTTTATTTTATCACGGGATTCCTGGTTTATGATCCCAAAACTTTCCCGTCGCTCCTGCCTTTCTCCAAGCACTGAGGCATGATCGACCCGCAGGATAAATGTCGCATAGAGCATGCCGATGAAATACAGCAGCACACTCAAACTAGATAAAATGACTCCTTGTTTGAGACCTACACTGTAGAGGTTAAATAAGTGACCAGAAGCCAAACTGCCAATGAAACCGGCAATTCCATACACCAGCTCCGTCCTCATGATGCGCACGGACCGCTCTTCCTCACCTGAGGACACCGACACCAGCGCCATTACACCTGCCCAGTACGACGCGAACCCGCCGCACAACCCATGAATCACCGGCACTGCGTACAACACCTGGAGAGGCCATTCCAGCGCGATATCCAACAAGAGCAAAGCCCTGGACACAAAGTATCCAACCAGAGGAACAGCTATTGGCACTTTCCTGTAACCTTTGTCTCCAACCTTCGCCAAAAGGATCGCAGGCACAATTGGCATGAACTTGAGCAGCATATTAAAAGTCATGTTGAAGTTGGTAATAGCTTTCTGCTCGCTGTCCCGGTCGGTGGCGTTTGCGCATCGTTCTTTAACGACCATTTGGAGAGCGGTGTCAAAAAACGAGCTGGCCACTTGGGCACAGAAAACTAGAGGCGCGATGTATTTACGGAAGGACATCCTAAAGTTCATTAAAATAACAAAAACCTATTTTTTGAGTCGATACACTACAAGAGGCCAAGAGCTTAAACCCTGTTTGTGAAGCTCATCTCGTCATTCTGCTATGGGGAAGTTGCACACCGAAAATACTTTCAGTGGTTAGTCATGTTTCAACCAACCCCAAACACATTTACTTAACCGTCTATAGTAAGGGCATAACGATTTGTTTTTATAGCTATAATGTTGCTTATGTTTAGCCCACTTCTTAAAATGCCAAAAAGGAGAAGCGTTTTATTGCAATGCAAAATGTGTTTCAAAGAAAAATAAATCGCCATTGCATCACCAAATCCATTGCATCATCGCCTGCTTGGTTAGTCTGAACCAGTCAAACAAGATCTCAAGTATAGGAGTAGTTAGTGATCTCATTTCATGTCATGGGAAATTTGGTCTTAAAGAGATAGTTTCCCTAATAATAATAATAATAATAATAATCTACTCGCCCTCATGTTGTTTCTTTTTTTATAGGAACACAAAGTAATATGAAGATATTATTGCTAGCCTATTATTCTGAAGAATGAGTGTTATAGTGTATGTCTTCTGAAGTCATACAATAGTTAAAAAAATTAAAATGCTAATTATTTTTCATAATTCCGTAATGTTTTTAAATATTTGTTGAACAAATCTCCAATGCACTTTTATTGTAATTTCCATCATAAATAAATGTCATCTGATGATGATGGTCGTTAATGAAATATCTTAAAGGTAGGTTAGGTAATTTTCGGAGAGGCTAGCAAGCTAGCTTTGAAAGCACAAGATCCCACCTTCCCTTCAGAGTGCTTTACAAAGCCACGTCTCCGTCAAAACACATAAAAGAATTCAGCAGGGAACAAACAAGCGTCATGGAAGACGGCATTAAACTACCTCATGTCTCAAAGCACATAACAATACAATAATAATGAACATAAACAACTTAAAGGCACCGCCTTCCGTATTCAATTTACGAAGAAAGTGTAAGGCCTCTTGCAGTTCAAAATGCTTAGGCTATGTCATATGTTTCGTCAGTTTTCATAAGTTGAATACGGAAGGTGGTCTGGCGGAAGCTAGATATTTTACTTTATAATGTGTTAAATATGGATATTTTTCTTACACAAACGCATTTTTTGTAAGGCCATTATTAACCCCCCAAGCTGTATGGATGCACTTTTTTGGGCTCCCATTCACTGCCATTATAAGTCAAGTCAAGTCAACTTTATTTATATAGCGCTTTTTACAATACAGATTGTTTCAAAGCAGCTTCACAGTGTTAACAGGAAAATAATGCAACAGAATTTGATTCGGCTGTACAGCCTCTCTGGAGAAAACAGTAATGTCATATATGTCCAGCTCAGTTGAATTATCATATAGTGTCAATGCGGGCAGATCAGTAATATAGTTGAATATTTAGTGTCCCTAACTAAGCCAGCCAAAAGCCAAAGGCGACAGAGGCGACGGTGGCAAAGAACCAAAACTCTATCAGGAGGTAGAATGGAGAAAAAAACCTTGAGAGAAACCAGGCTCAGTCGGGGTGCCAGTTCTCCTCTGGCCAACAAACAAAACAGTGTATGAATATGATCCAGGCAACATTACAAGTCAGAAGTCATATTAGATCGGAACATTCAGAATATTTGTCCAGTTCCATATGGTTGAAGATAGGAGTCATCACGCAGGAGATGGGTTTGTTGAGGATCAGTGCCACTGGATGTCGTGTCAATGAGGCCTTCACAGGGGAGAGTCTAGTTGACAGGATCTCTGCTGACACTTCAGGGCTGCATTGTGATTGTGTCTAGGCGCAGGTCCACATCTGATCTGGATACGGCCCGTATCTGGCTGACTAAACCTCAGGATAAACAGAGAGACTAATATTAGCATAGATGCCATTCTTCTTATGATGTAAACAAGTACTTTGGGTGTTATAGGAAGTGTTCCCGGTTCCGGCTGATCTAGTTAATGCAGCCTAACAATAATTTAAATGATTTGAATAATAGAAATTGATAATGTTCTATGTGTATGCTATAGTAAAGAGATGTGTTTTTAGTCTAGATTTAAAAAAGTGTCTGCTTTTGATATTCTGGGTATTACCAACTGGCCGGAATTTTGAGACTTTAGTGCTTTGTAAGTAATAAGCAAGATTTTAAAATTTATACAATGTTTAATAGGGAGCCAGTGAAGTGTTGACAGAACCGGGCTAATATGGTCATACTTCCTGGTTCTAGTAAGAACTCTAGCTGGAGTTTATTTATTAAGCGTGCAGGGCAACCACCCAGTAGAGCATTACAATAATCTAGTTTTCAGGTCATGAACGCATGAACTAACTGATCAGCATTTTGCATTGAGAGCATGTCATAGTTTATATATATTTTTAAGATGGAAGAATGCGGTTTTACAGATGCTAGAAACGTGGCTTTCAAATGAAAGATTGGTATCAAAGAGCACACCCAGGTTCCTAACTGACGACAAGGACTTGACAGAGCAGCCATCAAGTGTTAGACAATATTCTAGGTTATTATGTGCAGAGGTTATTTGTCCAGTAATTACAAATCATCCAATTTTTTTTATATCAGCTATGCATTCCGTTAATCTTGTGAAGTGGTAAGTTTTCGTCGGGGCGCCGAAAAATATAGAGTTGAATATCATCAGCATAACAGTGAAAACTAATGCCATGCTTCCTAATGTTATCTCCCAGTGGTAGCATGTACAGGGTGAAAAGCAACGTTCCTAGCACTGAGCCCTGCGGTACTCCATACTAAACTTGTGATCGGTGTGACATCTCTTCATTTACTGCTACAAACTGATAGCGGTCAGATAAGTATGATTTAAATCATGCCAATGCAATTCCAGTAATGCCCACATAATTTTCGAGTCTATTCAAAAGAATGTTGTGGTCGATAGTATCAAATACAGCACTAAGATCGAGTAACACTAATAGAGAGATACAACCACGATCGGATGATAAGAGTAAATCATTTGTAACTCTAATGAGAGCAGTCTCAGTACTATGATACGGTCTAAATCCTGACTGGAAGTCCTCACAGATACCATTTCTTTCTAAAAAGGAACATAGTTGTGAGGACACTGCCCTTTCTAGTATTTTTGACAAAAAGGGTAGATTTGAGATCGGCGTAATTGACTAATTCTCTAGGATCAAGTTGCGTTTTTTAATAATAGCCAGCTTGAAGGTTTTCAGTACATATCCTAATGACAAAGATGAATAATACTTGGATTAGACATAGGATATTTTTGAATATAACTCTGATTGTATTCGTCTGAAAGAAGAATGTCATATACACCTAGGATGGCTTGAGGGTGAGTAAATCATGGGGTCATTTTCATTTTTGGGTGAACTATCCCTTTAACTTAATGATTGCTATCAGGATGTGGAGAGACTTTCAACCAGCATAACAAAAAATGTTTCTGGAACATATCACCTACCCTGCCTTTAAAGTGCAAGAAACAAGAAAAGGCCATTTTAAGATGTGTTAAAGCACCAGAAGTGACATAATACAGAAGCATGCAAAGGACCCCTAGGATACATATAAGGTTATTACCACTCTTTTAACTCTGAAAAATAATCACCTTTGTAAACTGCTACTGCAAGTATACACCATATGCTCACCTACTTTTCACTAATTTTGATTTGTGTAGGTGAGCATACATAAAAATCCAACAGAAATCACCTGCTGAATCTCATAATAGAATAATGGTTACAGCTTAAGTTCTTCTGCTATTACAGTCAGGATTATGTTTTGTTCATTGTTTTTGTTTGGTTCTGTTTCCCTGCCATTTGTATCCTGACCTAGGCCGTTTCTCAATATGCGTTCTTGTGTTCTTGTGGACTTGTGACTTCATCAGTCGCTTCCCAAGTACTTTATTTATCTTTGATTTGTGCATGTTCATCTACACGTCACAATTACATTGTCACAGATTTTAGATGGAGTCGAGGAAAGAATAGAGACATTTTACACATTTTCTTTTTAATGAGAAAATAATTATATATGTGTGTAAGAGTGAGACTTACAATTACTATAAAACAATATAAGCAGAATATTAACATACAATAAGTGGTTAACATGTCAAAAGAGGGCTTTTGAAAGCATGATTGCATTATCACACCATATCAATATTCCCTTGGTTTCTCCCAAAGGGAACTAGAACACTCATTAAACTTTTTAAGGAAGCAATTGCAAATGGATTTGTAATAATAACTAACTATTTAAACAACAAGAGCAAACATATTTTTGGTGTTACTTCAAAAGTAAAATTAAAAAACACTGTTTACTTGGTTCAAACTGTGGAAAAAAGCAATACTTCTTGTGATTTCACTGAAGGCAAGTTTTTTTTTTTTTTTTTTTTTTTTTTAAAGAACAAACTGTATTTTGTGAAACTGACAATGAAAATCTATTGGAACAGATGCAGTATTTGTCATGCACACGGACACTGGCAAACGCTTGACTAGAAATCTAAAGTAGGCATATATTTGTAGTTGAACACTTTTGCGGTCACATTAGCGACAAAAAACCCCAAACAATTCTAACCATCCCTTGTCTATCGTCAATAGTGTGGCAATGCACAAAACACCCGCTTGCACAGAAGTCACTTTCTGTTGGTCAATACGGTAAATTTGCATGACTTAAAAGTGAATAAAATCTGCGTGTGGAATTTTTTTCATCCTCATGCCAAACTCCCCATACTTTGGAAGCTTGTTTCGCCACAGAATAATAAAAAAGGTAACTGCGGTAATCTCACACTTCCGACTTTTTTTTCTCAATTGCAAGTTTATATTTCACTATTCAGAATTGCAAGAATCTCGTAATTCGGACTTTATAACTTGCAATTCTGAGTTTATATCTCAAAATTCTGAAAAAAAAAGGTTGAACTATGAGATTTAAATTCACAATTCTGGATTTTTTCCTCTCGTAATTGCAAGTTTATATCTTGCAATTTTGAGTCTGACGTTTTTCTCAGAAGTCGCGAGTTATAAAGTCACAATTTCTGAGAAATAAAGTCGCAACTCTGAGAAAAAAGCTCACAATTCTGACATTTTTCTCGCAATAGCGAGTGATTCCACAATTCTGAGAATAAAAAGTTGTGAGATATAAACTCTTATTTTATTATTCTGAAACAAGCTTCCATACGATTCTGCGTATTCCTATTTAAATGACTGTAGGCTGTATCAGACGTGACACAATTTCACAACATTTTGTAAATATTTTACTATTTCCGTGGCTAATTCATACAAATTCGTATGATCTGTTTAAACCCCAGTGATGGGTAAGTTTAGGGGCGGGGTTAGGGGTGGTACCTCATAATGAGTTTCTTTTAAAATCCTCCATTTTTGTACGATTCAAAACGTACAAATTTACACAAAATCACCTCCCAGTAAAATAGTTACGTTTTCCAATGAGGTCGGGTTGGAATTTTCACATAACAACGGTAAAGGTGTGATTAAAATACAGTCATTTCAATAAGAATTTACACAACGGGATCAAATTGGTCATGAATACACCAACAAAAAACTGCTTGGTTTGAAAGTGTGTTCGAAAGCAGTGCTTCATATCACTACAACATTGACAATAAACAATCAACAATTTCACTAGTATGATCGCAATGCTTTTCCCAGATGTCTTCAAAGGCCGATGCTTTTGCCATAATGCCTTTACACATCGACAACTGCAACATTGCTAAATTTCTAATGGTTCCTTATTCCTCTGGTATTGTACATTAGAAGCAATTTTGGCCACCATCCTATGCTGTAGGAATCCTATTATATTACAGATTTGAACATTGGCTTGTTTCTTATAACTTAACTTCATGAGGTAAAACAACCACTTTTGTCAATTTCTCATACATTATAGTACAAAAGCATGCCATCTTCAGTGAACTAAAGCTGGCTTTACATTTAATTTGAATGCTGCACATTTTATGATGCAAAACCTGTCAGCATCACGGTCAATACTTTAACTACTCTGTGCTAGAAATGTTGCCTACAGCACCTAAGCAAACTAATGAAAATGCATATAATATGGCATACTTGGCCCTCAAATACACACAACACAGTATATATGAATAAATGTGCAGTAATAGTCATTTTTCCAAAACAATTTTCCATTTATAGGAATACTGCATATATCTCACTGCTCAAATAAAAATATTTTCCCTTATAAAATTCAAATTATTTGCTCACCAACAATAATCATCTCATATCAAAGAATCCAAGTAAAAATCCAACATCCTGCTCTGAGTAAAACTGATGGTCGTTACACAATCTCACATCAAGCATCAAAACAAATGGACACTTAAGAAAGTCAGTGTCCAGAGATTAACAAACATCTGTTTTCACCCATTAAATAAAGTTGATGCACCTTCTGCAGAAACATTTATAATTCTGAATAGGTGTAACTTTATATGACACCCACACATTATAATAATTCATAACTGTTATAGAGTTTCTAGTTTGTCTTCTTTTGCCTGCAATTTGAGAAACTATGTAATATATGCCACTCTAAACCAGAGACTACAAATACTTAATGTACTCATTAAAGGACAGCAGTCCATTAAATACTTTTTTTCTTTGTAATATATATTATATGTGGAGTATACAAAAACATCAAAGCCACATTGTTGAATGGTGTTTGCGGGATTGTCTTCATTTGTGGCTTGACAAATGCATCAGGCCGAAGGCAAAAATTAGAAGTCAAAGATTAAATATAGAAGAATATTTGTCCATGATTTTGTCCTCTTTGTTTCCTTTACGCTGCATGTCCATCACTGATGTCAATGTCATTTATAGATCCATGTATAGAGGATAACATCCTTTATATTGCCAATTTTTTAAAAAAGAATGGAAAAAAAAAAGAAACAAAAAATAAATCACATTAACATTTTATACATTAATGTGTACATTTGTATAAATATATTTTTTAACGGTGTTAAATAATGGTATTGTGTTTACAGTTTCTGCTGGTAATGGCTTTAAAAATGCCAGAAAGAGAAATTATGATTAATTTAAAATTCAACTAAGCAATTCAGCACAGTGAATTCTTGCGTATTTAAGCCATCTTTATCAACGTATCATGCTCTTTTCTTCATTTTTGCATTAAAGTACCCCTGTTGTGCTTTTTTGGATATTACATTACATGGAGTGTGTAATATAGCAGTTTCTGAATGTAAAAGGTTTGCAAAGTTTCAAAGATCAAAGTGCAGATAAATGAGTTATTGTCTCCTAAAAGAAGGAAGTGATTCTGAACTGCTTGAAACAAGTTGTCAGTAACTCCAGTCTTACTTCCTGCTCGAACCTATGTAGGTTTGTATCAAATTTGCATAATGCCAGCCTATGGTCTTCATTGGCTGCCCGCGAACAACGTTGTGTACTTTGACCCTCAATCACTGTAGTTGTAGCTGAGACTAGAAGAGTTTGGTTCATGTTCTTGACATGTTGGGAAGATTCTCTGCGCTGCAAAAGCAAATCCACTTTGATGCCCTTCCAAAGGATGAGGACTTGCACTGTAATATATACGATAAAACCGACGCCATTGTTACTGTTCGTATCACTGTGTATCAAGTGCTGAAGAAGAGCTGAAATTCACATATGGTAATAGACGTTAGGTTTCTGACACTCGCTGTAAATGGTCAACCAATCACAACAGACTGGCCATCTGACTAATCAGAGCAGAGTAGACCAATCACAACAGACTGGGCCATCTGACCAATCAGAGCACAGTAGACCAATCACAACAGACTGGGCCATCTGACCAATCAGAGCACAGTAGACCAATCAGAGCAGAGTAGACCAATCACAACAGACTGGGCCATCTGACCAATCAGAGCACAGTATACCAATCAGAGCAGAGTAGACCAATCACAACAGACTGGGCCATCTGACCAATCAGAGCAGAGTAGACCAATCACAACAGACTGGGCCATCTGACCAATCAGAGCAGAGTAGACCAATCACAACAGACGGGGCCATCTGACCAATCAGAGCATCAGAGTGTATTAAAAAAGTGTTTTTTACTCCAAAACTAAATTAAGAACCTTTAAAATAACATAAAAGGGGCACTTTAAAGACACTGCTTTTGCTGTTCTGCCCTACACATAACACAACATAAACATTCCCAAAACATCTGCAGCAGCCATTAAATGTTCTGCTATAACTTCAATCCAAACACAGGTGCCTTCAACTGCAAACAACAACATCCTAAAGTTTCATTTCACACACATTTCCTGTCTTTTGTCAATGGAGAATGCACCCGCTGCCTATAAAAAGCCATGACGACCTCTTCAAGTTATTACCGCTTCTTCTTCTTCTTCTGCTTTGATTTATTGTTATAACAAAGTCTTTCAAGGTTACACGTTTGTGCCCTACTTTCATTTGTCCTCCTCATTAAAGTTTCTCTCTGAACAATATGGCAAATTAGGAGAATAATTTGAGTCTTCCTATTTCTATAGGCTGTAATCGAAAATGCAATTAACAGGAAACCAAATAGCAGTATTTTGCACTTTCGGCAATGCAAGACACATTGTGTAAAGTCGAAATCTAGCATGAAATCACATTTATCCAATCTCCTCCAACTAACAAAATATTATCCCATTTTTTTCATTCTTTTTCCATGTCCTTAGCTGCACGGTCACACCATATGTTTGTGAAGTATAAATGTAATGTGGTCTTCACACTAATCTTATTTGCTAAGTTGCAACATTAATGCCAAAAATTACAAAGTCTCAAAAAAAATGTGATACTTGTCTTTGCACATTCCACTTTCTTAAACGTATCAGCACAAAAGAAAAAGCAATATCTTGGTAGTGGAAATGTAAAGTGTTATTGTATCTCTGGTCTTCAATGTCGAGAGAAGTTCGTTCGCGTTCGTTCTCCAGCAACGGACAGATCAAATCTTCAGAGAGGTGTGAATTGCTGTTGGGGTTTGAATTCCCAATAAATACTTGTGGCTGTCCCGTTGCACATTTTTCCTCTGTTTTCTCTCTTTCTCGTTCTTTTCGTTATAGAAAATTTACTCTTCCTCCTCTTCCTCCTCTTCCTCCTCCTCCTCCGCTTCCTCACCCTCTTCCTGGTTGGCATAGATGCCTGCTTCCCACCGGAGGGCCATGTTACTTTTTCTGCGAGTGACACGTGTCGCCTCCAGAACCTGAAGTTAAACAAAAAAATGGCTGTTATTCAAAGTTGTTTTAAATGTTATAATGATATATTCATCACAGTGATTTAGCTATTTATAGAAAAGAAGAAGTTCGAAGCACATTTCCCGTTAACACTTTAATTCGATGGTCCACTTTAGACATAAGTAGCTTTGCAACTACATGTCAACTAAGGTCCTGGTCACACCTGGTATTAAGATGCGTTTTGGTCGATCGGATCACAAGTAGACGACGGAGACACATACCCGTTTACACCTGGTGTTTTAATCCCCCTCTTTTGTCCACTTTCAACCACTTCTGTCCTGATTTCTTGGAGGGGAGGGTCTATGGACAGGTAAATGTATGAGCTTTTTCAGATCTTTCGATCTAATGGACGAAATAAGCTCACGCAATTTACACATGAACGTGCCTGAAGACGTCGGAAAAACATATGCACATTCTTCTCTGATAGTTTCTGCTCTGACAGCCGCAAGATCAAGCTGAATGCTGTGAGTGTGTGTTAGAAATCAGGAATGGTGAGAGAACATTGTGCTTGGTACTTTTTTTGTCTTAAAACCAAACTTGGGTCTCCAGCTGACAAAGTTTAAATCCCGTCTAGCTAGCACGCTTCCCATAATGTTTACGCATTAGGTCAGTAGGCGGAGAGTAGGCGTCTTTTGTAGATGTTCGAACGCATTTGACCACATGAGCGTTTACACTACGAAAGCAATCCAGTCTAATGTGTTTTCGACTACCTCTGGATGTGGTCAAAAGTGGACAAGCTCAAAACGTTTTAGACCCTGTTTACACCTGTATTTAGCATTGTCCACTTGTGATACGATCGACCAAAACGCATCTTAATACCAGGTGTAAACAGGGCCTATGTCGAGTATTAGTAGACTGTCTGCTTAATATCTGCCAACACTTTATTTTGATGCTCCCAACAGACATTCTACTGACTATAAGTAACTTTGCAATTACATGTATTCTACCAACCATAACCTAACAGTCTACTAATAATCTAATGAGAGATGTAGTTGCAAAGTTACTTTTAGTTAGTAGAATGTCTAAAGTGGACCATCGAAATAAAGTGTAACCAATTTCCCTTGCAACCATAAACTGATGTTGACTTATCAGTCCCACTTTATATTAAGTCTTTTAACTACTAATTAATAACATTTAAATTAATAATTTGATACATTGTACTTATATTTAATAATGCCTGCATATAATTACACTCTTGATTCTTCCCTTACACCTTAACCCACCCTTAAACCTACCCATACTACCAAACCTGTCCTAAACTTACCCGTATCCCACCTCAATAGCAGCAAAAGTGTTTTGCAATACATCAACACAATAAGTACATTGAACCAAACAATAATTTTGTTTTGATGTAAGTACATCGAATGACACCTAATATAAAGTGTGACCGTTTTATCTTTATATAATATCTTGAATCATGATTTTTCTTAGAAAATATGTGATCTGAGTTTTAAAATGTAAAGTATGTTGTAGATGGGCTGGGAGATATGAGATTTTTCTATACCATACTATACCATGTTAGATATGCAGGCTACATTATTTACACTGAAAACAAAAAAAAGAGTAATGCCAATATCAATTATTTTCTTTAAAGACATTTAGTATCAATCACGCATGTGCAAACATACACACCAAAAGGTCCATTTTGGACCCCGCCTGTTTTCCAAACAGTTTCATGCTGGGTTTGGGTCTGCTTGTCCAAAACAGCTTTAGATATAAACTCCACAACACACAATACAGGCTTATGTGCAAGAAAGCAGAAATAATAAAGCAGAAAAGAGAACATGCTGTTTCAAAAGAAATACTGTTTTAAAAACTGGTGCCAAGTGTTACACTGGTTGCGTCTTAATCCAACAAACCTAAATGTCCAATCCGAAGTTCTCAATTAACTTGAATATTATGTAAAATATAAAATAGAAAGAGCTGGAACATTAGGACTCTGAATGGAGGTGGTAAAATGCTCAAATGAAGACTGGACATTGTAAGTTCGTAGTTGTTTGACACAGGTTTCATGTGAATGAATAGTGCCACTGAACTTTGGATACTGATCATGTAGGTGCAAATACTTTGACTAGTTCAAAATGTGGGTCCATATGTAATAAATGACGCAATGACACGACACAAAATACAATGATTTCTTGGAAACACATTACATATGTCAAAGTATTTGCACTGCTACAACTCCTCCCCCCATTCAAAAACATGCAATAACACAAATGAAGGCACAATGAACTTTGAAGCAAGCATTGTACAAGTACCTCAGTTGTAACTAAGCGGACATACTGACAAGAAGGAAAGAGGAAGAATTAGTCAATGTGCAAACACTTGCTATTGTGTAGAGAACAGCGTAGATCAACTTCCACATGAATACTGCTGGTCTGTTATTTTCATGTTTATATACTTTACTTTTTATATACTATACAGACCATATTGGCTCAATACCGTGTGCTAATTGCAAAGCTAATTTTTCAAGGAGCATGAACTATATTTATTTAAATTCATTAACCGCTGCATGTGTTTGTTCAGGGCCATCACTACAATAGACATATGTCTTCCTATATTTAGATTTGTGGTTAACCCTTTTTAATATTTTGATTTGTTTTTATCAATGGCTCATTCTGAAACTTTATATTTGGTCCACCCCTACCTCAAATATTTGGTTACACCCTTCCCTAAGCTACAACAAGCATTCATTTGTATTGTGTTTAAATGTGATGCCAAATGTAATTTGTAAGGCCTTGAGGAAATATCCAATTTATAAATATTTGGCTATTTTACTTGGCAAACTTACAAGTGCAACATTGCCATGGATTTATTACACTATCGGCACTGGAACGTGAATTTAATCGCTATATTGTTACCACTACTGTGGTTCCAAAGCATTGCTTTTACTTTGTCTGCATTGTAATAATAGAATGTGATACTGCCAGTGCAGCAAAGTTTCAAAAAACCGACACTTAGTTGTCTGTTCTCCAAATAATAGCTTTTAGAGGAAATGTGTTGTTGATATCTGAGAAAGCAAAAAGGGGAAAGACTGTGGTTGATATGAAACTTTGAGTTCCCAATAGGCTTTTGATGGTGGTTTCACGTGGCACAAATCTTTATTAATTCAGTTTCTAATTGAGCTGGAAAGTCCCTTTTCTCACTTTCTTAGCATGAGATGAAAAAGACGAACTATGTTTCTGATGCAAGTCATGGCAATGGTGTTTTAGCTGTAGGAATCACTAATTCCAAACTGACCATTAAAGTGAAATTTAACATTTCGATTGTAAATGGTATGCAGATGGATGTCTGAAAGTGTAGACAAGAAGAAACCACAGACAATTCATTATGCCATAAAATATCAATCTATCACTACACAGATTTGAAGCTGACCATAAGAGACTTACACTGCTGTCCTCAGATTTCTCTCTGCGCTTGACTTTGTGTGTCTCGTAGTCCTCCATCAGAGTCTGCATGAAGTTCTTGGGTCGCTGTCCTCCAGAGTCATCACTGCCCAGATCAGACAGTGGCGAGGGCAGAGCTCCATCTGAAGAGCACGGCGACACTGGAGGAACTTGACGAATCTTCTCAATTTTACCTGCAGATAGAAGAAATAATACATGATTACTCTACAGTAAAAGACCTGGGTGTTATATTTGACAGCAACTTGTCTTTCGAAATCATATTTCATATGTTACAAAAACAGCCTTCTTCCACCTCAGAAACATGACTAAGTTATGGAACATGCTATCTATTTCTGCTACAGAAAAAGTTCTGCTACAGCTTTTAGACTGGATTACTGTATTGCATTACTATGTGGTTGCCCTGTATCCTCAATAAACAAGCTATGCAGATGCTAGAGTTCTTACCAGGTCAAAATATGATCATATAACACCAATTTTATCTACACTGGTTACCTCCGTATCAATTATAAAGTATTGCTACTGACCCATAAGGCCCTAAATGGTTCAGCTCCTGTGTATTTAACCGATCTTCTATCGCCCTACAATCCATCAAGCTCTTTAAGATCACAAAACTCTAGTCTCTGGCTATACCTAGGATATCTAATCCACTAAAGGAGGGAGAGCATTTTCGCATTTGGCTCCTAAATTGCTTTCCTAATAATATTTGGGGCTCAGGCTCACTCTCCCAGTTTAAATTTAGATTAAAGACGCATCTCTTAAGTTAAGCATTCACTTAACACATCTCATAATCTTGTACTTCAGTTGTATCAGATCAAATGCACATTAATATTTTTGCTTGAAATGTTATGAACAGTTGCTATGCTAATTACTCTCCATTTGCTTTTCTGTTTTATCTTGGGATGCCCATGCTGAGATAACTAGAGTACGTCAGCTCCAGTTTGGATCCATCCTGGATCCATCCAGTTTCGACCCAACACCTGTGAAGAGACGGCGCCAACTCCTGCGAGGACTTCAGATGAAGCAAACTCGGAATCAACACGCACCTATGCTAAATTTTCCATATTGTAATCATTATGTTCACAACTCGTAATAATTACTTCAATGAGCTCATTGTTTCTGCCTTAAATTAATACTTGATGTTAGCTAACGGTGTAATTTGTATATGTACATTGCTGAAATACATAACTTGGACACAATCACCTCTGATAAAAGATCACTCTATATTGTACCGTAGACACATGCAGTTTCTGTAAAGCTGCTTTGAAACAATATGTATTATGAAAAGCGCAATACAAATAAATGTGCCATAAATACAAATTGAATTCAATAAATTAACTATGAAGAAAATATATATAATCTGTTATTTTTTATTTTGATTGTATAAGGCTGCCATATGTTCTTGCCATGTTTCATAAGATCCATTCAAACTCTCTTTTTTGTTGATAGTAAAATTACATTCCAAGCACTTAATATTCAGCAATATTATTGATTTAACTACACTGACACTATTGCATAAGAGCTGAACTGAGCTGGATGATGACATCACTGTTTTCTCAAGAGCTGCTTTATAGATTGAACTCATTCCATTATTGCTGATCTTTACACAGTTATTGAACAGAACTGAATCAACACTGAACTGACTTCAACTGAACCATGACAGCAAGCAATTTTGCGTTTAAATAGCCGTCCAAACTAGTCATCTAGAACATGAACATGTCAAAGAAGTGAAACCAAACACCTTGTAATCACTATTGACTTTGCTTACATGATGGAATATCATACATCTCACAAGTTATTTCGGCAACGACATTCAAGGTTATTTTGGCTAGAAGTGGGTTACTCATAGCCGGACTATATATGGTCTATAGTTAACCAAGATGGTAAAATGCTATTACTTGCTGGGTATTGTCTATTTAGGACTGCATTACAGCAGAATTGAACTCTGTTTGCATCATTCAATCATTATTTTTAATGTTTATCCCTGTAAAGTTGCTTTGAAACAATCTGTATTGTATAAAGCACTATAGAGATAAAGGTGACCTGACTTGACACTTGACGTGAAAATGAAAAAAAAAAAAAATTATTTAAAAACTTATTTTGGCCTATGTGCACAGACTGCAAAAGTCAATGAAACTAATGACAAAGAAATAAAGAAAATGATAAAATAGTTCTGAAGGATTCTGCATTAATTTGGAATTTTAGTATGTTTCAGCGAGATACTTTTTTCATCACTCATCAGTTTAGGGGACATGAAAGGGCCCAGAGTCCCAGACACATTCTTGATTATGACCCAAGTATGGATATTAGAGGCACAGAGGACTCAGTGTAGAAACCCACAATGTGGTTTCTCATTCCATTAAATCAAGGGAATCTGAGGGAAAACCATGTCAGTTTGTATTAATTAGTTATCTGTATAAAATCAAGGCAGAATGAATAATAATATATATTTTATTATATATATATTTACTCCATACTGGCCGCAGTTTGTCACGTATTTGATATATAGCGTGTTGATGTTAAAACTGAAAACATATTTACTTCTGCTGACGTTGGCAACTCCAGTCTATTTGCAAAGCTTTAGATGAAAATTTACTGTAGAAAATCTGTGCCTCTTCACAGGTATTTATGACTAAATCTATATTTTTGCCTCTCAGAACCACTGTCATTAATGGGAAGTCAATCACTGGGACTGATCGCACAAGATAAATTCAAATACTATGGGATTTAGCATTATAGCTAAAAGCAAGCTAAAAGAAAAGACTCATGCATTCCTTATGACACCACTAGAGGGCAGACATAAACTTCTCAAGTACAGGACATCATGACTGAGACATGGACAATTGTCAACAGTAACAGCACACACTGACATTAACTACTGTGCTGATGAGTATTACATAACCTAAACCAAACATACAGAACAGAACATTTAAAGTACACCCTAATAGTCTTTATAATAATTTTTTTGCATCAAACCAACACAATTTTAAACTGTTGGTGGTCACTAGAACTGAAAGCTTTAACATATATTTATGTTACCCATATAGCATTATCTAGTCAATTATTCAGAGGAGTCATCAGTCATCAACCTCATACAGTGAAAAGAAAAAAAAAATCAGGCACTGCGCTGCAGTTTTCTTAAAACCCACTTTAAAAAGCACAGCTTGCAAAAGTGACTCAGGCTGAACAGTGGGACACAGCGTGCAAGGAATGTAAACTAAAGTAGCTCTATGAAGAGAATGTCCAGAATTTGCAGTTACATGACTGACTATCACCAGGTAATTAACATCAAATCTCGAGTTACAGAGCCAGATGTCAGAACCTTCAGCTTTATCTGATGGTTTGCATTAGTAACTGGCGTAAACACATAGACCATTAGAGGAATATTGTAATTTAAATACGTAATTTTAAATAATTAATTACGTTCTGGTGCAATCCATGAAAAAATGCACAAAGAGCAGTTTATATATGAGTACTAATTTGCATCTTGTATGGTTTATCCTACAGGGCTATTCATTGTGGGATGTTACCCTTCAAATAAAAGTCATCAAAAAAAGTTCCGCACATATTGTCCTACATTAAGTGTTCAATTATTGCTGCCATGATTGCACACATTGGTTGGACATAATCATACCTGGTGCTGTCTTCCCAGTAAGGACCAGCTTGTTTGGCTGGTTGTTGGCCTTCAGCCTCTGCGTACGGGGCGGGTGCAATGTTTGTGATTGCCTTTGTCTCTTCAACTCTTCCTCACGCTCCTGGGCTGCCCGAATCTCCTCTTCGATCATGGACAGGGTTCTCTGTTTGCGTGAGCGCAGCTTGAATGGCCCTGAGGTGACTTCCGTTTCTTGAGCACGAGTGGCAGCTGCTGTGCTCCTGAGCTCTGCTGCCTCAGAGTACTTACTGAAATAGCTGAATTCTGCTTTCTCTGATGGTGGTGGAGAGGGACTGGGGGGTTTGTAAGTGTTCACTGGGATAACTGGGGCGGCTTGAACTACAGTTATTTGAGGAGTGATTGTTTTCCTCTCCTCCAGAGGGGATGGCACTTTGGGAGGTGGTGTGACAGTAGATCTCTCCACTAGGGGTTGGATACTTTCCACATGTCTCTCAGGGATAGGGGACGAATGTTGTGTGGCCTGAAGAGGCTCCCATTTGTCATTCTGCTGAGCAATGGCTTGCTGGATAGCATTTTGGACAAGAATACCAGCATGGTACTCAAGCTCTTCTTCCGTCAAGCCTTCTCCATGATAAGACTCACTCGGTTCACCTGGAGATTTGATACCACTTTCATGTTCCCCATTGATTGGTGTAGTGGCCATTGGAGTTGAGGGAAAAGAGTACTCCCCAAGAGAGTTTTCTAAATAGGCACTCATGGTCTCATTTGATGCACCACTGTCACTTATGTTGTCCATGCTGAAGTCATTGGAGAGCGTCTCAAGTACAGTGGTGTCCTGAGACCGTAGGGATAGGTCATCTAACCCAGAGTCAATTTCTTCCGTATGGTAGGAGCTGTTCAAAGAACGTTGACACAAATCAGAATCCTCTTCCTTCACAATGGTCATCACTGCCCGGGCACAAGTAAAATCATCATCTTTCAACTCGTTCTGAGCCAAAACTTCTTTGGGTGGTATGGCAGATTCTCCAGAGCAGCAGTAAATCTTTTCAGCTTTGACTGTAGTAACTTCACTCCCATCATAGAATGTGACCCCTTCTTGATTGGCAACTGTGACAGAACCGCATGGCCTCTCTACATGCGTGATCTCTGGAGCCCTGAAGAATGGTTTGGCAGAGTAAAGCTGTGGTGCCACATTCCTCTTAGGGGCTGTGGGCTGCTTGCTATGTTCCATCTGCAGAAATTGCTTGCGTGCTGCAGAAAAGTCAATCTCTTCCATGACAACATCCTCCTTATTTCCTGTTTCAGGTTGGATAAAGGAGATTGTCTGTCTGGGTGCAGCTTGTGGCATACGGTTGGTCTCTGGTCTCCTCGTCTTCCTCTCCTCATATCTTCGAAGCGACTCCAGCTGCTCTGGCTCCAGCTCCTCTTCCAGTGCCTTTTCCTGAGGTGGGTTCCACCATTTTGCTGCAATTCCAGGATTTTTCTTGACTGCCTGACCTCGGATGAGTTCCAGCCTTTCCCTCTCTAGCTCTGCAATCTCCTCCGAGGGTCTGACTTTCTTCACCCGAACTTCTTTCTCAGTTGGGGTGTCAAATAGTTTTGATGGTTTCTTCTCTTCATGAAATGGTCGGAGCTCAAAACGTGCCTCTTTCTTGATTGCTGTCCTAGGGGACTCAGGTGACCTTGCATAGTTGTTTCCTATCATCGCTGCATGACCATTGGGTTTAGTGTTAAAGTTATCATCAACAAAAGTGGTCTGTTTTTTTCCTTCTAAAACAACTTCATGGTTGTGTAAGGGTGATGTGTCACAAGTATGCACAGATGGTCCAGTTCCACGAACTCTAATTGAGTTAATCTCTGGGGAACTTGTCCCATTTGAAGTCATTTCGGCCCTGGGGTCACAACAGTTGGCCTCAAGGACCTGATCCAGGTACAGGATTTCCTTGGCAACTTCGCTGTCCAGTCCTTCTCCCCCGTGTCTCACTCTGTTCTGCCCACTGCTCACATAACTTTGCTGGGCCTCAGTCTGGACTTCAAGCTCCATACTGCTCTCACCAGCGGATATCACACTCACTGAATCGAAAAAACTTACAGTCTTCAGGCTTCTCTCTCTTTTCAGCTCACTGTCATCCTCTGAGAGTACAGGGGGCTTCTAGGGAAATAAAAGACAGAGGTCACATTAGTTCAAACATGCATTCATGCAATTCTTCGTCACAATATACACAGTGACTGTAATAGTAGCTAATGAAACTACAATAATTGCATGACAACTTTTATCTTTAAGACATTTCACACCTTTGAAACTACACAGTAACACTTTTGTTGCACAACTGGGTTTGTTTGATGACACTATTTCTGAACTTGGGTGCATTTGTCGCACTTAAGTCTGTGTCTGCAATGGCCAAATTCTGTGCATAGATGGACCCCTTCTACCAAACCAAAAGTACTTGGTTTATTCAGAGTACTGTTCATAAAATGACCAGTTGTTTTTGTGTGCACTTTATCAAAAATTTCCAAAACTAAAGGAACCCCAATTATATAGGTTGCTACACCACCAACTGTGTGAACATCAGAGACAAACACCCCAAAGGAAATATTGCATGTGACCATCATGCATAATATAGGTAGACTGTGATAAGATGTTGAAGATAATGGGTTTGTTGAACTCTGACCTGTGCTATCTGATCCTGCGTATTAATAATTTAAGGCCCCTTCTCTTGGTCTGCTCAGCAATGGTATAATGGAGTTGCACAAGTCTCAAGTGAGAGGAAAACATGGGACATTCACTTAGTATCCCCATTAACACACCCACATAAAATTAGGAATGTATGCATATCTTTGTGGAAAATCCTATGGACCTACAGTACAATGGAACATAAACTACATATATTTTCTGTTTCAATTTCTTTTATGATTTACATGTATGCATTTTGCAGAGCATTCATCCAAAAGCAACTTACACCTTTCCTGTGTATCAAACCTATGACCTTGCCTAAGCTACAGGAACATCATAAGATAAGCAAGGCTGTAATGATTTATGCTCAACTCAGTTTATGTACAGGCTAATTTGAAGAAAACCCTAAAAGAAAAACATGAAAGGAAACTTTCTTTATGTCCCTTCATCTCTATGTCTAATGGTGGGTAATAGATCCTAGTTATTTACTAAAAGAAAACACTTATGTCTAGACTATGTAGATGCTCTTTATTTTCAGAGGAATAATTGCAGGGGGTTTTCTGTTCCATGGATCTGGTACTGATACCTATAAGTGGTCTAGTAACCCTGTGGGAGATGGTTGAGATGCATTTGCAGAATGAAGCACTGTAAAGTCTCCTCAGGGGAAAATACCACTTATTTCACTGAGCTTTGCTTTCATTGCTACTCATTCATCAGTTGGGACAGTCCTTTTTAAATGAAAACTCTGACAGAGCCTCTAACAGAGAGTTTTTTGAGGAATGACAAGCTTGCTAAAATATGGTCTACATTTTTCTTTAATATTATTAGTGTATATGAGTTTCCATTTTATGCTTTCTTGTTTAACATTGGCTAGAAATTTGGAATGCTGTTTCAAAATTCTTTTGCTTATATTGGTTTGGAAACCACAGGATGCCACAAACCAAAGCATGTAAACAGTGCCCGAGCAAACTTTAGCAAACCTTTAACAACATACAAAACCACTGTGTACGAGATACTAAAACGTGAAAGTGTTATTGCTAGTAAGTCCTGTCTAAAGTGCAGTTTTACTGAACCAAACATTTATAGTGCTGTATTCTCTGGTAAACAGATGCCATTGCAGGAATTCTGTTTCTTTGCTCAGCATTTATGTTTAGAGGCGAGTGTGCATGCCTGAGCAATTTCAGTTGTTTGCTGTTGTTTGAAAGTTGGTGTTCCTGAAAAGGCTAGTCAGAGACCTGTAAAAAAAACTAAACGGTAATATAACCTGCCATAAATGGAAAAGCAAAATAAACTAGTGGGAGTGCAGCATAGAGATGTTATTTTTACTGGACAGAAAAGAGGAATTTGTTTTGAAATAACTTTATTTTCAGCTCAAAGTCATGTGCTATTTCAGGTGATGTTGTGTTCATGGCCACATAAAGTAAAGCTATTTCTGTTTTATCACTGGCTGGAACAAAATCTATATTACATCATTAGAACTGGGATTCTAATACACTTTTAACCAAATAAATATGCCTGAGCAAATCATTTGGCGGGAACAATAAACCATTTTTGGTTCCCCAAAGATGCTTTCACGGACCAGTTGATTTTTTCCTAGGGTGAAGAACGTCTAAAGAACCCTTTTCGACTAAAAAATAAGCTTTTGTTCAATGGAAAGATTCCATGGATGTTAAAGGTTCTTCATGGAACCATCAATGCCAATAAAACCTTTATTTTTAAGTGTGTATCATTGTTAAATTTATTGAACATTCATCAGCATTTTATAAAAGCAATAAGCCATTACAGACAGTGATTACATTCATTTATTATACAAACAAATATTACCAGATTGTTCCAAAGTACGTAAGAGAGCTTGCTCTAAAAAAGCAGAACATTAACTGTTTAAGTGAATCTGCAGATTTAATTCAGATCAAATAGTGTTAATAACTTCCTTCTGATCTCAAGCTGTTCTGGGCATGAGTAGCAGGCAGTGTCACATGTGTATTTAATATGGCAGGAGTTCAATAAGACCCCTTTCTTCAGTCACACAGACCCCCCTTCCCTACAGCGTGTGCTCACTAGCTTTCAGCCTAAACGCTCACTAAATAATGACATTAGGAAGTCATGTGAATTTCCCTCAAGCCATGAAAAACAGGCAAGGACAGATTTACAGACAGAGCGTGAATGTTGAGTTGAGCACTGCAAAACACTTAATCAATTCATCAGTTCTGAAACAAAGCCATGATAAAATATTGATCTAGTCTGCATCCTTCCCTCATGCGAAAATTAGTGCCAATCTAGTGGTTGGAAATTGTTTGAGATCACCATGTGAGATTTGTCAAATCTGACCAGTGTTGTTGAAAGGTTTCATGAGATGCACCCTTAGAACCGCCACGTGTTTAACACAGTCTCATGTGTCCTGTTCAGCACTTCCCCACAGTAGGCGAACATCCAATCAAGCATTAAGAGCACAACACATGGTGATTCCCTCTCTTTCTCTTAACCAACTCTCACACAGGAAAGAAGAAATCACAAAGGCGATCTCTTCAATAGCTACAATGAGTTCTAATATAGATCAAACACTCCTGCTTGTTCAGTTAAGCTTAAGTCTCTTAAGTCTTCTTAAAAGAGATCTCAACAGTCTCTCAAATTATGATTTCTCAAGATAAGCACTGTAATTTTAATATGAACAATCATTTCTCATCAAATTCTTCCAAGATACAGTAAAAAACACCTGTGACCATGCACTTATCTTCAGTAAAGAGTTTAACGTGAATCACAACCTTTGATTCTCCACTAAAGTACATCCAGCCGAATGTTATCGTAGAATAAACCCCTTCAGAGTGACGCAAGTCCTGATCACTCTGTCGGGGTTTATTCTGCGATAACAACCAGCTGGATGTACATTATCCCTTACGTATGAATTTGTACAATGTGATTCATATGAAAATGTATGATTTTAAGAAAAAAGTAAGCATGAAGGTCCACCCTTAACTCTAACCATCAGTGAGGCATATGCGGATAGTATGAAAACATACAAATGTGATTTTATATAAAACAGTTTGAAATTGCCATGAGATTTCACTAAAAATCAGTTTCTTGAAGGAAAAAAATTACTAAGAGGTGCAAATGTTTAAAAACGGTTTGCACGGTTTCAAAGTGCACGTTTTTGAAAACAATAGTTATTGTCTCTGTGTAAACTATAAAAAAGCGAATTTGTGAAAACGGTGACGTCATGCGCATGCGTGTTATGTGTTCAGTCTATAGGCGCGTAGTGTTTCTTTACAAAGTGATATCGCCACAAACTGCCCTGGCATGAATAATTGTGTCTTTAGTGGTTTTCATGAATCCCAGTGAACGGGAATGTTTTGACAACGTTGTCGTCTGTACGCGGAAAGCCCAAAGAAAAAAGTTTTCTGTTTTTAGTACATCATCGTATAAACGTACCCTGACATTTTTTACTGTACTTTCAAAACTTGACTGTCAATCTAAAGCCGGGTACACACTGTGCGATTTTGGCCATGATTTGGCTGTCTGCGACAAATTCTGGTCTGCGACAAATTCTGGCAGTGTCAGAAGATTTGGTGCACAGTCCTGCAGTGTGACTTCTCCTACGACGACCGTCAAATTGTCTTAATTTTTCAAGACAAACCATGACCAAAATGAGCGCTAGAGAGTTTTTTGTAGTCACCATTTCAATCTCGCGTGTAATGCAGCTTTCCGTCACCAAACACGTCATTGATTGATGATATAAAACTCCGGATGAGTTTTCTTGCGTGCATCTGCTTTTAACGCACCTTGACTATCGTACAGTCTGACATAATGACAACTGAGATCTTACAGTGTGACATGGCTTACAGCGGTGATCATGTTCGTACAGTCTGACAGGCAACAATCGTAAAGGACTATTATAAATCGCACAGTGTGCACCCGGCTTAAGCTATGATATTCACATCCATTTTAAGCTCTATAATGATACTGTGTGTTAACATTGGTGTCTTTTAATTTTTCTTAAGCAAGGCAAGACTGATTTGTTAAAGAAACATAACTAAGAAATCCAAGTCTTTTGAACAATGAAAGAGCAACCTCTAGCAATCTTCTGGGCTCTTCATTTTTTCCTTTTCAATAACCATGAGCCATTCTCAGCTGTCTTTGCAGTGGCTGTGCATTAAATCTGTACTCCCTAGAGTCTGTGGCCCTGAGCAGTCAGAAGTGAAGCGACATCAGCGTGTCCTCTGAGGAACAGACTCTCTCCGCGGATGTTCCTCTAAACCCCCTCTGACATTCCCGGCATAGTTCAGCTGTCTTCTAGGCTCCGGCAGTCTAATAGAAGTGATGAAGGATACACAGCCCTGCCTCACGTAATTAAACTGTGTGTGTGTGTGTGTGTATCTGCATGGTCTTAAATGTGTACACAAACCTACAAAAGACCAAGACGGATGGAGATAAACTCCTTGTATATTTATACAACTTGTAAGTTAATGTGTTCATGGGCACAGTGCCTCGCATTTGTCTTCTCACACTGAAACAGGTCTATTGGTGCCTCTGTTTACTTTGCGCTCTGCATGTTGTTGCCCTCACAGCATCTGGAAGTGTTTAGCCAGACAGACACCATTTGGCCCCTACTTTCTCTTTCAATAGAGTGGCCCCAAAAAGTATTTGGGCACAGAAATGTATGAACGTTTTTTATTTAGAGTTTTAATTTCTGAGCCAAAATTGCATTGACTTGTAAGTGTTCTACAGGTGATATTTAATGAAGGTATAATGTAATTTGTGTTGACGTGTAGTTATGGTCATGCTCTACAAATATTTGACAATCAGAGATCCGAGCAACTTGGTTTGATATTTTGATACATAATGAAAGGAAATTTCCAGTGTGGTTTAAGTCTTAAAAATGTGTTTTCGGGCCTCCGATTTAATCACAGAAAAATTCTTCATTTTAGTGGTTACACAAGACGCTTGTGTCTAGTATGACTTTCAGCAGCTCATACTGACAGATCCATCAAACCACACTGCTGATGAAAGACTCCTGAAATAGGATTATCAACTCCACCATCGCAGACAGAGAACGCAGGAGTTCAAAACATGAAATAATCCCAATCATTTCTCAGTTGGATCCAATGGAACAGAGACTTTGGCTTAAGGCACATTATACTTGGAGTTTAAGAAGAGATCTTAACAATATCTCATCAAACTGTACTTAGATACCAAAGTCAGCAGTCAAATACCAGAGATATCAATATGCACAGTTTCTGTGTAACTGCATGTTGTTCTGGATAATTCCCACATTTATTGCTAATGAGTTTGAGGTATGTTTGGGTTTTGGGTTAAAGGTTTTGGGGTAAGGGTATGGGTTAAAGTTAGGGGCGAGTTAATAGTGTAAATGTTAATTAAATGCAAATATTTTAAATGTAATTACAATGTACCGACATGTACATTAATAAGTAAACTGTATCAAATAATTAGTACATAGAGTAGTAGTTAAGATCATCTATAATATAAAGTTTGACCAAATCACAAAGTCACATTTTTTAGCTCTATTCGCGCCACTATGTCAATAATCATCTTTTTTTCCTGATGGATTTTAGGAGAAACATCTCACACAAAGCTGAACATGAAACAAAACTAAGACCTCAAATAAATCTCATGAGCTATGAACGTGTAACATCTTAATAATTACTTTTCTCAGACTCAAAATAAAAATATGAAAGTATAGGCCTCCTATATTTAGTCCAATAGTGAGTTGCTTCCTACCTTTTTCATACTTTTCCAATTTTGTTAACAGACTTCTGCCATGAAATTAGAGATCCAGAAAGAAAAACCAGTATATACTAGAAGTGTCCTGTTCTGTAAATCTGTAATGTGAGAAACAGTCCTCCTCCTCCAACACCTAACACTATAAGGCTTTGAGGAGAGTCAGTGAAACCCGTCCCAGGACGACACAGCACAGGGCTTTTCCTGGCCACTTCTTCCAAACCCCCGCCCCTCTTCCTCATGTGTGCTTCACTCACCCCGCACCATTGGCCACACCGTTTCCGTCCGTTCTCCTACAATGCCTCTCTCTCTTCTGTCTGTCCTGCAGAATCAAGATTCTTGCTCTGGCTAACTATTGGCTATTATGTCATGGGCAAAGGGGGTCTGGTTTAAAAATGAGGGGTGTGGTCTCCTCCTGTACTCGCACAAAGAAGCACTCTGTCAGAGCCGCCCTCAGCCCTTCACCGACCCGGACCGAGGGAGTCTCCAAACTCCTCTAGAGACACCTTACAAGGAAAGGCGCAGTTTGTTTGGGTGGGGAACACTGTTCACCGCTGACTCAAAACACACTGTCTGGATTCTCTTACTCATACTAGATACATTTACATATTTACACAAGTTTCAGAAGCTGATACAAGTGAAATTTCACCACAGCACAGTAAAATATGGGTTAGATTCAGTTTATAAATTGTAGTTTCTATATTGCTAATACATTAAGTTGAGTAACCAATATTTCTTTTTATTTATTATTCATTCAAGTTAAAGTCACCATAAAATCAACAATTCTTGTTTTTAATGGAATATTACAATATTTATTATGAATGATTTATCTGTGCACATCATTTTTTTATTTTGTATTATTTTTTAATTCAAGTGGCTCGTAATCTTTAATCAAAATAACTTGGGGGATGTAAAGAAAAATAAATAAAAATGGTAAAAAAACATTCTAGGTTTAATTGTAGTTGTCAAGTAATCAATTTAAACTATTTGCAAATATTATTTTATTTCATTTTAAAATATGCTCACATTCACTCTTATTCGTATCGCAATGTCTCAAAATCGCAAAATTTGTCACATTCATTTATGAATTACATGAATCATTTAAATGATAGCACATTTTTCATTCAAAACTGTGAAATTTGATAAACAGGTGAGTAGTTTGCATCACTCACTGTAAACCCGAATAAATTGGCAAAACTCAAAAAATTTGAGGTAATCAGTTACATCAATTTTTTAAGTTAATACATTTAAAATTTAAGTTAGCAGAACTTACGGACTTGATTGCTCTTAACTTGAAATATTTGAGTAAGCTAATTCATACATTTAACAAAAAATGATCATGTAATCTCAATTTAAATATTTTTAGTAGTGGAAACTTGGCTAGATTTAACTAGCTAATTCAATGCTACCTTGCTAACTGGTAACACAATGCTTTGATAACATTAGCATAGCATAGCACTTGCTGAATGAGTACAGCAATATAACATTTGACATATCTGTTCTCCCATTTCTACCCCTTAGCCTTAGCGTTCACGTGAAGGGGTAGTGGTGTCTTGATTCTCTTTTGGCTGAAGTGGTAGGGGTAAGTGGAAGGACCAGATAGCCCTTCAAACGAAGATTTTTTCGGGACCACACTACGAACAAAGGGGTATGATGAATTTCCCTGCATACACCGACTACCGTGCTGCTAGAATGCGTGTAGTTATGTTGTCACTCGGGATCGATCACTTATGTGTTGCCTGGATGCCAGTTTCTCCATAGACAACCATTTGAGTGATTTGAAATTAATAATACAGTAAAAAATAAAAAAAGGTCATCCTTCATAACACAGTCGATATTTATATCACGTATCGTCTGTAAACTCTTGCGTCTCCAAGGCAACAACTGACTCGTTTGTATTACATTGCAAAGAGCTCCGTTATCACAGCACCACATTAGAAAACAAAACCATATCTGTACCCGCCGGCTCGGCTCGGATCGGCACGGAATGGAACGGTTAACAAACAAGGAGAACAGTTTGGTCCGATGGAAAAGCGACTTCACAAGTCTTGTATGTTCTGTATCATTCTGTATCGTCTTAGGAAACTCGAAGGCTCATACGTTTTTTAACTGAAAATGAGCGCTGTTTTCTTAAGTCGAAATACAGCGCAAAACAACGTTGGGAGTGAGTAATTTGTTATACGTTCCAGCACCTGATTTCTGTTAGCTATAGCCTATGCACTTCACTGCTGTTCATACTGGTTAAATGTTACAGAACACTAATAAAAGAAACGGGGTATGATGACGTGTAATGGTGTATTAGTGGTGTCCCATTTCTTAGGGGAATATTTTCACCCTTATGCCTTGCCACTCTGTTTCAAGGGGCAAGGGGAAGGGGTAGGCATAGGGGTAGGCAAAGGGGTATAAAATAGAATTGGGATTGGGCCTAAATTTTAGAATTTACTCTCTCTTTTGAGTGTCATGGCAAAGCATGCTAGGAAATAGAGCCCAGTTTCAGTTAAATTTAAGTTTGTCTAAATTAAAAGAAACAAGTTCATAAAACTCAAAACAATTAAACAATTCAGATCAATTAAAAGAAAAGGACAGTTCTAAATACTCATAAAAGTTAATTTGATTGAACTAATTTGTTTAATTTGAGTTGGCTCTACTCAAACCAATTAATTATTTTGAGCATTAGGGTTTACAGATTTTAGCACTCACCCCTTAGTTTGTCCCCCTCAATGTCTATAGTGGTTACGGCCCTGCTCTATACTACCAATCATTGATACTATCATTGATACTATCTGCTAACCCTAACTCAAACAATGCACAGTAACCAACCCATCCTATAAACAGTTTGAATCATGTGATTTGCGTTCATCTAATCAGTTATGTCGAACTCTTTATGTCGAATTTGCTCACAAAAGCTAGCGTGTAATATTTGTATGTCTTATCAGGTCATGTCGTACACATTGTGAATTGGGTAGATGATTAAATAGATGTAGTTATTGTTTCATTGAAACCTCAAAATAGAAGTTAGCACATTATGTCCCTGACGAAATCCTGCCGAGATTTCGCTGAAGTAAGACTAGAATGTCCTTGCGGCAAAAAGTGCCTTTTAAATGGGACAACAATAGAATTACAGATAAGAGTAAAAGAGATCCAGGCAAGATCGCTGTGAGAACTGAATTACACTCAGTCATACAAATCTGTTAAAGAGACTTTGTGCTAATAATAACACCAAATGCTCGGTTCTTTACTGAGATATACAAAGACTGCAGTATAACCTTCATGTCAACTAACACTTTCACAGACATAATGATAGGCTGACTGGAATTGCTTAGTAAAAGAGTGTCTTTACTGTCGTTTCAATAGCGTCAGATGTTTCTGAAATTCATCTCCTTCACCTATCCTCCAAAAATGCTGAAAAAGGTGTGAAAATGTTGTTAGTGCCCAAATGAGCACATGAGTTGTGGGTTGTTGGAAACTTCTCCTTCTTTTTTGGAGTTTGAAGGCGTCTGTAAGGAATGGCAGTGTGTTTTAATGGAGGATGTTGACAGCAGTGGGCTGGGGTGTGTCATCCTCTGCTAGAGAGCTCCTTCCGCCCACAATCTGTGTGTCAAGAATAATAATAATGCAGTGCTGGGGAGGCTACTGTGAGACTCTATTTTATTGTTACAGGCTTCTGATAATGTATTATCGGATCAGATAATGTATCTTAATGCATTTTAGCTGTAGTCAAGCTACCTTTTACCGTAATTGTGACAGAAAAAGATGAAATTATGACAAAAGTTTGAAATTATGAAATGTCATAATTTTTTTTGAAAAAGTCAATGATGTCATAAAAGTTGGAATTTACATAAAAGTAGATTCAAAATCATATTTATCAGATGAAAAAGTGAAATTATGACAAAATGTTCAAAATTGACAAACGTTGAAAAGTCGAAATTATGTGATACTAAATTATGAGATAAAACAGATAAATAAACACATAACGGTTGAAATTATGATATACTAATTCAAATGTATGAAATGGAAGTCGAAATTGATATAAAAAGTTGAAATTGTGACTAAATTGAACTGAATTGAAATTATGATATAAAACATAATTATGACATAAAAAGTCAAAATTGGCAAAAGTAAATAATTATGAGATACTAAGTCATAATTAAATAAAAGTCTAAATTATGAGATACTTAATCGTATTTATTTTATGAAAAGTTGAAATTATGACATAAAAGATCGGAATTATGATATACCAAGAGATACAATTATGAGATACTAAATTATGAGATAAAACATAATTATGACATAAAATCTGAAATTATTATACACTAAATCACTTTTAATAATGCAAACTCAAAATGATGACAAAAAGATTATGAGATACTAAGTCAAATTTATGAAATGGAAGTTGAAATTGACAAAAAAGTTGAAATTGTGACATACTAAATTGAAATTATGATATAAAACAGTACGAGAGACGTGGGAGGAGCGAGCGAGACCTCTCGAGTCCTCTCATGAGGGAGCTCGGAGGCATATAAGGACAAGCGACACCAGTGAAGGACAAGGGAGGACCAGGCCTGGACTTTACGTTGTGTTTTGTTTATGTTTTATTATGTGTGTGCGTGGCAGCCGTCCGTGAGGGGCTGCCTGCGTTACTTAAGTCTTTTAAATGTTCGCCGGTTCCCGTCTCCTTCCCTGAACAAAGAGCTGCGTTACAACTATATTGCCAAAAGTATTGGGAAACCCCTCCAAATTATTGAATTCAGGTGTTCCAATCACTTCCATGGCCAAAGGTGTATAAATCAAGCACCTAGGCATGCAGACGCTTCTACAAACATTTGTGAAAGAATGAGACACTCTCAGGTGCTCAGTGAATTCAAGCGTGGTACCGTGATAGGTTGCCACCTGTGCAATGAGTCCATTCGTGAAATTTCCTCACTACTAAATATTCTACGGTCAACTGTTAGTGGTATTATAACAAAGTGGAAGCAATTGGGAACAACAGGAACCACGTAAAATCACAGAGCGGGGTCAGCGCATGCTGAGGCCCTTTATTTAGCGATCTTCATCTCTATTCTCAGCAGCGACCGTAAATGTCAAATCCTGCGCTTGTTATGAATTCAAAAACTGCCACCTCAAAAAGCTTTACGACATGTTTTACGGCAGTGATCTCAAACGCTCATTGGCTCTCGCCTGCTGCATCACAGACTATTCTGTCTGTTATGGGTTTTTAAAAAAATAACAGTTCATATTTTTAAGAAATGGTTATGGGTAGGATTAGAGGTAGGAGTGGGATTAGCGGCTCAAAATATCTTTTTAATGCTATATTTTTAGTAAAATTTTAATTTTCCTACACATTTCTGTCCATTAGGTTTTATATATTCTTTTTATATCCTTGAGTTTGGTGTAGGGTTAAAGGATCTATAAAAAGATTAAAAGGGCAATTATACAAATATCTTTATGATATAAAAGATTTGTAAATATTACATTTTTTTAATCTGTAAATACATAATAATGTTTACGTTTAAATCGTTGTCGATATGCTTATATTGTAAGTTTCAGCATCTATCCAAATGTACAAAAATGTACGTTTTGTACCTGTCATTTGTTACATATTAATACATATGTATTAACAATAAGACCAGGTTAGTTAGTAACAGAGATGGGCACTCGAGTTGCACTCGAGTCGTATTTTATGAGACTTCAGACTTGACTCAGGACTCGACCTGAAATTACTTCAGACTCGACTCGGAAAATATTTAAACGACTCGTGAAATTTTAAAAACAACTCAAGTCTTTAATCCTTATCTATCGTAAATGAAAAAAGCTTTATTTGAATGTTATAATATCTGCTTCACATGTATGTGACATGGTAGATCGGACCCTTGTCATAGAATTTGATTACGGATGTCCATGTATTGCGCATAAGAGTCCCATGAAACATGACAGGACCTCTCGTGCCATATGTTCTTACAATTATATGTATTACCGTGTCAGATCGGCTAGATGCAAAAGAATGTGTGGAAAACAATTAAAACGTCATTTTATTAGACATCGCATCCACAAAGGTTAGTGACATTAACTCACACAACTCGCTGTTTTACTGTGGTGTAACGTTAGCTGGGTGGCTCTTTTGGATTGCCTGCCTATTAAAACATGAATAAAATCTAACCTTTAAACCTAGCACTACGTTTTACTTTTATCAATCTTTTCGCAGCTTTTCTCTCTCTTAATGTGTGTCTACAAGACAGAGATAGAAAGATGTTAATCCATTTATTTATTAAAGCGTATATTTTAACAGTGCAATAAGCATGCGTACAGTTTTCTATTGACTAGAAACAACTAGAAGGTTTGATATTTTCTGATAATGTCTGTCGTCAATCACAACGCTGTATAACAAACGTGACTGGCGCCATCTAGGGGTTGAACATTTATGTGATGAAAGTCGAGTCGACGTCGACTAGTCGCTGATGACGTCATTAATGAACAAATAACCCTGAACCTTGAGCTGAGACGCGAACATGGGTTTTCTTATGCACAGGACAGCTATGGCATATACCAGAGCTGCCCATAAGGTATAGCTCATAACAGCTTTTGTCTTTGGGTCGTTATATTTCTCATAGATTTCTACATTTTGTATATGAATGCATTAGTGAGAGAGCGATTGCGTGTGAATTAATTCTACCTGCCAGTCTCTACTAATAGTGAAGCTGTGCGTTTTAGTTACTAAGAAATATATGTTACTAATGTAATATATGTCACTACTAATGTACAATAAGTGTGATTCTCCCGATCAATTTTGAGCATCCAGATGGTATAATCAAACATGTCTTGTGGAGAGCTCTCTGAGTATGTATTTATTTGTCATTTTTAACTGTTGGAAATGGCTTATCCTGTTGCGCCCTCTATAGGCCAGTGACTAGTCGACGTCAAGCTTACAGCATCATGGCAGAGCAGTAAAGTCGATTAGTCGACTAGTCGGTGCAACCCCTAGCGCCATCTTTTTGTCCACTCAGCGACTGTATTGAAAATGACTACTCGTCTTGTTGACAGGACAATAGTTTTTTTTTACATTATAACGGATTATAACGTAACAGGCTGGATGTATCCCTTACATCTTAGGACCTTTATTACAAACAAAACAGGTGATAGAAAGGTCATATATTTTGTCTAAATTCAAAAAAAAAAAAAAGGATTTTTGAATATGCAATTTTTTTTTTGTAAGACATAAAATGACTTGAGACTCGGACTCATGAAAAAAGACTCCAGACTTTAAAGACAGCTTAAAAACTTCAGACGAAAGACTTGTGAACATCTCTGGTTAGTAATGACATAAACTTCGAACTGTTTCTCACACAAAGCTATTGTATGGTTTCAGAAGACTTGAAAGCTTTAGTCCCCTTTCCCTGTAAATGCTTGAAAAACAGCAACAAGCACAGTCTTTAAAATTTCTCCTTTTGTGTTCCACACACCCATTGTTATTTTTGAAGTGAGACACTTCCAGAACTTGGAGCTCTAAGCCAGACCAGACCAGAGAGACAGAGAGAGGAAGCAGCTGAAGTTTATGAACACTTTATGCTTCGGCAAATACTGCCTACTGTCTTCAATTCTAAAATGATTAAAGTAGTGTTTGTGTAAGAATATGCTAATACAAGAAAAACCTCTTTGAGAAAGGAGAAATTAAGTCAGTTTTACAGGAGATGGTTTGAAAAAAACAAAGACAGCACATTTAGATACAAGGAGGTGAAGAGAAGAATAAACACAGGACATTGTGCTTAACACCCTGTCACCACCCTGCCTAAAATATGACCTCTAATCTACGGGAAGACATGTAGAAGAGGCTCATCTGGATATTGTCAGCCGGGCCCAAGGGTAAAATGGGAAACACCAACAACGAAAACAAGGATGGTCTCGCCCCAGAAGCCCAATCAAAATATTGTTTTGTGAATGTTGCCTATAAAAGGCTAAAACTCAATGTAGAACCATTTCAATTAGCCTTAGTACTACTTAGTAACTAGTAACTGGTGGGAACACAACTTCCTGTCCTGAAATTAACCTGGCTTAAGAGTCATTAAAAATGGCACCAACCCCAGTTAGTGAAAACTGAATTACAGTGGCTTAAAGGCTTATGTCCATTACTCAGGGGCTGCGAGTAAAGTGACGCTTACACACCTCGCAGGCTTGTCGAAACATCATAGTATAAAGGTCAAAGGAGCATAATTGACTTACAACCAGTCTAATAGTGACTGGGCAGTAATACTGAAATCTAAAATCTTCTAGACCACACCAAACTTTGTTAAGCATTCAATTCATTCAATGGCCATGATAACAACCCCAAGCAGCTACTTTCTAACATTTCAAGTATAAAATCTCAGACTGAACAACTGTCGTTTCAAATCAAACTTTTGTTTCAAATCAGGCTAAAATCATTTTCAGAATGTTTGGCTAATGCACAGTTGGGTTGAAGAAAATGGACTGTCAAAAAGGACCTGCCAATGCCTTTATTTTTTGGCAGCGGCTATTTAAACGAAGCGATAGATGCTATTTACACTAAGTTTAAATAGCAATAGATTCTATTTACACTATGTAAAAATAGCAGTATTTTCTTTGCAATAAGTGTAAATAGTAGTTAGATGGTATCCATTAAATGGTGTGAAATAAGAGTGTAAATGATTATATTTAGTAAAATTATTAAATGGATGCTGCCTTATTGGACAATAAAGCCCTCCCTACACCTACCCCTAAATGATAAATACTTTATTATTGAACACACGTTAGACACTTTTTTTCCACTTTTTGAATATTTTACTAATTTTCATTAAGAATAAATGCCTTTCTGATCTGAGATGTGAATGAGAAAAGGGAGTAGAGCGAGTTTTCGGATTCAAACTCAGGGCGATTTGCGTAAAATTTTTCCCCTACACTACTTTTGGTGTTGACATTCAAGCATTTTCTGTAATTTTGTCTGGCCCAACCAGATGTCAGTGGGCGGAGTTAGTGTATATAGCCTCTGCCAACAAGGCAGGCTATTTGCACTTAGTTTTATTTTTTAGCAGCTCTACAGAAGATAACAGGGTAACATTTTATTCCAATGGTCCACTTTAGACATTCTACTAACTATAATTAACTTAGCAACTTCATGTCAACTAGTAGCCATTAGAGTATTAGTAGACTGTCTGCTTAATATCAGCTAACACTTTATTTTGATGCTTCCCAACAGACATTCTACTGACTACAAGTAACTTTGCAACTACATGACTTATTCTACTAACCTAAACCCTAACCATAACATAACAGTCTAATACTCTAATGCAGTGGCGTGGGGGGAGTTGGGTTGTTTGGTTGTTGGGGGGAGTTTCTTGAGTTGGTAAGAATTACGTTCCGGGCGGGGTCCCCTCGGTAGAAATCGCGTTCGCGGGGGCACCGCGACGGGATGAAAAGGGCACTTTTACTTTCACTTTCAAAGGGGCAGGGGCTCAAGGCCCCCCGGCCCCCCCCTTGTGCACGCCACTGCTCTAATGAGAGTTAGTTAACATGTAGTTGAATGTCTAAAGTGGACCATCAAAATAAAGTGTAACCGATAAGTTCAACTTCATTCATTGTTAATTCAATTAAGTTAAAAAAAGCATCAATTACTATGTTTACATGCACCCTCATAATGTGATTATAATAAGATTTAGGCAATATTGTGATCAAACTTTACCTCATGTAAATGCAATACTTCTATCAAATGGATTTTGTTCGTAGTAAAATTCTAAATCGCAATAAGCAGGCATGTAAACACTAGATGTTTTTAAGCATATTAACTATGATTTTTGACTCAATAAACACCTAATTACTGCTTATTAATAGTTAGTAAGGTAGTTAAGTTTGGGTCTTGGGTGGAATAAGGGTTGTAGAATATGGTCATGCAGAATAAAGCATTAATATGTGCTTTATAAGTTCTAATAAACAGCCAACATCTTAGCAATATGCATGCTAATTAGCAACTAGTTAATAGTGAGAATTGGACCCTAAACTAAAGTTTACTTGTTAAATGTTAGCTCGAGTCATGTAAACATCATACTGCAATTGAGTTCTTACTGTGATTATTGGAAATAATCACATTACTGGTGCACATGTAAACATAAGTTCATTAATTTATAAATAAAAAAAAATCTATTTCATCTGTAAAGCAGGTCTACAGAAGACAATAGTTTCAGCTCAATTCAGTTTAGTGTTGATTCAATTCAATAACAGTGTCAATGTCGCAAAGTGTTACCAAATATTACTTTTCATACACAACTCAATAAAGCTAGTCTTAGAGTGAACCTCTAACATGGCTTTTCCAGTGTGGCCATCAAACTCTTGGTTAACCTGCTTTCCAAGTCCAGCGGGAGAAGAGAAATAGAGCACATCTTCTACTCTAAATTTAGCATCCAGGTTGCAGGCAGCGCTGTGCTGTGGTAAAGCCTGCTTTGTGTTACTGATAGGTTCTCCAGAAAAACAAACAGCTAGGCTGCATTTTCAACTTAATTATATGTCTAAATGTTTTTGTAATGTCAACTAAAATAGACAAGAGTGACACTAAATGAACATCATGTCATGCTTTGTTGACCAAGCTGAGTTAACCAGTAAGAATACATCAAAGAAACTGTGGTTTGGTGGTCCACTTTAGACATTCTACTAACTATAAGTAACTTCACAACTACATGTCAACTAACTCTGTCAATAATAAGGTGACATATACTTGCAAAGTTACTTATAGTCAGTAGTTTGTCTGTTGGGGGAGCATTAAAATAAAGTCTACTAATACTCTAATGAGAGTTAGTTAAAATAGGGTTAGGGTTAGGTTAGTAGAATTGGGCTACTGTAATTTACATTATTTGTGTCTTTACATCTTACTTATTTGATGTAAAATAGTTTGAAATGTCGCAAAGTTTTCTCATCACTACACAATCATCTCAACAACAACCCTTAGCTGATTCTTGCACCTCAAAAAAATATTCAAAGAGCACAAAATCAGCTCAAATCTCATGTTAAGCTCTATAAAAATGAAGTCTTACCTTTGGGCTCTTTTCCAAAGTGAGGCAGAGAACCTGCCAAGGTGCCGTGTATTTCAACATGGTCAACGATGCCTTGATTCACTAGACTACACAATAAAACAGCAATCACTGCTCCAGCATTCCTTCATTAGATGCTTACTCCTCCTTAATTATGGACCGAGACCTCCTCAAAGTTCATTTGGGAAAAAAAAAAAAAAAAAAACGGAAGCCACCGCACAGGGAGTAACATTCCGCACTACTGCCGACTTCAGCAGGGCACATCCAAGCAAAGTCATCCCCGAGGGCTTTTGATCTGAAAATGAGCTTAGCTTCAGAACCAATTATATGGGTCTCCTGCCTGATATGTGAGAGCAGTCAGTTTCTTCTATACATTTGCTCATGAAGCAGTTGTGTAAGTGCACTCGATAACTCTTTCAAGAAATTATGATGACACAGAATAAAAGTACATTATGCGAGTCAAAGTGCTCTTCATTCAGGAATGTTTGATCAGAACTGCAGTGTCATTAACGTCATTCATGACGCAGTTGATCCCTATAGCACTGCCTACCTGCCAAACAAGGTTAAATTAAGTCAACATGAAATCTGTATTTATCACATATTTATCACGCTCATTATTCCAAATAAAGAATTTCACTATCATAATCACATAATGTAACAATGTATCACATGTAATGATATGTAATGTCCACTTTAACAACAGGTTCCGGAAGTAAAAAAAAATACCATTCATTTTCTCTATAGGGGAATGATTTTTTTAAGATAACATAAACCTTTAAAGACAGACCTACTATTAATCAATGGCATATGCTTTGTTGATGACATCAGCCCACATTATCTCATCTTATTTATAAAGACTATTAACAGTGGAATTCCTGGTGAAAAAACTACATTACTCATATTTCTGCAAAAAATCTCCACCAATCAGAGAATCATGACAAGCTAATCACACCAAAAGAACACTTTAGCTCTGCCTACTTCCATGAAGCCAATGACATAACACACTCTCAAACTACTTAAATATGTGTGTGTATATGGATATTTTGCAATATATATATATATATATATATATATATATATATATATATAAAATATATTATTTCAGATATAAAATCAACATCTTTAAATCAATAGTTTTATATATCTCTATTGTTTTCAAGTTTATGATGTAATTTACAATGCTTTATAGGATTACATTGTAGTTCTTTCCCAAATTGAAGCCTTCACAGTCTTGTACCTTTGTCTGATTTTCAAATACTTTTTTCCCCCCTTCAAATTAAACTTTGTAATGTTGTGATTCACCTCAGAGTTGGTTGGTTTGGTTCATGGCTTATAACGTTTAATGATTTTTAAAAAAGAATGGTTAAAAAATACTTGGGCAGGGACTTATGCACTCTATTTCCAATGGACAAAATCAAGCTCTGTCCAACATATCATTGTTATTTGGAAATCAAATGGGTTGTGAACAGTGTTTTACATTGACTTCATGTGGCAGCAGAAAAATAGTTCTAACAATCCTTTCAATGTCACCCAACTAATTTGAACCACCTATCCAAGCGTATAGACCAAAACATCTCATAATTTCTCTATTGCAGTTTAGAATAATACATCCTTGAAGTTCATAAACAGTCGATATTGGGTTCCTGCCAACATGTTGGTCATGTTGAAATACAAAGTTCTGTCATGAAAATCTAGATGGCGCTGGCTGACAGGTCCTTAATTCAATCCGCTTGCAATCCATTATTCTCTATAGGGCATAGCTGATTGGTTCCTGCTGTATCCGTAGCCAATGAGATCGCTGCTCAACCTTCAAATACTTGGTCATGGTCAGCATTTGTTGTAGCAGTTGCGGTGCGCTTTCAGAAATTCTCCACCTCCCCCAGCTCCACCGGTATAGATCTGCTACGGATAATTCATGTATGCTATTTTGTAAAGCAGCAACATGTCTTACTTGCTCACAGCAGCGTGTTGTGTTTGTATTAACAGTAGCAAGTCACGTACTTGCTCAGCAGCAACAACCAACAGCAGCAGCAGCGTAGCAGATATCAACATATCAAACATATCAACATTGTCATAACTATTACCATGCCAAACACTCCGAGAATTGTCATGACAGAACTAGGGATTCTTGTAAGTGTGATTCAAGAGGTTGTTTCCTAACAAATGAGCTCATTAACACATCCATGTAATGATGCACTGTGGAAGATCAGGACACTCATTCCTCTGGTGTACTCGACTGGTGGCTGAGATGGCTCTGTATGTAGTGCACCAGTCCACTCGTCCTTGTCAAATGTGACCCAGATTAACAAAGGAAAGCTGACACAGTTTCTGTCTTTTTCCAGGAATCTAAATCCAAAGAATCCTTTTTCTTTCATCTAATTTTGGACATCTCTCTCTGAGCTATAGCTGGCTATCAACAGGGATGATTTCCCTTCAACAATCTAGATTTTATAAACAGTAAGCACAGAATGGAAGACCATGTGACTATGTGTTTCGATCACAAGACATTCCCTGCCATTCACACTCTTGGGCTCATGTCAAATAAAGGAATATTGTGCAGTGCACTTTTCCTCAAGCAATACTGAAACCAGCTGTCTTTTAACTGCTTTAAACGGATGACAAACTTCAGCGGGAGGAAGCAGCTGATTTGTTTGTGCTTTCAGCACAATGTGAGAGGTCAAGCTAGACAGGAAAAAACCCAAACCATTCCAAGGACAAACCCTGAACAACTCAATCAAGGGCCAAAGGAAAAAGCGCCATATTCCTGCCATTACATTTACACTTCCAAATGCTTTGGCTTAGAGATAGCCTTGAAGTTAATGAGAGCTCTTTGGCTTCTTTCAAAGAAGAGGATTTGGATAATGTTGTTCTCTACCCAGATGTTTGCTGCCAAGCTTTTCCAGGTCATTTTTGCTTTCCTTTATTAATATTTCTCTAATGGTTATGTTGCTGTGGGAGCACAATGTCACAACATGAGCTCATAGCAAATACACATATACTTTTAAAACATATACCACAATGGAATAAAAATGTATAAGAACTAATTGGATGGAATAGTTCAACGGACACTAGAGTTACCAATATTAACAGGGGACGTTTGCCATTTAATTTACAGATTCAAATGGGTCAGATGTAGTTATTACTAAAGTGGGAGTGTCACAATGGATGTGGGCATTACCACAGGTCATGTGCTAAACTACCAAGTAGAAATTTTCTTAGAGGGCTTAAGTAAGAGGTGATTTGCACCATAAATGAATATGTGAAACATTTACCATTTACCTAACCAGTTACCCTACCTACATAGGGAAAAACTTATTTTATTCTATTTTTTATTTTATTATTTCTTCCATCCAAATAGATTAAGCTTTAGATTTTTAATGCTTAACGTGATAAAAAATGATACTGACTGAATATACATGCTAAATATACATCGAAAAATGAGACTTACGATACTGACTGAAAAGCCTGTAGAAAATTCTTTGCAGATCTTTTGTCAGTCTGGTATGCATACAAGCAAAAAGCAACTCCTATCAGTTCCCTGGGCATATGTAAAGGTCTAGAAATCGCATGTTCTACATTTCTGTCATGACAACTCTGAGTGTTTGACATGGTGATGGATATGACAATGTTGATATGTTTGGTCTTGGCGGAATAGATCTGCTACACTGCTGCTGCTGTTATCGCTGCTGCTGATGCTGTTGCAGATCTATACTCTGAAAACGCGCTGCACTGCAATAGCAAATGCTGACCAAGTATTTGAAGGTTGAGCACGCAAGCTCATTGGCTACTGATACAGCATGAACCAATCATCTGTGCCCTATAGAGAATGATTGTGATTGCAAGCAGATAGAGTTAAAGGCCTGTCAGCCTGCGCCATCTAGACTTTCATGACAGAACCTTGTATTTAAGTGCTAATATTTTAAGTGTACAGTTAATATCTCCAGGCCACTGAAACTAAACTGAAACAGTTACATAATCCATTTTTACAGTGTTAATATCCAAAAGAATGTTTAATCTAATCTTGCTAATTTATCCATAAGAGCAACGGTTCAGCAATCACAAAGACAATGTAATGTTTTCTTTGACTCAGTTCCAAAGCCTATTAAACCGAGGGACTATTTTAGCATCCTTATACCTTTTGGCTGCTTCAAATGCTTTCTTTTGATCTTTTAAACACCTTCATTTGGGCAGATTCTACGGCAGTATTGCACATGTCCTTTATGGATAAGGCAATCCCAGAATACATTGTCACAGGCTCAGTGAAAAAATTTAATCCAAGATGGCAGACAAAATGAGAGAAACATTGATTATAAAAGCAGTTTGACAAGCAGTTTTTGAAATTTCAAGATTCCCCCATAGATAGGGTGGGTCTTGAATGCTTGAAATAGCTGGCAAAATATACAAATATATCTGGAGAGTGACCAGACTTTTCTTGAAAAGGACTTATTAAAGTATCATGGTGTTAGCTTAGCAACATGCTAACACCAACTCTACTGAAATCAGCTGTGAGGAGCATGAGGAGCACTATCTGACTAGTTGCTGCCTATGTTGCTTACTAATGAGAGATATGTAGAAGAGATTATATATTAATCTATATAAATAATATATATATTATTTTGTTTCTTTTTTTTCAATAGTTTAAAAACAGATTTGCATGTTTATTGTTCTCTGATGTCAGGTATTGGTCACATGACACAAGTAAACAAATCCTTTATAGTTACACTTTATTTCGATGGTCCACTTTAGACATTCTACTAACTAGAAGTAACTGTGCAACTACATGCCAACTAACTCTCATCAGAGTATTAGTAAACTGTTAGGTTAAGGTTAGTAGAATACATTGACAGGTAGTTGCAAAGTGTTGCCACTTTTTTACTAAATGATTGTTTGTTTTTATTTTTAAATATTTATTTAAATTTTACATTTTGATTAGTTATGTAATCAACCCACAAACCCCCTGCAGTTTCCTCACAAACAACCATTTTGGGAAACCCTGCTGTAACTAATGCATACATTAATTCTGCAGTATTTGTAATTGTTCAAGAATAACAAATATTATACTAGTCTCATCTACTAAAACATCAATTTCCTTAAATAGTAGACTTTCTAAAAAAAAAAAAAAAAAACTAACAAATTAAATCAAGAGCGTAAAAAAGCAAAGGAAAAATTCACCTACCAAAAAGGAAAATATCATCCAAAATGAAACCATGCCGGCAGTATTTCTTGTTGATCTGTTGATTTAACTGGGAAACTAAGATGGACTCTACGCTGGCAACAGTCATGGCAACATGGGTCTCGCTCTCTCTCTCTTTAAAAACAGGCAGCTCAACAAAAGGCTGAATGCTGGGGAGACATGAAAAGAAAGACTCTGTGCATGAGATTCTAAAGATGCAATCTGGCTCAGAATCATTTGCATCCGCTTATGGGCATCACACACACTGCAAAGAATCGTGATCCTGCAAGTTAAGTCTATATAAAACAAATTGAGGCATTATAGATGCAATACAAACTGAAACCACACATATTTTCCACTATGCACACAGGGACATGGAAAACTACTTCACTGAGAAGACTAGGCAAAATGAGGAGGAAGGTTTCTTGTTAGTGCACATTCAGGGCTTTTGGTCTGTCTTATGTGCTGTGGTCAGCATGGCACACTCCCAGCAAAACAAACACCCTTAAAATCAAGGTGAAATGCTGTTTGCAACCTATTTTACTTAAATGCAATGTATATCCAAGTAAAAGCATATTCTGAAAAATGTAGGACGGAACTTGATTGGATCATGAAAAGTGGACATTACCTTCCAGAATGGAGCCAGGTAAAAAAAAGAGGGGTTTTACAAGTTATTACATTGTGATGTAAAATTATAAAGACAAAAAAGACACTATGCTTGGATGGAAATGCCAAGATGTGCATACATCATAAAAATGTGCACAAAAAACGCATGCGCTCTATTGAGGCTGATACGTTTTTCATCCGATAAAAATATATGCTCATAAACTAACGGAATGAATCTCTCTGTGCACAACAAAAAACTCACGTGACTTTGCCTCAGCAGAAGATGTGATTGGATAACTGGACTAACCAGAAGATCAGTTTTATTTTACAGCATCTCAAATGTTTGTTTGTTCATTCTGAAATGCCTGGCCAAGTCTGTCATCAGAATGATTTGGTTTAATTCCCTTCCAGAAGCGTCTTATACGATTGAGTTCCCAAACACCAGCATCCGAAGGGGAAATGGTGGTGGAAAAAAATATGAGATGGCAGGAAAGTCAATAGTCTCGCAAAATGTTTGCGTTCACTGAGAAACTTTGCGTTCCCTTGCAAAAACGTTTGTGCTCTTTGCGAGTGAACGAAAAGTTTCTTGGGTGAACGCAAAACATTTGCGAGAGAATGCAAAAGCATTGCCAAATAATTTCTGGCAGGGGCTCCGTAGAGATGCAAGTCATTTATGATGACCCGATTGAAGCAACTTCCAATTTCCCAGGAAGTGATGATTTTGTTCTCTTGAACACATGGGATGGAAACTGTGCTTTATTCCCAAATGTGTTATGCAATATTCAAATTTTGCACATAAGTTAAATTTGTAACTTTGCAACCTCATTTCCCACAGTGCACTGCACCTCATCGTACGGCACACGTCTGTTGCCATGGTTTTGATCTGAGCCCTAATAACAGCCGATGATGAGTTTCACTCTGATCTGGACGGCAGGTGTGAATGAAAGCTTCCCGATGAGAGACACTGTGAACGTCCACCATGATTTCAATCAGAGCACACACTTCAGAAGTTTTTTCACTCATTCAGAGTCTGTTAGCACAGGTGTATTCATGTAAACACACGCAATCAACAATCTGGTGTGACATTCACGTTTCCAAAAACGAGTGAGCTGTCATGCTGTCGATGGATTACATTGAGAGCTGCATTCTAATTCTATGTGCCAAACTTGTAAATAACCACTGGAAGTTGGACATCTTCAACTTTCAACTCAAGTAATTCTATATCAGTTGCATCTGGAACATGGGATAAGCCAGCAAATAAGTGACAGTTTAAACAGTTTAATCGACTACAATTGACAACATTGCCTAATAGTGTATGCACTATATATATTTATGGTTATCAGAGTATGTCTATGTTCCAAAATTCTCTTACAAGGTTTCTGTAACCATTAGGATGCTAAAATAAGTGTGCTTAATTGTATTGGATGTGCACTTGTAGAGTACTTCAAATAAAACAATAATTTTCGAAAACTGTACTTGCAGATGATATTAATGAATTAAAAGGCTACTTAAGAGCACTTAAAGAGAGTACACTTTAATGACTGTTTCTTACACACTTCAAGGGACAGTTTACTCAAAAATCTTCTTTTGTGTTCAGCAGAAGAAAGAAATGTATACAAGTTTGGAACAACTTGAGAATGAGTAAATGATGACAGAATTTGATGAGGTGAACTATCCCTTTTAGTAAACTTTTAAAAAGTGCACTTTGTAATAATGCCAAATTAAAAGTTTAACTTTAAAGTTTTTAAAGTTAAATCATTACGTCTTTTGCCGTGTTTTAAAGTACACTTATTTTGATGTGTTGACTAACAATAATAATCATTTAAATAATCATTTTAATTGCACTAAATTGTAACTTCATCATTTTAAATGTCTGGTTACAAATATATGTTCAATAGTGTCAACAGAAATGACTTAAAGTATAAAAATATACTACAATTATATATTAGTTGACCATAAATGCTTATTAGTACATTTGGCAGTACACTTCTATCATATTTTTTTCAACCATGTAAAGACAATATAAATAATTCTGAATAAATAAAGATATACTTGGGTCAAATAAAGCACTCTAAAGTTCAGCTAACTGCATTTGTTATAAATTCAAGCTACTGAATATAATACAATTAATATGCAATTAATGTCTGAAAACATTAAATTCATTTCAATATCTAGCTTCCGCCAGACTGCCTTCCATATTCAACTTACGGAAAAAGCATAACTGGCGCGACGTATGACGTTGGACTTAGCGTAAGTGTTTTGAACTGTGAGAGGCGTTACACTTTCTGCGTAGTTTAATATGGAAGGCGGTCTGACAGAAGCTAGATATTTTACTTTATAAAGTTTTAAATATGGATATTTTTCTTACAAAAATGATTCCCTTCAGAAGACCTTTATTAACCCCCCGGATCCGTGTGGAGTATGTTTATGATGGATGGATGCACTTTTTTGAGCTTCAAACTCGTGGGCCGCGTTCACTGCCACTATGAAGCTTGGAAGAGCCAGGGTAACTTTTTGAACTCAGGTTGATTGGGACACATTTTGCCATTGAGATGACTGTGGAAAAGTGTCAATCAACCTGAAATCACCATATACTATTGCTGTAATTAGTAAAAAGTATATAATAAGTAAATATATCTGCTGCTGTGAGCAAGTAAGAATGCTGCTGCTGCACAAATAGTATACATAAATTACCCATAGCAGATCTATACAGGTGGAGCTGGGGCAGGTGGAGGGTTCCTGATAGCATGCTGCAAGACTTGTTTATAGCAAACACTGAACCAGATGCTACAGATGCAATCAGTGTGTGCCATGTAGTGAATAATGTGATAGCTAGCAGACTGCATTAAGGAGCTATCAGCCTGCGCCATCTAGAGTTTCATGACAGAACTATAAATATACTGTTTTAACTGAAGACGGAAAATATTAGGACTTGTTAATCTGATGAAGTACATCTGTGGTAATACTGCTAGTACTAAATGTTCATTTATTTATTAAATTAAGTCATTATTTACACTAGTATGTTAGATGTCATTTTTTTTTAGAAAAGTTCTGAGAAAAGCATCATTAGCAGGCACCACTTTGTTTGATAGTTTGCTAATTCATGCAATGCCATTCAAACATTTCTAAGCGGGATTGAAGAGTCCAAGCACTTTTTGGATCCTCTGTACATTCCTGCTCATAAGAAAACTGTACATCCATGAAAAATTGACTGAATCCTCAGCAAATAATCCTAAATGAATGTGACCATTACCTGCAATGCCATTAAAATCCCAGTGAGACGACCTTAGACATGACCTGGTTAAAACAGTCGCACATATAGATTAATCCTGTTTGCGTGATCATCACCCTTGCCTATTGACTCCTGAACATAACTACTAGCCGTGACCCGGCTTTCATCAGCAATGACAGCATCGCAAACTCAATTAGCGGCTGTCTGTCCTCAGGGCTGCCTTCAACAACACTGAACCATGTTCAGCAGCGCTCTCTCATGTAGATGCATAGACTGCATCAAAGACAAAGCTGTGTGGAAATAAATAGTGTCACTGGTTCTTGTGAGAGCGTAACATGCGACAGACAGATAATCACCGCATCCCACAATCCTATTTCCAGCTCCTGATTACCCTGCTTTATTTAGACGGTGTGAATAAGCCCTGGGCCTTCATTGCCTCCACTGCCAATCCATTCTCACTGTCTCCATTTGGAATCGATATTCAACATGGTCAGACACTGTAGATATTTTGGCATTTTAATTATTTATATTTTATTTTATGTGCCATAAAGCATGTAAGTATCTTAAGAGGAATAATGAAAAAAATACTCAATATTAATTAATTGACCTGAGCTAACATAAACTAACAATGAACAGTTGTACTTTTATTAACTGACATTAACAAAGATGATTAAATACTGTTACAAATGTACTGTTACAAAATGTAATGTCATTGTTAGTTAATGATAGTTAATTCAATTAACGTTAACTAATGGGACCTTATTGTAGAGTGTTATCAAATTTTCTAGGAAAAATTCTCTTTTCATAAAACTAATGTTTGAAGGGCACTGGGTTCGTCACAATGACAAAGTCTTTTAAAATGTGTCTATATTCTTTTATTACAGCTGGCTAGTTGGGAGGGGAAGTTTCAACACAAAAAGTGAAGTCAAAAGCTATTTTCAGGTACTCTGCATCACCGTTTGGTTCTACTTTAAGCACTCCGGCCACACCTACAACAATCTAATATTTAGTTCCTCATCTTCTTGGAATTTCGTCACATGGTAGAGTTTGATACACAATGCTAAATTCCTCAATAGTCAATAACAATTTGAATCAATCAACAGGGCTACAGGGAATGTTTTGGGGCGCAAAACAAGTTAACCTCATGAATTCTTGGTTATGTGTTTCAAGTGTAACTCATGTGGGTGGATTTATCTGTATGTACAGTACTTGTGTGTATAGTTTCATCATGTGCCTTACACATATCATACGAACGCTATTGGGTTTACCATCTTTGACAGGTGTTAAAAGATTCGATATAACTTTACACAGGCAAGGTTAACAATACATTTTATCAGAAAAGTCTTATGTTAACACGTTATATACAGTGCTGTTATACAGTGTGGACTTCCATTACAAAGTTTACAGACTTCCATTGTAAAGGTATTACGGTAACATTCAAACTAAATGACACAAATGCCATTGCCAGTTTAACTAATTGAACATTCCTTCACAGAATCAGCCCCATGAGGCATGTCTATAGGGATTTTCCACCATTTCTTCCTCCTGTAGTAGGTTAAATTTAACAAATGATGACAACGACCTTTAGTATTGTTGATTATTTTGTACTTGTCATTGTGTGTATTCTTACTTCTAAGCAGAATAATGTCTTTAGATTGTGAAGAAAAATTTTATTTAAATTTCAGACATACAAAATGCCACATGTCCAGCTCACATTTCAGCCCAAAGTGTTTTTCCCCATAATGTAATTCTCATGATTCACATTACTGGAATACAAGTAATGATTTTATAAATAATTATAAATTAAAGGCAGTACAACAAATACTACCACAATGTGTACACACGTTCAAATAATATTGTTATGTTTTTTCCCAATTATTTTAATAAGAGATTTTTTTGTATCTATCAATTAATGTGCTTTATTGTCATGACAGTATGGTCATAATACAAAAAATATTAATGGTGCTAAATTATTTTAAATGCTAGAAACATGTTAAAGTGCCCCTATTATGCTGTTTTAAATGTTCCTCAAAACCCCTCCTTTCAGAGAGCCTGCTCTGCTCTGATTGGGCAGATGGCCCAGTCTGTTGTGATTGGTTTACTCCGCTCTGATTGGTCAGATGACCCAGTCTGTTGTGATTGGTCTACTCTGCTCTGATAGGTCAAATGGCCCAGTCTGTTGTGATTGGTTTACTCTGCTCTTATTGGTCAAATGGCCCAGTCTGTTGTGATTGGTTTACTCTACTCTGATTGGTCAGATGACCCAGTCTGTCGTGATTGGTCTACTCTGCTCTGATTGATCAGATGGCCAAGTCGGTTGTGATTGGTTTACTCTGCTCTGATTGGTCAGATGGCCCAGTCTGTTGTGATTAGTCTACTCTGCTCTGATTAGTCAGATGGCCCAGTATATTGTGATTGGTCTATTCGGCAATGATTGGTCAGATGGTCCAGTCTGTTGTGATTAGTTTACTCTGCTCTGATTGGTCAGACAGCCCATTTATCTGCACTTTGATCTTTGAAACTTTACATACCTTTTACATTCAGAAACAGCTATATTACACACTACATGTAAGGTAATATCAGATTCAGAAATATGAGCGGTAATATCAGGGGCACTTTATCAAAATTATCCTGGAACGATTGAACGATGGGCTGGAAGTATACTGTAATAAGAAGACAAGTGGTATTTACTTGGGTTTGGGGAAACGATCGCTGAGATGAGGATTAGAATTCTTAACACTGAGAGAGTGTTTACGCTGATAATAAGAGGGTGGATGCTTTTCTAGGACAGATATTGTGTTGTTGCTTAACTGCCAAAGACAACGAGCAACAAGAAGACAAGAAACAAACCAAAAGGATCCCAAAACACTGACACACAGTTAGTGTTGTGCTACATTTTTTCCTGGAAATTAAGTCACAGGCTCAAGTCTACCTCTAGGGCTCTGGGTAAAAGCTACATAGGCTACACAATGCAATTCAGTTCCATAGACTTCAGTGGACAACAGGACAACAAAGTGGAATATACCCCATGGGTTCAACTGTCCTGGTTTCTAACCGCAGAGTAAATGATACCCCTCGGCTCACATCTATCCGACAATGCTTCCATTACACAGCAGGGAAATCGCTAAGCCGCTAACATGCTTTCTACTTCCCATTAAGATATAATGTCAGAACACAACACCACTTCACCTGTTGATGATTATGTGCAGATAGCTGTATTCTTGTATCATTTACAAGCAACAGGACATGGATGGATAATTTATAGCAAATACTGTTGTGAATGGTAGTTGTGTAATCTAAGGTCAAAACCATGAGGGAGATGATGCAGTGTCTTGGTAATGAAATATTTGAGTTCTCCTTTGAAAACTCAGTCTAGGACTGGTGTATGATAGATAATCTTTATATGTTCACAAAAGCAATATGATTTCCTGGAATTACAGTTTGAGGAGATCCAAGGATAGATACTGTAACTTTTGCTAACAGTATTTCACAATTTCAAAGAACTAGTTTTTCAAGGATTCTTTGCTCTTTTTTCTGGAAAACAAATCATACCACCCACAACTTTCATATTTTCACAATGTTTAGATGGAATTTCACAAGCATTGGCCCGGTGTCCAGTGATGGTTTCCTTTTAACATTTGGACCCACGATTCAGGATATGATTTTTCAGAGGTCATATTTGTCTAACCTCATTTCGAAGAAGAGGTTAAGGGAGTGTAAGGGAGTGTGTCTTTCCTCTATTCCCATTCAGTAAATATCAAGGCCACTTTCATCAATCTGATTCGGGATTGATGTGTCAGCAGTTGTTTGCTAGAAAGAACATACTCTTTTTACACTACTTTTGAACATTTTATCCCTAGTCTCAGTGGTTTGTAACGTTAGTTACTAGGGGTGTAAAGATATTCAAACCGAACCAAACCGCACCCCACCCCCTGCTGCCCCGGCCCAGCCCTGGCCCAGCGCTGGCCCATTGTTGAGGTTGACCTCACTTTACCTTATGTCACAAAACGAAATTCTTTCTTGACAGGAAGGGAGGGATGGAGGGCCAGGCCCATGGGGTGGAAGCAAGACTGGAAACCGGGGCGGATTAGGGAGCCAAGGCGAAGTGGGCAGAGCAGGGCTGAAGACCACTAGGTGGAGCAGATGCCCACCACAGCCAAGCAGATGGGACTGAAGACCCCTATTGTGGGGCAGATGACCACCACAGCAAAGCAGACAAGACTGAGCAAACGGCAGAGCAGAAGACAACCACAGCAGAGTAGATGGGACTGATGATCCCTACTGCGGAGCAGAAGACCACCACAGCAGAGTAGATGAGACTGAAGATCCCCATGGCAGGGCAGAAGACCACCACAGCAGAGAAGATGGGATTGATGATCCCTATGGTGGAGTAAAAGACAACCACAGCAGAGTAGATGGGACTGATGATCCCCATGGTGGAGCAGAAGCCCACCACATCAGAGTAGATGGGACTGAAGACCCCCGCGTTGGAGCAGATGACCACCACAGCGGAGCCACGGCAGAGCAGACAGAGCTGGTGACCACAACAGTGGAGCAGGCACAAAGGCAGATGGATCATAGACATACTCTTTGACTGTGTCCGAGCAGACAGAGAGTTCAGGAACAACCTCCTTGGTCGAGTCAGGAAAGACAGAGAGCTCATGGGCGACCTCCGTGGTCGTGTCGGGGCAGACAGAGAGTTCATGGACGACCTCCGTGGTTGTGTCAGGGCAGACAGAGAGTTTACAAGCAGACGCCAACACCTCTAGACTTTGTAGACGATGACGGTAGGACCTTTGGGACCACTAGGCTTGGGACCACCAGGATGCCGGCCACTTGTACCGATATCAGTGGTGGGTCCACCACACTGGATGCCAGTCTCGAACACCTTGAAACAGCCTTTGTGAGACTCCCAGAGTAAATTAAGAGCGACTCAGTTGTAATGCCAGATCAATATAAAAATCCAGTCCACTGAGGTTCATGCAACGGCATGATCGAGCTAAGTGGCTCAGATAGCCCCCCTCGAAAAAAGGTCTCCATTTTGCCAGCTCAATAAAGTCCCGTACACAGTCCTCAATTTTTCCATCTCCTTGTCAGAGACACATAATCACTGCTGGGTTCATGTTTGGTTAAGTCTTCTGTAATGCTAGGTGAACTCAACAACAGTTGGATCCATGTGCAGTTTAATAATAGAATAAACATCATAGAGAACCAGGGAACAGAATGCACCAAACATAACATCCACGTAGAACTAGACTCCACAAAGAACACAAGAAACACTGGGGTAAATACACAAAGGCTAACAAGGGGCTGATGAGGGACAGGTGTAGGTGATGATTAGTAGTCATAGAAACAAATGAGGGTAACTATGAAAAAAAACAAGGTACAAAGCAAACATGAATTAAACACAGGAAGTGAACACAGAAACAACAGGAACAGAAAATACACTTCAACATAAAAGTCCATTACACAACAAGGGACCACAAGACTGGGATTTTGAAACATATGGCAAAAGCTTCCATTACTACAGCTTCCACTATGGTTTGCCAAAACATAAAATAGCTATGAATTTGTCATGAGACTGTTGGATGCGCAGTAGTGCTAATACATTTTGTGCCGTCAAATCTCAGAGCAAGATAATTGCTGTTAAAATTTGATCGTTTTATATTCTGCTGGTTTTCAGAGTTATGTCTGTGAAATGCTGTAATATCTGAGGTGTGGCACCACATCCCAACTAGCAGACATCATTATCACCTTTGTTTTCGACTTTCTGTAGTTTTTTTTCTTCCGGTATTTAAATGCCTCTAGTCCTATTACTTGCTTTGCTTGTGTTTTACAAGTGTTGCCCTGGCAATTTCTGATTATGCTGTGTCTGTTGTTTCCTTGGTGTTTCTGGTTTTGACCTTATTCTGAGTTCTGGATGTAAGCTTTGGACTGATTGAACTGCTTCTTCAATTGGATTCTTGCCTGCACCCTACTTTGGCATCTTTGCATTATTCTCTAAACGCATCTCTGTATCTTAAATATCTGTCAGCCCTGTTACAAATAGTCTGTTCATGATTACATTTGGACTCAAGGCTTTAAACGTTTTTTACTAAATTTGTGTACAACCTTTCACCGTCACAGCCTTAGATGGCACACCTACAGATCATCCAAAGTCTAGAGTTTACAAACCATCCAAAGCAAATTGAATGCAAAAATGCAGTGGATTTAGTGAAAGGACTTTTTTTTAGATGAAACTATAATTATGAAGTCTGCTATTTTAATCTGTGTATTCTACACAGCCTGTTGTAGATGGACCTGCTACATCATTACCTGAATGACATTTCCATTTGTAGGCCTATTACTAAGTTCTTGGCCATTAAAAGCTACAATGTGCATCAGAATTTTGACCAGGGGTGTGTTACATACAATGATGTAACTTGCTGATTAACTACCATAGTACGATGCATCATTGGTGAAACGAACTAGTGACAACTGTTTATTGAAACTGTAGTAACATGGTCGCACCTCTGTTGTATAAACCCCATTGATTCAACAAATGTAGGACTGTTGTCATGCACAGTCCTATCTATTCAAGATCTCCAAGATGCTGCTGTAGCAAACATGGCATCTAATGACTACTTTACTGTTTTTGTTTAATGTCATTTTGTTCTATTTGATGTTTGGGGTACTTTATTTTGATGGTCCCCTTTAAACATTCTTTTCACTATAATTAAAATTCCACCTACATGTCAACTAACTCTCATTAGAATATTAGTTGAGTATTAGTAGACTGTTAGGGCTAGGGTTAGTAGAGTAAGTTGACATGTACTTGCAAAGTTGCTTATAGTTAGTAAAAAGTCTGTTGGGGAGCATTAAAATAAAGTGTTAGCAGATATTAATCAGATAGTCTACTAATACTCTAATGAGAGTTAGTTTACATGTAGGTGCAATGTCCCTTATAGTCAACAGAATGTCTAAGGGGACCATCAAAATAAAGTGTTACCAATGTGGGATTCGTCGCTGGTTCCCTCATACGTCATACTCCATACTTGCGTGTTTTACACACATGTGCACACTTCAAAAATGGAACTGATTGTAGACATGCTAAAATATATAGATTAAAATGTATATATATTTAATAGAATGAATTTTGCTAGAACTTGCTTATTGTGCCCAAGAACATGATCTATTTAAGTCCACATGCCATTTAACTCTTTACCTACCATTCACAGAAATTTTCGGCATTCCGTGTTACATGGTAGGGTGGCACTATTATGCATTTTCTGAAAGATTACAGAACACACGTGAAGAAGCAGAAACAAGCGATAGTAAAATCACGCGATCATCAAAATTAAACAGCATATAAATTAAAATTGCCTAATGTTACTGAATGAAATGTCGACCCAGGAAGAGGTGTAGGACTGTGAAGCTTTGATTGACTCGATCTACTACATCTATGTTTTGATCATCGTTCTGAATCAGATTTGGATGTAGTCTTTGACGAAAACATGATTTTCTCAGCTTTTTGCTCAAAATGTTTTATTTTTTATTTTTATGAAACTTACCCACATTCAAGTGTTGATAGAAGCTAGAATAAAACTATTGTTTTATTGAATCCTGAATATTGTTGTTTAATAGCAGAGGCTCTGTTCTTTATTTTGATATACTGCATGTTCAGATATTCATACAACAAAATATTCTGGGGGCCATGAAACTTTTGTTAAAAAATGATCATAAATGCTGGCGGTGGCTGGCAACTTTTAAAAAAAATGCTGGTGAGGAAAGAGTAGTGAAATTATGAGAAATTATGCTTTATTAACAAAGTTCGGGAGGAACACGTTCAAATTGCCTAACCAATTAGCAAGAGATGAGGCATATATACACTATATTGCCAAAATTTTGGGACACCCCTCCAAATCATTGAATTGAGGTGTTACAATCACTTCCGTGGCCACAGGTGTATAAAATCAAGCACCTAGGCATGCAGACTGCTTCTACATACATTTGTGAAAGAATCGGTCACTCTCAGGAGCTCAGTGAACTCAAGTGTGGAACAGTGATAGGTTGCCACCTGTGCAATAAGTCCATTCTTGAAATTTCCCCACTACTAAATATTGCATGGTCAACTGTTAGTGGTATTACATCAAAGTGGAAGCAATTGGGAACAACACCAACTCAGCCACAAAGTGGTAGACCATGTAAAATCACAGAGTGGGGTCAGCGCATGCTGAGGCGCACAGTGCGCAGAAGTCGCCAACTTTCTGCAGAGTCAATAGCTACAGACCTCTAAACTTCGTTTGGCCTTCAGTTTAGCTCAAGAACAGTGCGTAGAGAGCTTCATTGAATGGGTTTCCATGGCCGAGCAGCTGCATCCAAGCCTTGCATCACCAAGTGCAATGCATCAGATGCAGTGGTGTAAAGCACGCAAGCCATTGGACTCTAGAGCAGTGGAGACGTGTTCTCTGGAATGACAAATCACACTTCTGTGTCTGGCAATCCAAATGGACTAGTCTGGGTTTGGCAGTTGCCAGGAGAACGGTACTTGTCTGACTGCATTAAGCCAAGTGTAAAGTTTGGTGGAGCAGGGATTATGGTGTGGGGTTGTTTTTCAGGGGTTGGGCTTGGCCCCATAGCTCCAGTGAAAGGAACTCTTAATGCTTCAGCATACCAAGACATTTTGGACAATTTCGTGCTCCCAACTTTGTGGGAACAGTTTGGGGATGGCCCCTTCCTGTTCCAACATGACTGCACACCAGTGCGCAAAGCAAGGTCCATAAAGACATGGATGAGCGAGTTTGGTGTGGAGGAATTTGACTGGCCTGCACAGAGTCCTGACCTCAACCCGATAGAACACCTTTGGGATGAATTAGAGCAGAGACTGCGAGCCAGGCCTTCTCGTCCAACATCAGTGCCTGACCTCACAAATGCACTTCTAGAAGATTGGTCCAAAATTCCCATAAACACACTCCTAAACCTTGTGGAAAGCCTGTTGAAGCTGTTATAGTTGAAGCTGTTATAGCTGCAAAGGGTGGGCCAACTCCATATAAAACCCTACGGATTAAGAATGGAATATCATTAAAGTTCATGTGCATGTAAAGGCAGGCATCCCAAAACTTTTGGCAATATAGTGTATTTACATAGCCAGCTCACCTATGTCCCTCAACAGTTTTCAGTTCGGGACAAAATTCTTAGCTCGGAGCCTCCCCTCAGACAGCGCGCCAAATACGCATATGTTTAATTCTATTTGATTATTTGTAAGTGTGAACTTAGCACAGCTCGAGAGCTGTAGTTCCAACCGTGTAAGTTTGCGATACTGTTTGCGAACTATGTTTTCGGGAAACGCCAAATTGTTGAACTATGTTGGTAACAACAGAATTTGGAACCATAGTTGGCTAACGATGCTTTCGGGAAACGCATCCCTGCTTGGTAATCTCTGTCATTCGCTGATCTTTCTATGAGTTTTCCCACACAGTAAATCTGAATCAGTGGAGGACATCTGTGATAGACTGTGGTGCGCTGTAAGCTTTTGCCCATCACAGTGCTGACCATACGTGAATTTGCATATAACCTGCTTCTCCTTTGTATTCCATGCACAAATTGAGCAGATTAACATGTTATATTAAATCGCAGCTATTTCTCAGAGGGCCTTTCAGAAAAAAACAACAACAAACTATTACTGATTAGATAACAGGCATGCCTTTCTGAGAATCCTTCAAATGACATTTCAGTGCCACTATATAATCAATAAACTCCCATCAGTGTGCATCCAGACAATGATGGGCTGTTGTAAATCTCTGACATGCTAACTGAACTGCTAAAGTAAACAGGCAATATGCATTTTGCCAGTTGCTATAGAATTACAGTGCATGCAGATCAGGCACGCATGATTAATAATATGATTACATGCAAATGTGTCTGTTTCACATGTTCTTTATTTGCATAAGACGTAGTGACCAATATTCACCTCTATAACAGGTGCAATCTTGCATACAATAAAAGAAGAGGTCACCTGCACTGGGACACATGCTGCAAAGGATATCAAGACCACTGCAGTTGCCTCTTTCAGATCTCAATGCATTGATTTAAGCTACACTCTTATTAATCTTTATAGACAAAAGACACATAAATAAACAACCAGGACTTTAACATGTAGCAGTTGATCAGCTGAATGCCAGGTCTCTTATACTTGTATCATATGTTATTCACATGTTTCTAATGATATAAAAAGGAAGGTTACCTCTCACCAGTGGACAGCATCAAGTGTCTATCAGCTCCTCAGCTGTAGATTGTAAGATGAAACCGCCACTGTGCGAATATTGTGACACGAAGGAGTCTGTAGTGAAGTCAGTGCGTTGTAGATGCGTCAGTGCATCACTCTCAGATGCACGCGCTGCTGCAGCAACTTTGACATTGAGAGCTTGAACGCACTGGGCGCTTCTACTAGCGTTCAGCTCGCGCGGAGCGTTCTGATCTCTCTCTCTCTCTCTCTCTCTCTCTCTCTCTCTCTCTACTGCGCGCGCGTCTCTCTTTCTCTCGCGCTCAGCACGCGCCCGCTGAATAATGAATGACTAGAGCAGCACTGAAGCTGCGTGGATGTTTCTCTCTCGTTCTAGTGCAATCAGGAACTGATCACAATGAGTCGAGCGCTTTGCTCGGGTTACAGGCAGCTCTCCTATTCAGTCTGGCCCCCATCCTGCCTTTGTTTCCACTCTAGCAAACAAAAACGCAGGGGGGTCAACAGTGAAATATTGAAAGCCGAGGGCATTTTTTTTGCACATTCTGTAGAACAATTAAGTTGTTCAACAATGTCGCGCTGTGGACTCATTAGAGGAAAAGTTACAAGACTTCAAAGAATCTGAAGAATGTCTTCATCACGCATGTCGGGATAATCAAAACACTCCTCCTCAGCGATTTATCAAAGACGGTTTTCAAAAATTACGCAACACTTTGTAAAACTTTAATGAATGCGTTTTTCCAAATAGCGAGAGGGTAAATCTAACAAATCCGGTCAAGAACATATATTATTAAAAAAATAAATAAACAATTGATAAATATGAATAAATAATTAAAAACATTGTATCACATAAAAACGGACTGTATTATAGTAGTGGGGGAATAATTAGAATAAACATTTAGAATAAAAATGTGAGGAAATTGTGTGTCACAACATTATTTCATTTTTTAATACATTTGCAAAGTTGTCACAAATCTGTTTTTGCGTTGTCATTATGGTGTGTGGAGTGTAAATTGATGTGGAATAGTAATTTAAAGTTAAAATGTTGCCTCCAAGCAACAAAGTGTATTTTAGTTTATTTTTTAATAAAATGAGACACCCATTTGTTGGTCAAACCTATCTCAGGGTAGAATAACTCAAATACTAATCAATGAAAGTGCAAAAAAAGTGGTCACATGACCCACAGGGGTCCATTTTGTGTCCTGTTTCAGCACGTCACATGGCTTTATATTTTCTCCAAAATATGAGTCACCTTCACTGGTAATTAAATAAGTATTTTCATGAACCTTACATTATATATCATCAAATGTTTTAGAGGACATAACAAAAACTGTGTGTTGCCTCAAGGCAACATTGTACCATAATGGAATCGCATAAGGTCCTATCGGGCATACTAGGTTGGAATACAAATATATTATATTTGTAAAGAAATTAGTTGGAATTATCTAAATATATTAGCATTTTTGCATGATTTTGTAATGCACTTATAAGAATAGTAATTCACATACTATATCTGCACATATTATGACCTGCAGTAAAAAAAATATATAAAACAACTCTTTTTTCTACATGAAAATGTCAAATGTTTCATTTTGTCCGTTTATTAAAAAATAAATTAATAAAAAATAAATTAATAAAAAAATATTTTTTTATTGATATTGTTATAGTGTCCAATTTTAAGCAGGAAAAACACCACAAATATTATTTTCCTTATTGATATAGGCAGCAACAGAAAAAATTAAGGGGTATGAATACTTTCGCACTGTATATGTTACAGGTGGCCCTGTGAATGCGATCACCGTTAGACTTACCAGAGGGTCTGAAGAGCGTGCAGTCACTGCAGGATACAGTCCATTCTCTGCCGTCAGCAGCACTGATCGCGCCTTTTCACTGCCTGCAACAAAACATCACCTAATCACTCATTTATGAAGCATATTATCATAACTTAAAACAACCATCCATCCATCTTCCACTTGTCCTATGCAGGTTTGCAGGGATTCTGAATTAAAACAACTTATTCTATTTATTGTACTCCTACTACCTGGAATCATGCTGAGAAAGAAAAAAATCCAGCTGTACTTCACAGTACTGTTGTCAACCCAGTAATATCTTGTTAGTGTTGGGGAAAGTTACTTTTAAAAGCAATGCGTTACAATATTGCGCTACTCCCTAAAAAAGTAACTAATTGTGTTACTTAGTTACTTTTTATGGAAAGTAATGTGTTACATTACTTTATCTTAGCTGGGCTAGGCTTGCTTGTTTTTTAACAATAATAATAATAGTTCTATTTTTGGCAAATGCAATGAATATGAATAAGCCTCAGGATGAAGGAAATGCAAATTTACACCTGTACAGTACAGGGCGCAGCTCAACAAACCTTTCAGCTGTGCTGCCATTCTGGATTGTAGAAGAATAAGATGCAGTAGAAGAAAGTTTAACAGTGGCTGAATCCGAAATCGTCCCCTATACCCTTAAATAGGGCACTATTTGAAGGGACAGCCATTTGTAGTGGTGTCTGAAACCATAGTGGACGAGTGCACTTACTCTATCCCACATTGCACCGCAATAACGAGTGTACAACCGATGCGATCCTTCAAGTGAACTACACTAGTGGACTAAAGTGGGGCGATTTCAGATTCAGCCTCTGACTTCAGTAATAAAAACAAATAATGAAACACAAATGTGATGTTTATCTGAAGTCAATTTTGCTTATTAGTATGGTTGAATTGGATAATTGAACGTCAGCAGCAAAGTCATTGGTTAATAAAATTTGACTAAATGCATAAAGTATATTTATGTAGTTTAACATGTTTAATTATTGCAGGTTTGTGTAATATTCTGAGTGCATTTTACTGTTTTTATTTATTTTGAGGAATACTGAATCCGTTTTTGTGAGATGAGTAAATGCTCACATTTAGTCTAGAACTACAATAACCATCATGTTCACACATGACACCTCTGCACTTACTGCCAATTTCTCTCAACATGAGGACAAGAGAGCTGTCAGTCAATACATGGGGAAAAAAGTAACTTGTGTTACCTAATTAAAAAAGTACAGTAACTCAGATATTTTGCTGTAAATTTAAAAGTAATGCATTACTTTACCAGTTACTTGGAAAAAATTATCTGATTACGTAACTCACGTTACTTGTAATGTGTAACACTGACTATTCCAGGTCCAGAATGACATACAGGTGCTGGTCATATAATTAGAATATCATCAAAAAGTTGATTTATTTCACTAATTCCATTCAAAAAGTGAAACTTGTATATTATACTCATTCATTACACAAAGACTGATATATTTCAAATGTTTATTTCTTTTAATTTTGATGATTATAACTGACAACTAAGGAAAATCCCAAATTCAGTATCTCAGAAAATTTGAATATTGTGAAAAGGTTCAATATTGAAACCACCTGGTACCACACTCTAATCAGCTAATTAACTCAAAACACCTGCAAAGGCCTTTAAATGGTCTCTCAGTCTAGTTCTGTAGGCTACACAATCATGGGGAAGACTGCTGACTTGTCCAAAAGACGACCATTGACACCTTGCACAAGGAGGGCAAGACACAAAAGGTCATTGCAAAAGAGGCTGGCTGTTCACAGAGCTCTGTGTCCAAGCACATTAATAGAGAGGCGAAGGGAAGGAAAAGATGTGGTAGAAAAAAGTGTACAAGCAATAGGGATAACCGCACCCTGGAGAGGATTGTGAAACAAAACCCATTCAAAAATGTGGGAGAGATTCACAAAGAGTGGACTGCAGCTGGAGTCAGTGCTTCAAGAACCACTACGCACAGACGTATGCAAGACATGGGTTTCAGCTGTCGCATTCCTTGTGTCAAGCTACTCTTGAACAACAGACAGTGTCAGAAGCATCTCGCCTGGGCTAAAGACAAAAAGGACTGGACTGCTGCTGAGTGGTCCAAAGTTATGTTCTCTGATGAAAGTAAATTTTGCATTTCCTTTGGAAATCAGGGTCCCAGAGTCTGGAGGAAGAGAGGAGAGGCACACAATCCACGTTGCTTGAGGTCCAGTGTAAAGTTTCCACAGTCAGTGATGGTTTGGGGTGCCATGTCATCTGCTGGTGTTGGTCCACTGTGTTTTCTGAGGTCCAAGGTCAACGCAGCCGTATATCAGGAAGTTTTAGAGCACTTCATGCTTCCTGCTGCTGACCAACTTTATGGAGATGCAGATTTCATTTTCCAACAGGACTTGGCACCTGCACACAGTGCCAAAGCAACCAGTACCTGGTTTAAGGACCATGGTATCCCTGTTCTTAATTGGCCAGCAAACTCGCCTGACCTTAATCCTTATAGAAAATCTATGGGGTATTGTGAAGAGGAAGATGCAATATGTCAACCTGGGCTCTCATAACACCTGAGCAGTGCCACAGACTGATCGACTCCATTCCACGCCGCATTGCTGCAGTAATTCAGGCAAAAGGAGCCCCAACTAAGTATTGAGTGCTGTACATGTTCATACTTTTCATGTTCATACTTTTCAGTTGGCCAAGATTTCTAAAAATCCTTTCTTTGTATTGGTCTTAAGTAATATTCAAATTTTCTGAGATACTGAATTTGGGATTTTCCCTAGTTGTCAGTTATAATCATCAAAATTAAAAGAAATAAACATTTGAAATACACTCACCTAAAGGATTATTAGGAACACCTGTTCAATTTCTCATTAATGCAATTATCTAATCAACCAATCACATGGCAGTTGCTTCAATGCATTTAGGGATGTGGTCCTGGTCAAGATAATCTTCTGAACTCCAAACTGAATGTCAGAATGGGAAAGAAAGGTGATTTAAGCAATTTGAGTGTGGCATGGTTGTTGGTGCCAGACGGGCCGGTCTGAGTATTCTCAGAATATTCGGTCTGATTTTCACGCACAACCATTTCTAGAGTTTACAAAGAATGGTGTGAAAAGAGAAAAACATCCAGTATGCGGCAGTCCTGTGGGCGAAAATGCCTTGTTGATGCTAGAGGTCAGAGGAGAATGGGCCGACTGATTCAAGCTGATAGAAGAGCAACTTTGACTGAAATAACCACTCGTTACAACCGAGGTATGCAGCAAAGCATTTGTGAAGCCACAACACGCACAACCTTGAGGCGGAAGGGCTACAACAGCAGAAGACCCCACCGGGTACCACTCATCTCCACTACAAATAGGAAAAAGAGGCTACAATTTGCACGAGCTCACCAAAATTGGACAGTTGAAGACTGGAAAAATGTTGCCTGGTCTGATGAGTCTCGATTTCTGTTGAGACATTCAGATGGTAGAGTCAGAATTTGGCGTAAACAGAATGAGAACATGGATCCATCATGCCTTGTTACCACTGTGCAGGCTGGTGGTGGTGGTGTAATGGTGTGGGGGATGTTTTCTTGGCACACTTTAGGCCCCTTAGTGCCAATTGGGCATCGTTTAAATGCCACAGCCTACCTAGGCATTGTTTCTGACCATGTCCATCCCTTTATGACCACCATGTACCCATCCTCTGATGGCTACTTCCAGCAGGATAATGCACCATGTCACAAAGTTCGAATCATTTCAAATTGGTTTCTTGAACATGACAATGAGTTCACTGTACTAAAATGGCCCCCACAGTCACCAGATCTCAACCCAATAGAGCATCTTTGGGATGTGGTGGAACGTGAGCTTCGTGCCCTGGATGTGCATCCCACAAATCTCCATCAACTGCAAGATGCTATCCTATCAATATGGGCCAACATTTCTAAAGAATGCTTTCAGCACCTTGTTGAATCAATGCCACGTAGAATTAAGGCAGTTCTGAAGGCGAAAGGGGGTCAAACACAATATTAGTATGGTGTTCCTAATAATCCTTTAGGTGAGTGTATATAAGTCTGTGTGTAATGAATGAATATAATATACAAGTTTACTTTTTGAATGGAATTAGTGAAATAAATCAACTTTTTGATGATATTCTAATTATATCATTAATTATATAATGACAAGCACCTGTATTGTGGTTTTCATCATAACGATTGTTGGCTAATCAGTATCTCAATTCCAAGAGTAATTTCCTCTTAATGAATCTAAAGGATAATTTTAATGAAAATCTGTTGGAAGATTGCATGTGACTTTAACGTTGCTGATACTGTATAACAAATGTGTGGTTTGCAGTGTTGTGGAAAATTACTTTTAGAAGCAATGCATTACAATATTGTGTTACTTTTTACATATTATTGCAAGTTTGCTTAATATTCTGAGTTTGCAGCATGGGGACAGGAGAGCTGTTTATTTAAAAAAGTAACTCAGATATTTGCCTTAAATGTAAAAGCAATGGGTTACTTTACTAGTTACTTGGAAATAAGTAATCTGATTACATGTGCATTACATGTAATTACTTTAGTAATAACTTGTAATTACTTTAGTAAATAATGATGCATAATTACAAGCAACTAACCCTAAACCAAACCCTAACCCTAATTATATAGTAAGCGCATGTTGTTAATTAATATTAATCAGTACTCATTTGTATAATTACACTGTAACAACAGCAAAAAGTGTAACCAACATTATCCTTTAGATCAGATAAAGTATTTAGAGAGGAGGATGTAAGGTCACAGTGCATGTGATTATAATAGCAGCCCACACACAGGCTTAGGGTCAAAGGTCCAGATAATGTGGTGGGTTTGAAATGTTAAATATGCTGTCTCATTATATCCCTGCCACACACACTGCCACACACACACTGCCACACGCACACACACACACACACACACACACACACACCAACCAAGTATGCTAATTACATATTAAATGCCTGACTGATTATACAGTAGGTCATGAGTCAATACTTGATTCTTAAAGGGATAGTTCACTCAAAAATGAAACATTCCCATGTAAATTCTCTCATTATTTACTCACCCTCATGTTGTTCCAAACACACAAGACTTTGATTCATCTTCGAAACTTAAGATATTAACAAGTTAAGATATTTTTAATGAAACCTGATAGATTTCTGTCCCTTCACTGATAGTCCATCTAACCAAAATTTAGAAGGTCCAAAAGGGTCTTATAGGTGAATCGAGAGGTTTTATCCAAATTCTGTGAAGAGATTTGATTGCTTAATATGATGAAAAGATTTAATTTAGGCTTTTATTTAGATTAACCACATGAGGATGAGTAAATGATGAACCATCTCTCATCACTAACGGAGGAGCTTTGATAAATAGCCGTGAATAGTGTTAGATAAATTTAGTCAGCATCTCCTCTCATTGTGCGTTCTAGTATATTCTCTCAAAGCCTGTTTGTAATCAGGTCAGAGAGTTTAGTACAGGCAGATCTGCTCATAACAGATAATAAAAATGATTATTGTTATATAATTATTATTTTTACTGGCCATGATGATGATATTTACCCAATATTCTGTTTTCCTCTCTAAAGCATCAATGATTGTTTGTAACCTTTAGTGATAGTTATGTACGAGTGCCTTTTTGTCTTCCAGGTCCTGCAGACTCTGTTTTATGCTCTGCACATGTGATTATTTTCTACATTACTTGACATCAAGATCCAGCTTTGCTACTCAGCTGAGGGACTCTTGATTATGTGTAAAAATGATAAACATCTGACAGATTTTTGCAAAGGGTATTTAAACTGAACTGCATTTTCAAAGGTTATATCTCATATTTTATACACAAAAATATGCAAAAAATGGTACTTTTAGGGGTACAACTTTGTATCTTATTTACCCCTAAAAGGTGCATTTTAGTACCTTAGAATAGTAATATACCCTTAAAGGCACAGTATGTAAGTTTCGCCACTAGAGGTTGCTTATTCAGAACAAAGGTGTAGCTTGACGACGTTGTGAATGAGCGTGGAATCATGGGAGTTGTAGGCTTGACTCTTCACCTCCACAGCCAATGGAAAGGAATCCGACGGACTTGGGCAGAAATCATGTTTATGAATGTGCGAATGTATTAAAGTTTTATTAACGTTACGGTAGTATGAAGCAGGATGAGTCGAGAGCCCTTGGGAATGAATGCTAATGAGAGAGACCTGCTTGAAACACTGGTCTCGGAATATGTGGGGTAACGCAGTGCTGTTTTACATTAAAAGAATCACACTAAATACATTTGACTGTGTTGAAAGTTATGTTATAACCTTACTCTGTGCGTTTGCTCGGTGGCTGGTATGAGAGACATGTTACACACTGCAGTAATATTAAAAAACATGATGACTAAATGACTGTTACTAAATGGCATGCATGGTTTCTATGGAAATCAAGGTTAGCTCAGATATGACGTCATTGACAGGCGACGCAAGGACACAATCCGTAACACTGGTTAAAATAGCTGATTTCTCTGGATTTAAACGTTGGAAACGTTTGGTATAATGTAAGTACACGTCAACAAAATATATAACGTCGTTCTAGTATTTTTCGGCTATTTTAATCTAAAAATCGTACATATTGTGCCTTTAAGGTACTATTATCACTTTTTCGGGTAAATAAGGTACAAAGATATCTGCCCCAGTGACAAGCTGTTGTACCCCAAAATGTATCATTTTGCACATAGAGTGTATCTTTATTGCTCTCCATTCCATAGTATAAGTGTTTCAACTGCTGCTAGTCCTTTTTTGAAGAAAAAGAAGAATCCTGTAAATAAGCCATTTGTCACTCGAATGGTTTATGTAAATGAGGAAAGGATTGCAGCTGTGTTGTTGTTATTCTTGGAAGGCTCTCTGACTAATAACATTAAGTCGTTTGAATCAAAAGGGATGTATTGATATTTTTACCCTACCTGACAAACACAGGAAACTTTGCACTAATGCAACATAATATAGAGGAAATCTGTAGTTTTTACACTGACTGTATACAAAGTAGCAACCTGCAATTATTACCTTAAATAGATATTTCAGTAACACTTTATTTTACAATGTCATTGTTACATATGTTACATGTAGTTGTGTATGTATAAATACTTGCAACTAACCTTAAACCAAACCAAACCCTAACCCTATAGTAAGTACATGTAGTTACATAATATTACTCAGGACTTACATGTAAAATTACAGCGTAACAAAGACATCTTAAGATAAAGTGTAAACAATATTTCTGTTAATTCAGTGATCGTATTTATGAGAAAAGTGCACATGAAAAGTAACATGTAACATCTAAATTAACCACTGACAGGTGAAGTGAATAACACTGATTATCTCTTCATCACGGCACCTGTTAGTGGGTGGGATATATTAGGCAGCAAGTGAACATTTTGTCACTTGTTAGAAGCAAGAAAAATGGGCAAGTGTAAGGATTTGAGCAAGTTTGACAAGGTTGATGGCGTCTCCAAAACTGTAGCTCTTGTGGGGTTCCCGGTCTGCAGTGGTCATCTTTCAAAAGTGGTCCAAGGAAGGAACAGTGGTGAACCAGCGACAGGGTCATGGGCCAAGGCTCACTGATGCATGTGGTGAGTGAAGGCTGGCCCGTGTGGTCTGATCAAACAGACGAGCTACTGTAGCTCAAATTGCTCAAGAAGTTAATGCTGGTTCTGATAGAAAGGCGTCAGAATACACAGTGCATTGCAGTTTGTTGCGTATGGGGCTGCATAGCCGCAGACCAGTCAGGGTGCCCATGCTGACCCCTGCCCACCGCTGAAAGTGCCAACAGTGGGCACGTGAGCATCAGAACTGGACCACGGAGCAATGGGAGAAGGTGGCCTGGTCTGATGAATCTTTTACAGTTCATTTTCTTTTACATCACGTGGATGGCCGGGTGCATGTGCGTCGCTTACCTGGGAAACACATGGCACCAGGATGCACTATGGGAAGAAAGCAAGCCGGAAGAGGCAGTGTGATGCTTTGGGGAATATTTTGCTGGGAAACCTTGGGTCCTGCCGTCCATGTGGATGTTACTTTGACACATACCACCTACCTAAGCATTGTTGCAGACCATGTTCACCCTTTCATGGAAACGGTATTCCCTGGTGGCAGTGACCTCTTTCAGCAGGATAATGCGCCCTGCCACAAAGCAAAAATGGTTGAGGAATGGTTTGAGGTGTTGACTTTGCCTCCAAATTCCCCAGATCTCAATCCAATCGAGCATCTGTGGGATGTGCTGAACAAACAAGTCAGATCCATGGGGGCCCCACCTCACAACTTACAGGACTTAAAGGATCTGCTGCTAACATCTTGGTGCCAGATACCACAGCACACCTTCAGGGTGCCTCAATGGGTCAGGGCTGTTTTGGCAGCAAAAGGGGGACCAACACAATATTAGGTCATAATGTTATGCCTGATCGGTATATACATATATATATTATAGTTAATTTAGATGTTACCAGTGCTTTTCATGTGCACTTTTCTCATAAATGTGATAATTCTAAAAGTATCTGATAGGAAAGCAGCTGATGCCATTTAATTTAGCTCAAGTAACTTACAGTACATAACCTGGAGTTAACTGTCTTGGTGAGTAGAAATAATGGATCATCCCAAGGTTTAAGCTTAAAACCTTTTAGTGACCAGCCCAGATCTTTAACAGCTCAGTTACAACACCTATAAATCATTCATTATGTTATAGCAAACATGAGGCATAGGGTATTAATGCATATTAGTACGTGTCATAAATTATGTGTTCTAGACAATATTAAACAGCAATTATCTGTCTGGTAACACTTTATTTTGATGGTCCACTTTAGACATTCTACTAACTATGAGTAACTTTGCAACTACATGTCAACTATCAGTCATTAGAGTATTAGTAGACTGCTTAATATGTGCTAACTCTTTATTTTGATGCTCTCCAACAGACATTCTACTGACTATACGTAACCCTAACTGTCTACTAATATTCTAATGATTAACATGAAGTTGCAAAGTTATTTGTATTTAGTAGAATGTCTAAAGTGGAACATCAAAATAAAGTGTAACTTAATGTCTTTCTAAATGCTGGTGTTTAGGGGTTATGAGGGAAGACTGTCAGTACTGTGTATGTTATGTAATACAGTCCTTCAAAGTACTGATCATCTGATCAGGCCAACTATGCTGATCATCTAATATTTAGCCATTTTAAAGATTATTAGCACTGGCCAATTAACCATGTATAGTTTTGTCCCAGCTGTGTCAGCTCTAAAATCTTCAGTAACAGTTTAATCAATGGGTAATTAAAGTAAATATTGTGTAAAATGTTTATTTCAGTATGACATATTGACATTACATTAACCACCCTGCTCTCTAGATACAGTGCAATGTGCTAAGCGAATAATTTAAACTGAAGATTAATCAAGCTGTAATGAAATTAAATGCTAAATAATATACATATAATTAAAGACTTGAGTGTATGCTATGACTTTTGGTGCTTATTACAGTATGACGGCATTATATTAGCTAAATGCGAATGTCAGAATCATGTCAGTTTCCCACTAAAAACACCCTTGAAACATTTACCTTTTAAGCAAGACTCTATAAGACATTACGGCTTGTTTTTAAATTATATTATATACACTACCATGCAAAAGTTTGGGGTCAGTAATTTCTCTCTTCTTTCTTTCTTTTTTTTTTTTAAAGAAATGAATAATTTTATTTAGTAAGGACACCTTAATTTGAAATGTTTCATCATATTAGAATGATTTCTGAAGGATCATGTGATACTGAAGACTAGAGTATTGATGCAAAAAATTCAGCTTTGATAACAGGAACACATTACATTTTTACAATAGAAAACATCTTTTTTAAACTGTAAAAATATTTCACAATATTACTTTTTTTTACTGTATTTTATTGATCAAATAAATGCAGCCTTGGTGAGCAATATAGACTTCTTTTAAAAACATTAAAACATATTACCAACCCCCAACATTTTCAACAGTAGTGCATGGTATAGTACTATCTCCATAATATTGTAAATAGCGTTTTTAGCAGGTACATTTATATTGTTATAAGGATGTTTGAATATTTTTACCCCCAATCAAAGACCAAAATACTCATTTGAAATAAGATACTCCTTCTGTCGGATCCCAGGGTTTTCTAAGCCTGCTGATATGATGACTCTTACAAACCTGCAGTGAACTCACAACTCCTCAGTGGGTGTCAGCTTTAACTGTGAGTGAGGGAACAGATCTGGAAAGGGTTAAACTTGCAGTTCATGCAATCTGTGAAGCGGGGTAGGATACATCAGCACATCTCATTCACGTCTGGAGAGAGTATAGCTCAAGACTGGAGTTAATGCTGCCCAGAAACATGTGTGAGGGATGAGATTATGGATAGGGGAAAGTAGTGGTAATGTCCCAATGATGGGAAATTAGTTAGAGAAAGAACCATAGCACAGACACAGGAGGGTAGGCACATTGGAAAAAAATGCTGTTTATTGGACTAAGTATACCATACAAAGGAAAAAATAAATAAATTAAAGCCAATGTTACAGCATCGGTGCTGGCAGTCTGTATTGGAGAGAGTGTGTGAGAGAGAGGAAACGAATGATATGATACATTAAAAAAGGTAAGCAAAGTGGAACAATTAAAAATTACACTTCAGGATTACAAAAATACAGCAGAATCTCAATTAAGAAGCACAGCAGTAATTTCATGGCAGATCGGAGTCCAAAACTGAATTGACTGTTTGGCAGTTCGAGGCTGAAAAATCCTGATAGACAACAATGACACTAGCCTTACTCTGAGAGAATAAATGTTTTATGTAGCTTCTACATAACTACATTGTGTAAACAGACTCAAACGTGAAATGCTCAGCCAGTCTTAAAGACCCCACAAACTAATAAAAGTCCATGTTTGTTAGCTTCAAGACCATCTATATGCTAGTGTACTCATAAAGGTTGAAAACATTAATATTTAACAGAGACATGCATTTAACATGTGCTTAGCAAGAATATTGATGACTTATCTAGTTCACAGGGTCGTTTACAATAATAAAATAAAATCCAATAAATGAATAAATAACACCTGCTAGTATGTAGCAAATCACTGTTCTACTCAAGCAAGTTTAAAATACCTGGAGAGAGCTAAATGTTACCATTTATCTCAATAGTAGTTACTTGTTTGATGCATGTTCGGAAGAACAGTATGCGACCTGCGGGCTTATGGGAAGTCAGTTTCGTACATGTTTTTTTAAGCCAATCACCTGAGCTATAAATTTCCAGTGACTAATTACTCTACACCTGCAGGATTCAACACACTCTTATGGCAGTTCATTAATATTTTAGTTTTTGACGAATTGGTGTCAAATAGCAATTTCATTTGTGCAATCTGTTTACACCCCACCGACGGTTCGTTTTTGGGTGGAACTTTAAGCTTAAAGGTGCAGTGTGTAATATTTAGGAGGATCTATTGACAGAAATGCATTAATATACATAACTATGTTTTCAGTGGTGCATAATGTACCGTTATGTTATTACCCTAGAATGAGCCATTTCTATCTACATACACCGCGGGTCCCCTTACAGTGAAATCACCATTTTGCACCGTCATGTTTCTACAGTAGCCCTAAATGGACAAACTTCTCTACAGAGCGCTAGTCACTCTCTGCTCTCTCCGACGATGACATTTTTGTCCTGTGTCGACCACCGTAGCTTCTCTATGTGCTTTTCGCCTTTGGCTTTTGGCTTGCTTAGTTGGGGACACTTAAATTTCAACTATATTACTGATCTGCCCGCATTGACACTATATGATAATTGAAATGAGCTGAATGACATCACCGTTTTCACCAGAGCGGCTGTACAGTCGAATCAAATTCTGTTGCATTATTTTCCTGTTTTAACACCGTGAAGCTGCTTTGAAACAATCAGCACTATAAAAAGCGCTATATAAATAAAGGTGACTTGACTTTTCAAAGGGAGGGGTGAGCGGTGGATGATTGCAATTCACAACCTCACCACTAGATGCCACTAAAATTTACACACTGTACCTTTAATGTTTATTTTAAAAAATCATGTTTTCATAAGAATCACATCATACAAAATAATGCAAAATCACCAAGTCGTAACATTCAAGTCGTAAGTTTTCTTATGAGATCGGGTTGGTGGTGCAGTTATAGCATCTACCAGCCAGAGATAATTGCCAAAACTTTCCAGTCAGACCCTGAATCCTTGGTTTTGGTGGGCTTTGACTAGCAAGTTAGCCGTTAATTTAAACTGAAGAAGTTAAACAGCTAACTTCTGGACCAACTTCCTGTTTCAACAGGAAAAGTCAACTCATGAAAGGAAACCATTTCATGGGGTCTTTAAGCCTAAAAAGGTGAACTGTGGTTTTATTTTGGCACTGATTACAGAATCATTTCAGGTACAACCTATAAGTTATCTATAGCATGTCATGAATTTCATCAGCCATTATACATGAACTGATTCTGCATATTTAACTTATTTAGGCAATTATTGATTTACATTGTTATTGTAAAATCAATTAATCAAAGATCAACATAAGATCTTGAAGACAAAATCCCAATTCTGCACTCAACACATGACATGTTCACATGCATAATTATACCCACACTAATTAAGGAGTTTATCTAGATTTAACTTAATTTAAGACTGAGTGAAACATATTTCAGGTACTGTGAGTTATGCCTGGAAGACAGGCAAAAGGGCAGCAGTTTACCAATTTCTTTACCATTTATACACTCACCTAAAGGATTATTAGGAACACCTGTTCAGTTTCTCATTAATGCAATTATCTAATCAACCAATCACATGGCAGTTGCTTCAATGCATTTAGGGGTGTGGTCCTGGTCAAGACAATCTCCTGAACTCCAAACTGAATGTCAGAATGGGAAAGAAAGGTGATTTAAGCAATTTTGAGCGTGGCATCTGCTCAGTTAATGGGATTTTCACGCACAACCATTTCTAGAGTTTATAAAGAATGGTGTGGAAAGGGAAAAACATCCAGTATGCGGCAGTCCTGTGGGCGAAAATGCCTTGTTAATGCTAGAGGTCAGAGGAGAATGGGCCGACTGATTCAAGCTGATAGAAGGGCAACTTTGACTGAAATAACCACTCGTTACAACCGAGGTATGCAGCAAAGCATTTGTGAAGCCACAACACGCACAACCTTAAGGCGGATGGGCTACAACAGCAGAAGACCCCACCGGGTACCACTCATCTCCAGAAAAAGAGGCTACAATTTGCACGAGCTCACCAAAATTGGACAGTTGAAGACTGGAAAAATGTTGCCTGGTCTGATGAGTCTCGATTTCTGTTGAGACATTCAGATGGTAGAGTCAGAATTTGGCGTAAACAGAATGAGAACATGGATCCATCATGCCTTGTTACCACTGTGCAGGCTGGTGGTGGTGTAATGGTGTGGGGGATGTTTTCTTGGCACACTTTAGGCCCCTTAGTGCCAATTGGGCATCGTTTAAATGCCACGGCCTACCTGAGCATTGTTTCTGACCATGTCCATCCCTTTATGACCACCATGTACCCATCCTCTGATGGCTACTTCCAGCAGGATAATGCACCATGTCACAAAGCTCGAATCATTTCAAATTGGTTTCTTGAACATGACAATGAGTTCACTGTACTAAAATGGCCCCCACAGTCACCAGATCTCAACCCAATAGAGCATCTTTGGGATGTGGTGGAACGGGAGCTTCGTGCCCTGGATGTGCATCCCACAAATCTCCATCAACTGCAAGATGCTATCCTATCAATATGGGCCAACGTTTCTAAAGAATGCTTTCAGCACCTTGTTGAATCAATGCCACGTAGAATTAAGGCAGTTCTGAAGGCGAAAGGGGGTCAAACACAGTATTAGTATGGTGTTCCTAATAATCCTTTAGGTGAGTGTATATTCCATATTTTTGTTCACTGTGAATATGAGCAGTGATAGTAAGCTGGCTTTTCATTTCCCCATCTGAGTAACATTTGTACAAAAACATGATGTTTTATGGCACTGAAACAAGTTCTTCTATAATGTGGCAAGACTGAAAAATGAATACAGAAAACAGCAAGGCAGCTGGTATTAGTGAAAGAAGAATAATTGACTTAGAAATAAATAAAATATATCCTTTATGACCATACTGAGAAGTCTTGGGATTTAAGTGTGAATATGCAAACAATGTGCATATATTAAATACACTTTCAGGTTTCAACCACTATAGAAATAAGTGTGGATTAAACACTCATTTTGAGTGCGATATATGTACATTCTTTATCTACAGGCATATTATATATGCAGCCGTAATCGCTGTGATTTATAAATAATTATTCATGTACAATAGTTTAGACCATAATAATGTTTCTTATATTTCTCTCACAAAGTACTTGACCTGTCATTTTACATCAAAGATAAGTAATGCCTAGGTTAATGCATGCTTTGAATTTGAGTGTCAATTAATATATATATTTTAATTAAAGATTTATCTGCTGGTGACATGTTTGTACAAATCGTAGCGAATTGTGGATTGCTCAGATAAATAGCAAATGGATCTAAATATATTTAGCACCTTGTTTATTTCCATAATGCATGTAATCTGGAGTCTGTCTATGTCACACCAGCGCTTTCATTCTCTGAGAGGTTTATTTGCACTCATGGCAGTAAGCTTGATATTGTTTTGTGTTTGAACTATTCAACTGATCTGATAGCAGTCGAATTTGAAACCTTTTTTTTTTTTTATAGTAAGTCTGTTTTAATATTCAGTGCCTTTTTTGCAACTGAAAACAAAAATGGTAAAAAATCCTATCATATACGAGGATACAGAGGCACAAACAGCTCAAAGAGATCAGTTTGCATAATGAAGTAAGCACATTGTCTTTAAACATTTTTGTTGGGAAAAATAAATCTGGATCTGTAAACAAAAATATCTTTGATAACCAACGCTTGTGGTAATTGTTAAGTAATCTGAAGGTTTCCTAAAGCTACTGGACAACATAATAATAGTCAAACATGCTTATGTTGTATGGATCTACCAAACAATCAAATGGGATAGACAAATCTATGGAGAATATTTTTTTTATATCATCCAACATTTTATATATTTGACTCCTTGGTTGAAGTCTTCTATTTAATTTTTGTACATTTACATACTATTTTTTTTGGCTTTTTTTTCTCTCAAACGATAATTACAATAAAGAATAATACAATTTATTTCAATGGGGTAAAAACTTGAATGAAGGGGGTTTTCGCAGTGATTAACCATTTTTGGTTCCCCAAAGAACCTTTCTGTGATCAGTTCTTTAAAGAACCATGTGTGAAGAACATTTAAAAATCTAAAGATCCTTTTTCCACTATAAAGAACCTTTTGTGTAATGGAAGATTCCTTGGATGTTAAAGGTTCTACATGGAACTATCAATGCCATAAAGAGCCTTTATTTTTAAGAGTGTATGATATGCTATCGGCCAATGCCTTGTCTTAAAAATGTTGTACACCAAGAGAAGCAGACAATCAGAAAAACAGGTCAGAAAGACTGAGAAGCGAACTTCTCTCACGTCACAGAGGTGGAGGTGCTGTTAGTACCAGGGTGAGATTTGTTTTTTTAAAGAAGGCAGAGCCTTGGTGAATGTGCTCCAGGAAAGAGAAGTTGCAGGAGAAAGGTCACATGACAGCACAGCACTGGCAGCGTTTTTTCTTTTCAATACCTGTGGTTGGCAGTTCCTTGGTCGAGCTTTCATCTTTGCCTTCTGAAGACAGTTCAGTGGTATCAGACAGAGGTCGGCCAGACACGAGGTCTGCGGCATTGCCGTCGATGGTGGAGATATCAGTGACGGTCTTCTCCCGAAGAGATTTCTCGTCGTCCTCGTCGATAAGGACAATTTCGGCCTTGATGGTGCCATCAAAGCCAAGCAACTTCTTGGATTCCTCCTCGTCCTCTATGTTGTGGTAGCCCATGAAGATCATGGTCACTGGCTTGTCGGCTGAGGCCTTTGGAGTCTCCATGACCTCACCTTCGTAGCCTTTGCTAGGGGTTTGTTTTTTGTCTTGCTTGGCCTCCTTGGCTCCTTGTCCGCCCATTGGCTGTGGCTCAGCTGGTGTGACAATGACTCGGCCACCGTCACCTCGTTGTTGGTTCTGGCCGACTTGCTGCATCAGCTCGTCCACCTGGCCAGGACTCCAGGGGTGCGTGCCATTCTCCAGTGTAGTAGATCCCCCAGAACGCACCTCATAGATCACCTTTCGGCCGTCGTCGTAGACTTTGATGCCCCTCTGGTGAGCGTCCTGTGGGCTGACTGCTGAGGCCGAGAGGATCTTGGTGGCACCCGTTTTCCGGTCCTTTTCGACATTGATCTCCATGGCGTATAATGCTTGGGGAAGAGTGCAGACGGTTGTGGGTTAATGTCTACTCAGGGTGGCCTATCATGCATTACTGAAATGTGGCATGCTTATTATTAATGGGTTTTTCAGTGATGTCTCTATGACCATGCAATACTTGTACAGTCTCATAAATTGGCATTAAAATCATAGCCAAAAAAAACAAATTCAACCTACCCTTTGCACTGTTATTACGCTGTTGCCAGTAACCGCTGTATGCTGATGCAAGCTTAGTTGACGACACTCGCATTTTTCTTGATTTTATGGAAACATGTCATTACTTTAAAGTGTTGGTTCACCCAAAAATGAAAATTCTGTCATTAATTACTCACCCTCATGTCGTTCCAAACCCGTAAGACCTTCGCTCATCTTCAGAACACAAATTAAGATATTTTTGATGAAATTTGAGAGGTTTCTGAACCACACATAGGCAGCAACATCATTGCAACTTTCAAGGCCCAGAAAGGTAGTAAAGAAAAATAGTCAATGTGACTACAGTGGTTCAACCTTAATGTTATGAAGCGACGACAATACTTGTGCAAAAAAACTAAACAAAAATAACAACTTTATTCAACAATCTCTTCTCTTCAATGTAATTCTCCTACGCTATTCACATAGCGACGTGTTTGACTTAGAACCCAGAAAAGCGCTGCACTGTGTTTACTACGTGAATAGCGTAGGAGAATGACGTTGAAGAGAACGCTGTATGCTGTGCAGACAGAGCGAGAATGGCAGGCAAACAGCAACAACCTAACGTTCCTTCTCAACCGACAACAAGTGGCACTGGCAAAGGATCTACGATCTACCTTTCTTCATTGGAGCCAAGCAGACTCTTATCTTGGAAACCCTGTCATGCGTTTTGGTAGGTATACAACTGAAAACTTGCTGCATCTAATTACGTTTTAAAAAGTTGTTTGTGTTCGTTATTGTAGCACTGTTACTCACTGTACTATAAAGTTTTCTCACCGGTGAATGACACATGATGTAATCCAATAATGTTGTCTCTGGTCGACTCGCTTCTGGTCTGTTTACGTTCATTTGTTTTGGAGGATGTGTGGCTTTGGACCCAATTTGCAGGGAGGGTGGGATTGTATGCTTTCAAAGCTAGCAGGCTAAAGTTAGCATTTCCCAGATTACCTATTGCACCTTTAAGGTTGAACCACTGTAGTCACATGGACTATTTTAACAATGTCTTTACTACCTTTCTGGGCCTTGACAGTTGCAATGATGTTGCTGCATATGTGTGCTTCAGAAACCTCTCAGATTTAATCAAAAATACCTTAATTTGTGTTCCGAAGATGAACCGAAGTTCTTACGGGTTTGGAATGACATAAGGGTGAGTAATTAATGACAAAATTTTCATTTTTGGGTGAACTAACCCTTTAATATTATTCTTGACAAATTACACTCTTTGGAGTTATTAAAAAAGCTTGTCGAAAATAAAACTGCTTGGAAAAAAAACCCAAAAGCTATTTGTGATGCAGCTAATTTGATTAATCTAAACCAGTGGTTCTAAACTGGTGGCTTGCAACCTAAAAATGGGCTGCAGGGAAGAAAAACAATGCTAAATATGCTAAATGCCAAATAATAAAATACAACTAACCATGTAATTGTGCATAGTTAGGGCAAAAAGAAGTGACTTGTAGTGTACTTCAAATCTTAAAAGTATATTTTTAAAAATCTGCATTTGCAGATTATATAATATTAACTAAATAAAAAAATACAAAATATTTTAAATGTACTAAATTGCATCTTCATCATTACAAATGTGTAATTACAAATATATTTAAATATATGACATACAAGTTTAATTACATTAAAGTATATTTAAGTTTACCATAAATGCTTGTCTGTACATTCAGCTGTAACTTTAATATTATTTAAAAAAAACAATAGATGTAATTATGAAATTACATATAAAGATGTATTTAAGTCCTAGTTAAGTGAGGCAAAAATAGCACACTAAAGTTCAGCTAAATGCATTTAATATAATTTTAAACTACAATACATTTTTATTTAATTGCAATTAATTAATAATTAATAATTTAATTGCAATTAATTAATTGCATTAAGTGTTCAAAAACTTTTCACGCAAATTCATCTGTCACTTGCTTATACTTTATGCTAGTTCTAGTTACTAGTTTTTTGGTAAATCACACTTCTGCTGTTGTTTATGCATTTACAAAATTGTATTTTTTCCTATATAGCCAATGTCATGCTAATAACATTTGCATATTGATGAGCCTATGCAGTTCACAGCAGTTCTTATGAAATTCTTTGCTCGATTATAAGGACATTTTTTCTTTAACATTTTAAACAATGACTAATTGTGGTACTTTTACAACTTGATGTCCAATGTAAAATTTACAACCATTTGAGAACCACTGATCTAAACCTTATATGTAAAGAAATGAAGTACTTGAATGGATGAGCAAGTTTACCTGATCACTAACTAAGATCAATCTCTGAATAATTCTAGCTGATGCTGTTCTGGAACAGAACATTTTTCTGTACATTTCCTTACAATTTCTGGTGGAGTAAGACATAAACTATACATGCAATACTGCAATATATATTCACAGTGGTGGACTTTTTCATCTCCATCACAGGCCTAATATAAGCTGTGCTTCTTTGAAATGGTCATTAGCACATGCCCAACAAAAGCAGCTGTTTTGTGCCACAGCTGTCCAAAAACCGTCCTTGTTTATTTAGTTTAAGCCTTTGATGTATGTTTGAAACTGGTGACCAGTTATCCTACTGTACATAGATTGTGGAATATGGCATCCTCTTGTTCTTACAAATGCACCGCGTTGAGTAACTGCGCCATCTGTAATCTACATTACCATACCCACTTTTGGCCCTGGCCCAAACCCGTGACCAACCCCAGCCCCTCCCACAAACCCAACAAGCACCTACCAGATTTTCTTGGCGGTTGTTGAACCCCTGAAGCTGAGACGGGAGTTTGGGAGTTCAGCTCTGGGAGGTCTGGGATCTGGGAGCAGTTGTAATTCACCGCATCTGTCCGGTGGAGAGCAGAAGAGACACTAAAACTAGATTCCTGTGTTCAAAAGCCCACTGAGTTTACTCCCTCCCTTTCCAATACCCCTTACTAAACTGAGTTTCCCCCCTCTCTCTCTCGCCCTTTTTTCCGTGAAGCAGTTCATTGCTTAGACAGCAAAAGCAGCGCAAGTGAATTACAGCAAAACAATGGTGGCTCTGGGTTACAGGGATTCCCTGTGAATAGGTGGATCAAGGTAAACAAAGTGCAGAGTCATTGGCGTATGTGTGGTGTTCAATAGTCTAGCTGAGGCAAGAGGGAAATGGTCCAAGGGGGCAATGTTGGACCCCTCTGTCCGACAAAAGGATGTAAGAGAAGAGCACGTTTTGGGTGACTGTCTACCCTTGCACTGGTACCTTGGAAGTAACATCCATGGTTTGCAGAGATGCCCATGAACTTTGCCTGAAATGTCTATGTTGTATTCAGACTGATTTTGGTGCTACGGGACAAAAAACACATCTAGTACAAGATGCAAATGACTTCCATACCTCCATCTTGATTCTGAAGACTCTGTAGATAGAAAAAAAGAAGAAAAGATTAAGTTTTGCTTTGTTACATTTTCACCCACAATGCTTTCTGCTAAATTGCTGCATTACTGCTACATTATTTAGACTCTTAAAGCCAAAGTGTGTAACTTCTGCAAGAATATTGTCACCCACCAAAATATATAGTAACACTTTATTTCAATGGTCCACTTTAGACATTCTACTAACTATAGGTAACTTTGCAACTACATGTCAACTAGCAGTCATTAGAGTATTAGACTATGTTCAGACAGAATTTTTCTCAAATCAGATATTTTCAGGTAGACTGTCTGCACTATTAATTGGAAGTGATCAAATGAAATTTGTGTGTCCAGACATAACCAACCTTTGGCTATCATGGGTTGGTTTGGTAATGCCATAGACGTACCCACGTATGTGACGAGGCTTTCAAAACCGATGCAGGACAAATGGAGGTGCATCATCTCGCTCTCCAAAAATAATGGCAAAATCTTTGTGTGACATAGGCCGGTAAGAGCTGTGTGTGTAAACCTTACTGATTTACTCACCCTCAAATTATCATAGGTGTATATGACATTCTTCTTTCAGACGAATAAAATCGGAGTTATATTAAAAAAGTCCTGGCTAATCCAAGCATTATAATGGCAGTGAATTGTCTCATTTATGAAGTCCATAAAAGCGCATCTATCCATCATATAACTGCTCCAAACAGCTCCGGGGGGTTAATAAAGGCCTTCTGAAGCAAAGTGGCGTGTTTGTGTAAGAAAAATATCCATATTTAAAACTTTATTGACTAAAACCACATGCAATTCGATTTACGGCAAAAGTGAAACCCCTGACACGATGTATAGGAGCATCGCAAGCTTTGACGCCTCTCGCAGATAGGGCTGGGCAACAAACTCAAGCCCCTCTTCTCTTATATCGAAATCCTCTGCCATTTCTTTTTAAAAATTCTTGTTTTAGACTCTAATTCATGACCGGTGTTTTGTTTTGCTCTGTCCTCTGCGCTTCTGCGTTCGTCACTACGCATGCGCCAAGGGTTTAAGGATCAAGGGTTACTCTTTCGCCGTAAATCGATGCGTACGGCTTTCCACTGGAAGTTTATTATTTTAGTCTATAAAGTGTTAAATATGGATATTTTTCTTACACAAACGTGCCACTTCGCTTCAGAAGGCTTTTATTAACCCCCGGAGCCGTGTGGAGCAGTTATATGATGGATAGATGCACTTTTATGGATTTCATAAATGAGACAACAATTCACTGCCATTATTATGATTGTTAGTTGACATGTAGTTGCAAATGTACTTATAGTTAGTAGAATGTTTAAAGTGGACTAATCAAAAATAACTGAAATAATGATTACAGATCTAAAAAATACACACTTTCCAACTCATAAACTTTCCAGGAGGACTTGAACACACCATTAGTAACCCACAAGTTTAAGCAGAGTAACCACAGTTGTAGTTGATCAGTTTAAACGTATACTTGTCCCATCTTCTATTAAAATAAATGATACTTGCTTTGATATTTTGCCTAATGCAAGAATATGAAGATGTTTTATTTGTGGCTTTGTAAAAAAGTCAGTTTTTGGGCCAGTCTGTGTTCTTCTGTGATGAGGATCACTCACCTTCTGTAGATCTTCAATAGATCTCTCAGTTTCCCGCAGTCGCTCTCGGAGAACCTGTTCTTTAGCGGAGATCTGTGATTCTTCATTCTCCAAAAGACAGATTTCTGATTCCAATCTACAAAAACACAATAAACCATTAACATTTTTTAAATTCCGTACATAAAATTACTGAAATTAATTAATAACATGCTAAATAAATTCTTCAGAAATGCAGAGATTGTTTCACATGGAGATAAGCGATTCAATAATGCAACTAGAGATGTGAAGAGGTTGCATTTTAGACTTTATAAGTACACTACCATTCAACAGTTAAGATTTTAAGTTTTTAAAAATGATGTTCTATGATTTCCTGTGATCAAAGCTGAATTTTAAAATGATTAAGTAAATAAACTTTATACATATTGAAAAAATTAAGTTATGTAAAGTTTCTTCACTTTTTTCAAGTCAACTGATCATTTTTTACAGTGTACATGGCTTCAGAATACTTCTAATATTGTGCAGGACTACTTTTATGATACTTTTACTTTTTTTGGAACTATGTTCTATGGAAAAAGGCAGCCTAGACATTCTGCTTTCTCCTGTTGCACCCCATGGAAGAAACAAAATCAGGCATGTCAGTGCTCTTTTATTCTTAAAGGGATGAGCCCATGATTTACTCACCCTCAAGCCATCCTGTATATGACATTCTTCTTTCAGACGAATATAATCAGAGTTATATTAAAGAATGCCCTGGCTCTTCCAAGCTTTATAATGGCAGTGAATGGCTGTTTCTGTTTTGAAGTCCATAAAAGTGCATCTATCCATCAATAAAGGGTTAATAAAGGCCTTCTGAAGCGAAGCGATGCGTTTGTGTCAGAAAAATATCCATATTTAAAACATTACCAACTGTAATCTCTAACTTCCGCTAACTGTCATATGCGTGTTCACGAGAGACTGGCGTTCCAGCGCATGATGGAGGACGCTCCGGTGAGAATATGCTAGTTCTTGCGAGAACCAAGTTTTGTTTTGCTCTATCCTCTGCGCTTCCGCATTCGTCACCCTGAAATTACGATATGCCTGTGTCCTACGTCATACGCTGGAACGCCAGTCTCTCGTGAATGTGCGTATGACAGTTAGCGGAAGTTAAAGAGTACAGTTTCTAAAGTTTTAAATATGGATCTTTTTCTTACGCAAATGCATGGCTTCGCTTGAGAAGGCCTTTATTAACCCCCCGGAGCCGCGTGGAGCACTTTTATGATGGATAGATGCACTTTTATGAACTACCATTATAAAGCTTGGAAGCGGCAGGATATTTTTTATATAACTCCGATTGTATTCGTCTGGAAGAAGAATGTCATATACACATAGGATGACTTGAGGATTTTCATTTTTGTCCCTTTAAAGAAAATCAAATCTCCTGTTAACTGTATCAGTGCTTTGAACTTTCTCAACCCATGCAGATGTGTTGCCCATTGAATGAAATCATTGCATGGAATGTACAGTCGTGTGCACACATTCTGGAAATGAATGAGACACATATCCTTTTAGTGTCAATTAAGCCATGCATATTCCACTTTTCCCAACGGACTCCATTCTCACTCATTGTGAATGCTGGCAGCCAATGAGGAAACTGCCGGCAGAGGAACCCACGCTGCCTCCGCCCATGAGAATTTCCTGCTATTGTTTGGATCACTGAGGTTACGTGGTCTGCAATAACAAAGGAGAAGGAGCCTTCCCACGACTCCTGACAAAAATTCCTTCTACAAAAAGACATGTGCTATCTATGTATACAAACATAATGGATGACCATGAATGCATCAACATGCGGCACGGTCTAAACATTTTGTTTGATTTTTACACAACACCTCAAGATCAAATCCAATTAAAGGAAACCCATTTGGTTGTCTATAGTTTGTGGAAAAGTGTCGAAAAGAGATGTTAGGCAGAATATCCCAGCTCCCCCATACCAAAAAAAAAAAAAAAAACATACAATTTGTGTGGTATATTTTTCGGCTGTTTTGGAATTTGACCGTCCCTACTGATATGATATGATTTCATTTTATCGAAAAGACCAGCTTAGATTTTCTGTAAAAATCTTTTTTTTTCCCATGAAAGAAAGAAGCACATCTTTATAATGTATAAATAAATAAATAAATAATCATATACTGTGATATGTTTTGAGAGAAACACAATTAAATAGAAAAATAAATATAAATAAAAATAGAAAAGTAGATATGAATAGAAAAGTAAAGTAAAAATAACTGCATCATCCGATTATTATTTTAACGTGTCTTATTTTTATTTATGGTAATGTCAAAAGTTGCTACAGTTTGTAAGTTGACACTTGGGCAAGTGAATTTTAGCTGCACTCTCTATGGAAGATCATTTTGTAAATAGTGTCAATAATACACCCAGAACTAAAATATTGGAATGACTACATATGCAACTTGCTTTCTTTCAAAACTAGAGACCCAGGAAGCACAAGAGTGGAGCTGTTATGGCAAGATACAAATAACAGAAAGTCAAAGAGCCCATTCTTCAAGGCCATCTTGTGGTGGAATCATGTCAAAGCATGAAACTAGTTCAGACAGGCTTGTATATGCTGTATATTACTTAAAGCATATATCATAATCATACATAACATTTTGCGATTCATATGGATTAGATTAAAAGTTTTTATTTATTTTAATTTTTTTTATTTGACTGAATTTTATAGGGTAAATTCATTTTTTAATTTCTGTTTAGGCACATTGAAGTATTTTAGTTAAGCTGTTAAAACTTTACACTATTATTGACCAATAGAGATTATGACATAAGTTCATTAAACACGTTTTAAGGCATGCGGTATGGGGTAAGTTGTCACAATATATACACAATAACTTTGTATGAAATATGAAATACTATAGGAAAAATGCCATATTCCATAATAAATGTTTTTAAAGTGTATTAAAGGCTATGTAATAGCTTTTATACACATTTAAATAGTAAAAAATATGTTTTTGTTTTGATTAATATAAATTGATTACATAATTATAGTAAACAATAGTAATTAATCAATTGTAATTAATAAAATAATAACATAAAACATGATATAACTTGCTCCAATATGACATTAGTAAAAAAGTTTTTTCAAATGTATCTTCATTTACAAAGACGTCTTTTGTTTGTCAATAAGGTTTTATTGTGTTCACTTGTTCAGCCAAACAGCTATTACATAATACAATGATTTCTGTTTGAAATATTAGTATGGAGAACACAAAAAGTACAGAATTCATAAAAAAACCACACATGCACACAAAACAGATGTCAAATTAAAACATTCCTGCAATAGACTTTTGCTTTGTTTCCGCAAGCGACAACATCCTCATATGACAATAGGCTGGTATCCCTTATTCTCTTATATTCATCAAGTGTGTTTGCCGCAAAACATTATGTTATACTTTTGTGGATGTATATCTCTCGGTTTGAGTTTCGTAACTTTGCATTACACTCATGTTCAAAGCCCTCATGGAACAGAACCAACGAGCACGCAAAACCACAAAGACTTTTTATTTTGTAACTGTAGGAAAACGAGAAACAGGAAATCTGTCACACAGCAGCATCAACATCCATAACTACTGTATGAATGGAGCGTTTCTGTGAGGTGTTATTGTATATACTAGGCCCTTTCACTTGCTATAGGTTTTCTTTAATAACTGCTAATACAGCACTTCCATGTGCAAATAACTAAAATAAGCATGAAAAGCTTGATTTGAAGCACATTATTATCTAGTGGATTTATCGGTTATTCAATATTTCAATGTTATTTTTTCAGTCAGTAGAGAACTGGATCAAAACTATCTTTTGTGTCACACTGCCTGCAAGCTACAATACGATGGGTGTTGATGATATGACTCATTTAAAAAGCAGACTTTTTTGTCCCCCTTTTTTCTTGTTCCAAAGCGTAGTCAGAGGTCAAGAGTGCATCTCCTACGGTGTCTGGATGAGCTCATACAGGCCTCACACCCACCTCTTACTTCCTGCATGATTTCTCACGCTGCATCATTTTCTCCTATTGGCTCTGAGCGACAAAAGCTATTCCCACTATTCTACAGTGATTCTTTATTTGATTATTTTACCGCATCACAGTAAAAATTATATAATATAAAGGATTTTACAATTTTATTTAAATCAGCCTAAATTACAGTACATAATAAATAACATCTGAGCTTCAGTCACAATTACTGTTGCTTCCGAAAAAACCCAGCCATTTCAGTTAAAGTTCAGTTCAAATCCAGCCATAAGTTGGTCATGTGATTTTGCCATGTTGACCAACAGAAAGCTGATTGGTTTGAAAGTGACTTCCTAATACATTGTTATTGGGGAAAGTTACTTTCATTACAATGCATTACAATATTTCATTACCCTCTAAAAAAATAACTAATTGTGTTACTTAGTTACTTTTTATGAGAAGTAATTTATTTAGCGATACTTTTTCTAACCTGGGCTGGGCTTGCTTGTTTGTTTTTTAATAACAATTTTTTTTTTTATTATAAAAAATTATATTTTGGCAAATATAAAGGCCCTTTCACACCAAAAGTGAAATGAATAAACCTCAAGCTGAAGGAAATGCAAATTCACGCCTGTACAGTAGAGGACAGTAGAGGGCAACACTCTTAAAATAGAAATAATACAAAAAAATGAAACACAAATGTGATGTTTATCTAAAGTCATTTTTGCTTATTCGTAATGTTATGTTGGATCATCGAAGGCTAGCAGCAAGGACATTGGTTAATAAAGTGAAATTAAAAGCATAAAGTATATTTGTGTAATTTAACAGTTTTATTTCACTGTTTTTTTATTCATTTTGAGGAATACTGAATGTGTTTTTGTGCAAATGAGAGGAGTAAATGCTCACATTTAGTCTAGAACTATACAATACCCATCATGTTCACACACAGCGCACACAACGGAAAACAAAGTAACTAGCGTTACTAGTTACTTAAAAAAAATAAGTAATCTGATCATGTAATTTGTGTTACTTGTAATGCTTAACCCCTCAAAACTTAACATTACACTTCTGGCAATAGACTTTTTTTTTCACCAATTTCACTAATGTGACTGGACCATATAAATTTTTTACCATTTTAATTTAAATTGAACTGAACTGAATCAACACTGAACTGAATCAGCTGAATAATGACACTATTTTTTTTTTTTGACTGATTCACAGCAGCATTTGAATTCTGTTTGGAAAAAAATGTTGGCTTAACAACAACAACAACAATTAATGCAAGAGTTTGCATATGACAACTTACATTCAACCAACAATCTACTTTGAGTTAGAGGAACTTAATATTTTGTAGCATAAACACAAGTTGAGTTGATTAAAAAATTTTTTGTTAAAATTGTAGCCCTGGAACAGTTGGGGGGGGGGGTGTGGTAGAAACCCTGTTCGGGGTGGGGGTCCCCCTCGGTAGAAATCGTGTTCGCAGGGGCACTGCGGTGCGATCGAAAAGGGCACTTTCACTTTCACTTTCAAAGGGCCCCCCACAGGCCCCCCACTTGTGCACGCCACTGCCCTGGAACGAATTAATCTTATCTATTTCAGTTCAAATCCGCAGCTACTTAAGCACATACTTAATATCTTATTTAGTCTGTATATTTAATGAACAAGTAAGATCTGTCATTAACGCAGTCATTGCTTATAGAGTCAATGTAGTGTTTACCTTCATGTCATCTACTCTTCAGCACAACGGAAAGCATAAAAACTTCAACATTACAAAAACTCCTTTAAAATGTCAAACTTAACTGCAATAAACAGGTCTTTCCTTTCACTAAAAAACTAAATATAATAACATAATTTATTCCATTCTCCTTATCCAATCATATGCAAAACATGCTGGGAACTAGAAAACCACTGCCCAAGTTATCAAGACAATTTTATTAAGTTCATACAGCTTAATTTACTGACACAGTCAATTAACACACAGAAAATTGATTATAAATTGCACACAATATTAACTCTTTCCCCGCCATTAACAGAAATTTCCAGGTTTCTATGTTTTCGCTGTTTTTATTGTTATTACACATCTTCTGAAAGATTACTGAATCTCCTGATCAAAGCACGTGCGAAGAAGAAGCAGAAACAAGTGATAGTATGTAAGCAGATGCGTATGTAAAAATGACATGATCATCAACATTAACAGCATATAAATACAATCTGCCTAATATTAATGAATGAAATGATAGAATAAAAATGCTAGAATAAATTGTGAAACTGGCGTGAGCACATCATCAATATCCAGCGATGTACCTGTACTCATTAGTTCATGAGTTCATTAGCACCCCACCCTCCATCCTGTTCCCATGATAACACATGACTGAATGCTTCCTGTCCAGTTTACCAGATGTCAAATCTAAAGGACTTGGAGCTCTGGGACTTCTGCAGTGTTCACATCGTGTCTTTGTCGTTAATATAATCATAAAACGACAACATGGAGATCCTTCTCTGAGGTGTTCACAGACGCAGAAACCACTTGTTTCTAAGGCAACACTCATTATGGCTCAATGAATCCATCTGTGACTTTGTTGGTAACAACAGCAAAATACTGCATAAATTTACCTCAGTATTCTCTTGCTAAATATTAAAGAAAATGAAAGTGCTCCAGGTAACACAAGGTAAAATAACACTGATCTAAAAAAAAAATAAACCAAATAATTTTAATTGTTGATATCAATTGTTCTGGAGCAGGATTATTCTATAGTTCACTAAATCTGAAAAAAAAAAAAAAATCTTACTTGAAATATATTAAACATTTACTGTGTCTAAACCATCTAAAATGGTCTAAAATAACTAAAACTGGAATCAAATTAATAAAAACTATATAGACATATTAAAAAAATAATAATAAATGACAAAACACAATACAAAATTACTAAAAATAAAAACCAATTCAATCTATTAATAAAAACTATAATAGTATCTCAATGGTATAACACTGTTCTTGAGCTGAAACATATTCCATGCTGACTGACTAGCTCATGATACATTAAGAGGTCTTACTTTAGTAATAGCAGACAGTCTTATCTGAAACCCTGAGGTAATGTTTATTTTTATGTCTGTCTTTACTCCAGTGCAGGATGAAAGACCTTACACATTCTTTTCACCATATTAGGAGCTCATATCACACAGTTGTATAAACAGAGTGTGTGCAGATGTGTCTGGGAGGGAGCTTTATGACTGAGTTAGTATCATGTCAACGCCACATTTTTCCTGGAAAGCCTGGTAGTTAGAGCTTTACTTTAGACTCAGTGGCTGGGATGTCTTCTGTAATGATAAGTTTTTAGGAGAAGTCTGCCCTCACAAGAGATGCATTGCTGTTCAGCCGAGGCTATAGTTAAAACCACCAGAACTACAGCCAAAACCATTTGCACCAATGTTCTTGTTGCATGCTTTGACATTATTTTTCTTTTCTTTCTTTCTTTTTTTTCTTTTGAAGTTACTGTTATGAGGCAGGCATAACCTCATGATTTGATTTTTGTTTTTTTTGTGTGAGTGATAGAGCGGTGTATTGGTTAGGCTAATTAATTTGTTTAAGACATTATTTGCCTATTTCAAAATTATAGCCATCTGATGCTGTTTCATCTGCTGACAGGCATTCTTGTACACGTATCTAAAAACCTTCCCACTCACAATCCTTCTTCTTTAGACTGCAAAACAACAGTTAACTGCATGTGTTGCATGCTGTCAATTACCATAGTAAATCATTTAAACTATAATACATTTATAATGGAAGTTCAAATTCCAGTCTTCCTGCTCTAACATAAGTAGGTTTGTAACAAATTTGCATAATGCCAACCTATGGCCTTCATTGGCTGTCATTGGACCATCTGACCAATCAGATCAGAGTAGACCAATCACAACGGACTGGACCATCTGACTAATCAGAGCAGAGTAAACCAATCACAACAGACTGAGTCATCTGACCAATCAGAGCAGAGTAGACCAATCACAACAGACTGGGTCATTTAACAAATCAGAGCAGAGTTGACCAATCACATTAGACTGGGCCATCTGAACAATCAGAGCAGAGTATAGGCTCTCTGAAAGGAGGGGTTTAGAGAAACCGAATCCTTTTTCGAACTATTTCACTGTGAGAAAAGAGGAGATGCTGCAATATATATTATGAGAAAATTAAGTGTTTTTTGACCTTGGATGATTGTAAACCTGTTGTAGGAGACCTCCAAAACAAAATTAGGAACCTTTAAAATAGCATAATAGGGGCACTTTAACATGTAACGCTTCTTTATATGCAGTAAGTTCATTTGTTTTATCAACTCTGGGAAAAAAAGTCTTGAGTATCCATTTATTTTGGAGAATCTCCTCTGCATGGTACAGAAATAGCCACCGGCCGCTCCCTCAATCTCAAACTTCTGCCACAGAGGCGGTTCTATTCCTTCATTCCTGCCGCTGTCCTGACAGAGAGTTTTCTGTGCGAGTCTACCCTGCCCCGTCACCCACACCCACCAGACCAGGAAATATCACCTGCCACCCACAACCAGCACAGCCACATAATCTTCTGAACAGTCGCCCTGTCCATTTGACTAAATTACCCTTCCAATGACAGATGGGAGCTCACAGCCCAAGGATGTTTGCTTTTTTTCAAGTGACTGTAAGTGAGAGTAAATGCAAATTGTGCTGCTGTTCAATGGTGTAAAATGAGTAGGAGAGCAAACCTGCAGGAGGCATCTTCTGAAATCTTACTAACTTAGAAAGAACAGCAGAATACATTTATGCTTGTGGATATTTGCCAGTTTTGTCCACCAGATGATTGATTGTGACTCTCTTACACAGATAGAAATATTCTGATCGTCTGATGGATTAAAATAGTTACTTTGCATTGGTTGGTCATCAGTACACTATTGCTGCACACATTACATTTCCAAAAAAATATAATAGTTCCTTAGTAGAATGACCTATCTTAAAGCCAACAGCATCAACTGTCAAGATTCCACTCTTCTACTTTGCCTGTGTCATAACTGATGCAAATAAATTTGAGATATGACACCACTGTGTTTACCTTGGGAAAACTTCAACATCCCAAACAGACATTCTAAGATGACATCCTGTGCAGAGAGGAAGCCCACCTCAGAGTTTTAATAAAATCTAAACAATGGATCGGACGTTAACTTTCCACGGATGACATCACGGAAGGGCAAATCCGCAGTCAACTCAATGATGTAATTCAGAGCATCCACTCATTACTGTCAAATAGAGCGTAAGAGCATAATCCACTTCAATCACAAACTAACTGATTACATAATCACTTCTGAGGACCAAAAGGTAGCACATAACTTATGTAATATGAGTTTTTCAAAAATCCAAACATCTTACAAACACTCCCACACAACTCACTTGAAATATCTGAATAACAATTGATTCCATCAAAACCAGAAAAAGTCCTCAAATTCCATTTCAAACTCTTGAGATAACCAATCTCTTTTGGGCAAGTTTTGCTCCTGCTGGCTTGAGCAAACATTCAGAAGTCTTGAGACATTAAACTTCAGCCTTTTAAGATATTATGAGAGGAACCAAAAGACTCTCCAGGCTTTCTTTAATAATAAAAAAACATGCTAATACAGTAAACCTCAATTAAGTCAACATGGTTTCCAAGAGCACCAATTTTCACAGCAGTTTTATGTTGGAATATTCCAATGTTCTAACACTTATTGTTGGATTATTTACTGTTCCAGAGCCTTAGCCATGGGAACTTCTGTACCAAATTAATGGAAAAGAATGTGCATTTTATGAACAGGCATGGAAAGCTATTTTATTAGTATATGCTTATGTGCATCTGTTTCTTGTTTTTGCATATCTTCTTATTAGATCGTAAATCAAATTCCCAAAGCGTTCCAGTTTTGTTTGTGAGTAGATTCAAGGGTTGCACTTTATTTTATAGCCTTGTTCCCCATGTACATACTATGTACTTATTATAGTAATTGCAATAACTGGGTAATAACTAGGTACAACCCTGAACCTACCCCCTAAACCTAACCTTAACCCATGTAGTTACCTTATATTACCCAGTACTTTCTTAGGTAAGTACACTGTAAGTGCACGTATTGTAAAATGAAGTGCAATCTATTCAAGCATATCATATTGATTAACCTACACCGCAGCCATGGTTAGTATCACGTGTAACAGTCCTACCACAATCTAGGTGGTTTTCTAGCACGTCATAAAGTCATAACATCTTGTTTTCGAAGCAACAGCATTGTGTAATTGTCAAAATATCCCGCTGCAGAGCAAACAACTGAAATGCGCATTGGTTTGGCAATGCATCCCATATGAGGAACCTTAAAATGGCATCTGCAGAGCTTCAAATGCATCTACCAGATGAGCTTAAAGGGAGCAGCTTTGAAGTTCTCATAATTAAAAGCAAAGCTGAGCAGAAATACAGATCCCACTGAAGTCTGGAGGAAATGACTCTAGTGTTTGGGACAGTGGTTGCTTAAATGATGCAGTTGCAGGAAATAAACATATAACCCAAAGAAACATCACTTATTTACTAAGATGAGATCAGTGAAAAGTGTTCTGTAAATACTGAATAATCAGAAAAGCATTATTGTACCTGTGAATGGCATCTTCTAGTGTTTTGACGTGAAGTTCATCTTGCTCAACCTGTTTCCTACGACATTCCTCTTCCTCTTGTGGCACCGCTGGTGTTCCCTGCAGAAGCCATCTCTCCCTCATGGCTTTAGACTGTAAGGCAGAAACATGTTCTATGGTCAGGTCATTGATCTAGATAGGAACATGCTTGGCCAGCTACAGAGAAACTGGTATCCAGGAAGTGAGTGGTGGCATCACTACATACATTCTACTAGCATGGTTCAGCACAGTTAGACCTGGAAAACCTGAAAACAAGCATTTGTGTACTTCCGTTTCTATCGTCCCAAAGTCAGAGCGTTTTTTGGTTGAATGCCTGGAACAAGCTCTGTTGTTAACACAAGTTCAAGATTTTATACATACAATACTTTCCAAAGCCATCCATCCAAAGTTGCAAATCGTCACTTCCTGATAAACTGGCCCTAATATCACAAAAAAAAGTAGGAAAAGCCACTGTATACAATAATTGCATCTCAGCGCAAACAGACGAAACGTGCAAAAAGATTGGTCCGCTGTTTAGTCCAGTTATGCCGTCCCATCGCACAAAGTCACATGATTTTTTTGATGCGCATCGAGGAATTTATTCGGTAATATGTTTCCATGGTAGTTTATGCGCATGTTTTCTTATCAGATAAAAAAATGATGGTAACACTTTAGTATGGGGAACACATGTTCACTATTAACTGACTTTTGCCTCAATAAATTCCTAATTTACTGCTTAATAGTTAGTAAGGTAGAAGTTTAGATATTGGGTAGGATTAAGGGATGTAGAATAAGGTCATGCAGAATAAGGCATTAATATGTGCTTTATAAGTACTAATAAACAGCCAATATCCTAGTAATATGCATGCTAGTAAGCAACTAGTTAATAGCGAGAACTGAACCCTAAAATAAAGTGTTGTCAAATTTATTAGTCTCAATTGAGCGCATATGTTTTTTACGCACATTTTTAGAATTTATGCGCATCTTGGCATTTCCATCCAACAGTTTTTTATGCGATATCCCAAAATGCGCATTAAAATAGTTGGATGGAAACCCCACTAGTAATACCCCACTCATGATTTTTTTAAGATGTTGTGCGTGAATATGTAAACGTGCTGCGATGTGGATGTTTGCCTGATCTCTCCAATTCAGCGCTCCAGTAAAGTCACATTTATTTATATAACACTTTATACAATATATTGTTTAAAGGAAGCAGCTTTACAGTATAAAACATGAAAAAACTGTGTTAGTGTCTCTTTCAATTAGAAGTACAACTTCTACTATAAAGTGGAGAGGGCTGAGCCTCAGAGCCACACACCTACCTATTACATCATCACCACAGACCAATGGTAGTTCAAGGGTGTTTACCAGAAAGTTCGCTTGAAATTAACTCCAAACGAACTTCGCTTTTGCCTAATTTTGTTCTAAATGATGTCACGTCAGTTTGTTCTTTGGGTAAAACTTTAGTTTAGCCAATTCTCACTATTAACTAGTTGCTTATTAGCATGCATATTACTAGGATATCGGCTGTTTATTAGTACTTATAAACACATGTTAATGCCTTATTCTGCATGACCATATTCTACACCCATCCTTAATCCCCAATACCTAAACTTAACACTACTTTACTAACTAGTACTAAGCAGTAATTAAGGGTTTATTTATTTATTTAGTTAGAGCGAATTGAACCCTATAAAGTTTCACTTGAAGTATATTGGGTCCTTAACCATCACTACACCGAATAGGTAAACTCATACTCACTAGTTTATACTCGTGCTATTCTAACTCAAACGTTCCAACTTGTAGATTTTAAATAAAGACTGAAAGAATTGTCAGAAGTGTAATAGTGGACATTGAAGTTCTGAGACCGTGGTGCAGTTCATTAATTTAGCTTTTTACTTCTGTGATTGTATTTAGGCTTCAACTTTCATAAAATCTGAGTTCATTTGTGAATATCATCATTATGAACAAAACATGTAAGAATCATAAACTTTAGTTGGTCACAGAGCTTATTTTCTGCCATAATCCAAAAGTCAATGGAAAAATCAGTAACACTTTATTTGACAGTATCCTTGTTATGTTACATATACTTACCATAGTAATAATAGTAAATTATGCATAATTACACAAAACTACCCTCAACCAAACCCTAATCCTACCCTAACCCTACAGTAAGTACATGTTTTTAATTAATATTACTCAGTACTTATATATAATTACACTGTAACAATGACACCTTAAAATAAAGTGTAATCAAAAATCCTATAGGGTTTTTGTTGCGGAAACGAGGGTGATGTTCTCATCACTGCACTCTATGAATAAAGTGCATATCAAAGATGGCAACATGCACAACACTAGGAGAGTAACGTAATCTAATAAATGGGTCCAATTCAGGTGTGAGTTCATCCATCAATTCATAATTAACCAGCATTTTTAATTGCCCTGCTGAAAAAGAAACAGCCTATGGTGGTTAGCTGGTCTCCAAGTCTGACAAAGCTAGTCTTACAAAGGGGTTTGGATGGGCTTGGGAGACTTTTTCTGACCAATTTTTGTTTAAGCCGTTGTAGCTGAGTAGGCTGCTTCATTTAGTGTATAAAACTGGTGGAAGGATCTCTATGGAAGACAGCAACTGGATCTTAAACATTTTGGGTCAGGTGACACATGGCTACTATCTCCATCTTTGTGAACTTCCAAAACCCCACATGAAAAAAACCCAATACTCACAAATTTGAGGTCAATTCACTTATAGTCAATCCGTACCACACAGTAAACCATATTTAGCACTACAAACTGCTGCTGGGTGAATGTAGCCTAGCTGAACCTAAAACAGGATTTTAGTTTATGCTTTAGTCAGCTCATTATTGTGTGGACTATGGTTTACCAAAGAAGACTCTTTTTATGTGCATTGTTTGACATTTAAGTCCATAATATGAATGTCCTGTGTTGCCACATTCTTATGTAAACTTAAATACATTTAAATCCTGTCCAACATGAACAGCTGTTGAGGAAGTACCCAGCTGTGGTTGAACTGACTCTAGCTATGTGAGCTATGAGGTCTCTCAGGACCCCTTATGCCAAGTCATCACCTTCACGAAGGTCAACCACAGGAACTCAGGAACGCTCATGACTGTTTCACAAGCTGCTGAAGGTATGCGGTCTTAGATTTCAAGACTACCCACATATTTGAATTCAAAGACTCAAGGCAGCGCTTCTAAAATGGTGTTTAAAACATTGCGTTTAAACACTCATTTTCAGATTTTCATAACTTGACAATTGCATTATATTCTTAAAGGTTTGATTGTGGAAAGCTGTATTACGTTTTATTACATGGCTCTCTGGGATACTTGATTGTGATTGGTCAATTGTGGCACTCTGCTCTCAAATATATAATGGCCACTAAACGGTATAATATTAATGGAACTGTGATAGCTGTGCTAGTTTCATTTATTTGGTAGGCAGACATTTAATAAGCATGATAATGTATTTCTTTTCATAAATCATAACTATTGGTGACCCTTTATGTCTGTCTGTAGGTTTAGCAAATATTTAACCAATGAAAAGTATTAAAAAGAGCTTGTGACTAAATGTTGTAACTCCATTGGATCCTTAAACTGTCAATCAAACCTTATAACTTCACCACACTTCTATCGTGAATGAAGTGTTGTTTGGAGCATCTCTGCTTGTTTATTTGAATAATTACAGCATTTAGTTTACTCAAGAAACACACTTTATATATATATATATATAAAAAGACTAATGTTTTATGTATTCAAGGAGCGGAGAAGAGTGTCTTGCAGTCTAGCAGTTATCGTTGGGTCATAGCCAGTAGCCATTTGATGAAAACGTAACACTTTCTGCCTCAGATGTGGCCATTCTAGTAATGGACAAAAGACTTATGTCTGAAATTCTCAGAAATGTGCTGGTCAAAAACCTCGTAACTCCATTTTAGCTTGTTTTTTGTAAAATGTTAATAATATAATGACACATGCAAGTGTTTGACCACATATAAAGCCACAATATCAACTTTGCAAACTGTCCTCCAAAAAAAAACACGACTCTATAGGTCGTTTTTCAAGCACCTTATTACGACCTTTATTTACGTATTATCTAGCTGGCATAAAAATAATGACAGTGTCGTGTTCTGTCTGACATCATGAAATGACATATGACTGTCGTTACCAATCAAAATGCGTGTTCATTTAAATGCAATGTGTGGACTTTTTACCACCATTTGTCATATTTCCATTTAGCAAAAATCTTTTTTTATTAACAACTACAACCACCCCACCCCTAAACCTACCCAGTGATTTATAGTGCGTATACACTTTATGAGCACATGCGTTAGCAGGGGCGCAACTTTAGTAAACACTCCTAAGGGTTGTATTTCAGGGAAGTGACAAACGAACCTATATAGGCGTATTGGTTGGAGGACATGTTGCAACTTTGACATCACAGTGTTTAATTATTAAAAAAAATACAGTACATTTTCCATTTCGTTTCGTTTTGGAGATAGGAGGTTTATGGCCGACAGCGACAATATACAGTATAAGAATTCTGTAGGTAACACTTTATTTTAACGTGTTGTTACATGTTACATGTCCTTACTATAGCAATAACAGTATATTATGTATGATTAGACGCAACTAAACCAAAACCACACCCCAACCCTAACTTTAACTATATAGTAAGTATTGCTCAGTACTCATTTCTGTAATTACACTGTAACCTAAGCATATGTGCAATATATAAATAGTGCACTTACATTTACATTTAAACACTTACATTTTCTCATAATTTACATTGCTGCATCACCTCTTTTCTCACAGTCTCTGAAACAGTTTGATCATGTATTCAGTCTCTCTAAACATCTCCTTTCAGAGAGCCTCCTCTACTCTGATTGGTCAGATGGCCCAGTCTGTTGTGATTGGCCTACTCTGCTCTCAGTGGTCAGATGGTCCAGTCTGTTGTTATTGGTCTACTCTTCTCTGGTCAGATGGCTCAGTCTGTTGTGATTGGTCTACTCTGCTCTCATTGGTCACATGGCCCAGCCTGTTGTGATTGGTCTACTCTGCTCTGATTGGTCAGATGGCCCAGTCTCTTGTAATTGGTCTACTCTGCTCTGATTGGTCAGATGGCCCAGTCTGTTGTAATTGGTCTACTCTGCTCTGATTGGTCAGATGGCCCAGTCTGTTGTGATTGGTCTACTCTGCTCTGATTGGGCAGATGGCCCAGTCTGTTGTGATTGGTCTACTCTGCTTTGATTGGGCAGATGGCCCAGTCTGTTGTGATTGGTCTACTCTGCTCTCATTGGTCACATGGCCCGGTCTGTTGTGATTGGTTTACCGCTTACAGTGTGTATTGGACACAAAAGCCAATTACCATATCTGAATTTTAACTTCGGATATTCCTCAGTAGTTCATACACAGTGATACAATTATTAACAATGATGGCGTCAGTTTTACAGTATCAATTCCATCCTTTGCAACGTGGATTTGCTTTTGCAATGCAGAAAACAGCATCTTCTCGACATGTTGACAACATGAACCAAACTCTTCCAGTCTCAGCTACAGCTACAGTGTTTGAAGGTCAAAAGAGACATTGTTTGCGGGCAGCCAATGAAGACCACAGGCTAGCATTATGCAAATTTGTTACAAACCTACGTAGGTTAGAGCAGAGAGGGAACTACAATCCCATGCAACTTTGTGAATGACATAATTGAATTAAAAATGATGGAGGAATATAAAGCTATTCATTTAAAGACATTAATTTTAGTTATATATGAGGCCTGTCTTTGATAAATTATGCTATAATGAATGGGATTTTTAGTTCTAGAACCCAACTGTTGCACTCTATTTAAAAAATAGTAAACAATTATATTATTTATTATATATATATTTATAATGAATGTTTTGTTTAGTATCTTCACAGAATACATTTCTTTTTGTCCTTATGTTTAGAATTTCACATAGTATTTTATCCCTCTATGAGAAAATAAACTGAGTTACAAATCTTTCTGATGGCTCTCACAAAATCTAAGCATTCATCACAGGCATTGCAGCTGTACTTTCCGATGAGAATTTGCTTCAGAATCTGATTACACCCACTACTAAACAAACATCTCTCTTCCTGGATATGCTCCTCTTTCTCAGTCAAGTCTTCTCTTTAAATTCAGCTCTTTGAAAAAACAGTCACTTCCTTTTCATTACAATACACATTCACACCATAGCTGTGAAGATCACCCATAATTTTCGAGCTAGCTAATCATCAGGGCTTGTTAGCTGTTGTGTGCTAATTTCTTCATTAAACATATTCACAATAAGCCATCACAGGTATATTTTAGTCTCTCTGTGATCTTTGTAAAAGTCTCACAGTACTAGAGCATTATCAGATCTTTGTTTCTTTTTCCTCAAGTCCTTCTCTCCTGAGTCCTAGACAAAATCTCTTTCATGAATGACTTTAAACTGATGTTGATTTGTTTTTTTGTATAAACTAACTACCATACAATTCGGGTGATAATACTACAGAGCAATTCTCTGTAAATGAGGCAAACCTCTGGCTATCTGATAACATGCTCAATGTTGCTAGAGTCCTGTTGGTCTGACTCGACTCCAGCGGAGAGAAAAGATTATCATTAAGACAAAAAAGCAAGGATTAATTATCTACGATTTCAAACACAAATTTAATTCCACATCCTCCCCTTATATTATTTAGGTCCAATCAGTATGTGTGTATCATTAATGTAGATAGTAGCGTTAGGTGTTATCTAAGGTAATGATTCAGCTGAAGACAAAGCCAAACATACACTAGCTATATATCCATCCACCTATTTTTATGCAAATTTAGGGTCGGGATAAAAAAACGCTGGATGAAAATGCACACTGATGATTCTGTGGTACTTCAGGAAAAACAAATGTAATGTCTACATGAATAAGTTAGATCAGGCAAGAATAATAATAAAAATAAAAAAAGTAAATTCTATATTAGTACTCAATTCAAGCTTAAATATCAAAGTTATAAAATTAAGTAAAACCTACTCAACTTTCTGATATTGGTCTTCGCATCATGCAGACTGCCTTTTTCACTGTTTCCCAGCTGTTTTTACATTGTTTTATAATTGCTTTTGTTGTTAGGTTCAGCAACTTCGTGTTTTGTGACATCTGGACTCAAAATGACACATTCATACTAAAAAATGATCTAACGAGTTACCGTTATTGTGTATTGTGTAAGTATCGAGGTCTCTATGTTCAGGTGGGTACTGCATAACTTCCATTATGTAGATATGCTGTCTACACAATATCTACTGTATTATTTAATAGAACGGCTTAATTTAGTGTTATATTGTTTGATTAAAATGTACTTGAAACAGAGTATTGCAAAGTAGAAATTTATCAACAAATGTTAACTGGACAAGTTACAGTTACTTACTATTCTTTGTTAATTTTACTTAACTTAGTTAAGTAGATTGTACTTAATTCCATTTGTGAAATTTACTTTAAAAATCTACGTGCAAAAACTTCCAAAAGAAAAATGAATAAGTACATTTGACTTATGTTTTTTTTTCAATGCAGAGATGCGCATAAATTCTAAACGTGCATAAAAAAGTATGTGCTCAATTAAGATGGATACTTTTTTATCAGACAAGTTGACTTAACTTAAAAAAAGTGAGGAAACCCGTTGCCTTAAAATTATTAAGTAAATAAACTTTATTTAAATGCGTATTGAAAAAATGTAGTTATGTGAACTTGACAATTCAACATAATTTTTTCAATTACGCAAGAAGTTTATTTACTCAATCATTTTAAGTCAATTCCTAACTTTTTTTAAAGTTAAGTCAACTGATCACTTTTTACAGTGTACATAAACTACAATGGAACAACTTTTACTGAATAAATTCCTGGCGGCGCAAAGTCATGTGACCTTGCATCAACAGATCATTTGATCAGAAAATGGCAGAGAGCGAGAAGTATATATGTTTGGATGGACGATGAGGCTGAACATTCATTAAATATCATTTTTGAAAAAAAAGTAAGTGAAGAAAACATCAACAAAATGCACAGATTTGTAGTTGCAGCTCATTTATGATGGAGGAAAAAAGATTTCAGCAACTTCCATTTTTATTACAGATATTTTGCTCCAAATTCCCAGGAAGTGACGATTTTGAACACATGGGATTGAAACATAGCTACTGATTGACATTTGCATTTGTCTGCAGTAAGAGTCACAATGAATCCGAGTCAAGCAGTTATGAGAAATGTGATATGCTACCCAGAGATACAAAATGTTATGGCATCAGCAGAAGCTTCTTTTCTTCAAGTTAAGTTTCAAGCACACTCATATTCAGAAAACCACTTCAAACAAGCACATGAACCAAAGTCTTGATGTCAAATGGACATCAATGTCGAATGTGGATTAATGGTCCACATTGAAATGAACCTATAAGACAACTTTTTGCAATGCATTGATATGTAAACATAGGAGAACATATTGAACGCTGACATTTCATATATAAATTTGCTGTACTGGTGCATGGTCAAACTTTCAGAGATGATATAAAGAGTTTTTTACCTTGAAATGTTGAAGTTGTAGAACAAGTTCATCGAGTTGTCTTCTTTTGTCCTCTATCTCGGCTTGTCTTTTCCGTTTTTCCTGAAAACATAATGGAAATATTGTGTTAAACTACTGAGAGTAGTATCATTTAAAAGAGTTTAAATCAGAAGTAATTAATTTTGTGTGACAATAAGACATGTGCATGCAGTGAGTTTCAAATTATTTTAATGCATTAATAGAAGCTTGTTTGACAACAATCCAATCTAAAAGCATATCCAGGGTTTTTATCAATAAAGACGTTTGAGCTTTGTTTGTGATATTTGCTAAGGCAAGCATAACTATTAGCCTTTTATCTATTCATAGCTAAATACTTAAGCGGTTGTTTCACTGTGAATGACAAATGACTAAAAACAGGAAGTCATCCATTTCCAATAGTTAGTTGCACTGGGCTAAAATAATTGTTTAGATTTGTTTAACTTGGCATGCAGTGAAAGTTTGAAAATATGACTGATATGAGAAAAGTTTGTCCATTATGTCATATAACCATATTATAATCTCCACATGTTTTTGACAGTCCCTCTCTGCGGGTGATCTACTTCTTATTCACTTTACATGACCGTAGGAGAAAACCGAGTCACATATGTAGGTTATTCAGGTTCTTGAGCGTGTTCAAATATCTTGGCTCGCTTTGACACCATTTCACGAGCACATTCCAGCGCAGAGCACTGCTGCATAAGTATGTGCTCTCCTGTGAGTGAGTCTCCACAGAGGGAAAACTGATATGGTATCCAGATGTGAACAAATGTGCCTCTAAAAATGGTCCTTACTTATCCGTCAGAGAATGATGCCACTGGATTTTACATGAAAGCTACTGGAAACAGCTTACAAGGTTTTTTTATGTCTTCTTGTAAAAGCTGAGTAGTATGCTAACTAAGACATAATCCCTGATTTTGACATGTTGAGAAAGAGAAAATAAGGGGAAAGACCTGATTACCTTCTACTCCAGAGTAATTGAAAGGATTATTTGTAAGACTGCTAAAGTTTGCACGTATGTGACTTGCATTTACCTTTCTGCAAATTAATTTGAAGTGGTTGGTATTCATATATCTCAAATGTGGAAATATCAAACAAATCTCCCCCAAAAATCTACATACACTATATCGCCAAAAGTTTTGGGACGCCTGCCTTTACTTGCACATGAACTTTAATGACATCCCATTCTTAAAATGTAGGTTTTAATATGGAGTTGGCCCACTCTTTACAGCTATAACAGCTTCAACTCTTCTGGGAAGGCTTTCCACAAGGTTTAGGAGTGTGTTTATGGAAATTTTTGACCATTCTTCTAGAAGCGCATTTGTGAGGTCAGGCACTGATGTTGGACAAGAAGGCCTGGCTTGCAGTCTCTGCTCTAATTCATCCCAAAGGTGTTCTATCAGGTTACGGTCAGGACTGTGCAGGCCAGTCAAGTTCCTCCACACCAAACTCGCTCATCCATGTCTTTATGGACCTTGCTTTGTGCACTGGTGCGCAATCATGTTGGAAAAGGAAGGGGCCATCCCCAAACTGTTCCCACAAAGTTGGGAGCATGAAATTGTCCAAAATGTCTTGGTATACTGAAGCATTAAGAGTTCCTTTCACTGGAACTAAGGGGTCAAGCCCAACCCTGAAAAACAACCCCACACCATAATCCCCCCTCCTCCAAACTTTACACTTGGCAAAATGCAGTCAGACAAGTTCCATTCACCTGGCAACCACCAAACCCAGACTTGTCTATTGGATTGCCATACAGAGAAGCATGATTCGTCACTCCAGAGAACACGTCCCCACTACTCTAGAGTCCAGTGGCTTGCGTGCTTTACACCACTGCATCCGACGCTTTGCATTTCACTTGGTGATGTAAGGCTTGGATGCAGCTGCTCGTCCATGGAAACCCCATTCCATGAAGCTCTCTACGCACTGTTCTTGAGCTAAACTGAAGGCCACACAAAGTTTGTCTGTAGCTATTGACTCTGCAGAAAGTTCGACTACCTAGCACTGTGCGCCGCAGCATGCGCTGACCCCGCTCTGTGATTTTACGTTGCCTACCACTTTGTGGCTGAGTTGGTGTTGTTCCTAATTGCTTCCAATTTGTTATAATACCACTAACAGTTGACCATTGAATATTTAGTAGTGAGGAAAATTTAACCCTGAACCTACCTCCTAAACCTAACCTTAACCCATGTAGTTACCTTATTACAAGTACTTTCTTGGGTAACTACACTGTAAGTACATGTAAGTAGGGTAACACCCAACACTTGTAGGTTAGCGGGTTTGATTTCCAGGTAACACAACTGACAAAATGTAGAAAATTTAAAGTGTTGGCTAAAATGAATACATTTAATGTGTAAATGTAGATACAAAACAGTGACAATAAACCTCAAAACAGTTTATTTATGCACTGTATGCACTTTGAAAATCGTGGTTCCGTCCGCAGATGATTCTTTAATGTGCATCACAACAACATAAACTCTGAATCTATGCAAGCAATTTCTCATGTGACCGCAGGGCTGTAATTACACCGGCAGTGCGTTCGTCACCGGTTACTTGCCCTACAGACTGGCACGACACTCCACGCCCCTCTCATCTGGAGAGAATACTAAAGCCATATCTATTTCACACCAAGAATGCTGACACATACCAGAGCTCAGAGTAACATACAGAAATAGGCCAGCAGCAAGAGACCTTCCTCAGACACGTAATCTGTGGCCCAATCATCTTGAAATATCACTCACGCAGAGGCTAATTTTCAGACAGATCGTAGCATCTATAAAGAATTCGGTATGTGAGTTGAGTATGAAAACAGGTAATAAAAATGCTCAGTTGTGACGTTAAGCCTGTCGGGCTGGTGAGATCCAAACAATGAGGATTTGTTTCCCAGCTCAAATGGAAAACATCTGCATGGCAGTAGTGAAGCCACCCCCTCCATCTCAACTGATGGCATCAAGCCTCAAAGACCAAACACCCCAGGGCCTCTTTTGAGTTCATTAGCTTTTCTTTAGCTACAGACAGAATATAAGAGATTTCCGGAGACCTAAAACAACTGCAAATCAACATTTACACAACAATGTAATTTTGGGGGCATGACAACACAAACTTTTGAAAACGACACCGTTATTGTCTCTGTAAAAACTACAAAAACGTGCAACGTCACGCACATGTAGTGTTTCTGTACAAAGTGACATCGCCATCTACTGGCCTGGCATGTAAAATACAGCGTTTTCGTAGATTCGTGTGAGCAGGGATCGTTTTGACAATGTTGTTGTCTATACGCAAAAAATGCGTAGTAGTTTTTAGTACATCGTTGTTGTGTAAACCCTTACAACAATTTTCACTCCGAAATTGCTGCTAAATTGAACAAATACTTACAAAGAACACATTGAATTAAACATGACATTTTGAAGCAGAAAGTCTGAAATTATATTTTCTTGTAAAACGTACTATAATCGTAATATCTTTAGCTTTTTGTTTAATTACACTTTATTTTAAGGTGTCCTTGTTACATTGCAATACATTTAAGTTCTGAGTCATAATTAATGTATGTTAATAATGTTATAACTACTTATATAGTTATATATAAATAATGTTAATAATGTATTAACTACATTTTTGATTGCTTCAAAACAGTGATGAATGTAAAGCTACTTTTAAGTTTTTTAATATTCTAAATCTGTTTATTTTTTTAACGAAACATTTTGATGTGAAATGTTCGTCAAAAACCATTTTTTCCATCACTAAGAAGGGTTGATGACAAGACGATACATTGTGATGAGCTTAAACACTAACTGTGACTATACCATATAAAATTAAGTTTCAAAAATCTAAAATCTCTTTAGTTAAACCCAAACATGAATCTTGACTATATTGTTCAACTACATGAATATTGATTGCTAAGTACATAGTAGTTAAGATCACCTATATTAAACATTTATTTAGAAATAAATAAATTTGAGGAATTTCACTGTTTTAGCTCTTTGAGAGAAACTTTTTGTTTTACCAATTCTCTCGATGTAGAGTGTGTTAATTTATATGATAAATATAATAAATCAGTACACTACAATAAAGCATGTACTGTATATGAGGTGACATTCTCATGATTTGTGAAAATGTAAAAAAATTCCTAAATGACAACAATCCTGATCAGTAATTGCAAATATCATTTGGAACAAAATAGTCGTGATTAATAGTTTAACCATTATTGTGCAGCATTACTTAATGTGACTAAAACATGACTAATGTTTTCATTGACAAAATAAAATGCCCAAACTTTTAGTCAACTAAAACAAAAGGATGTCATTAGTAAAATAAAATAAAAAATAGGAGAAGGCTGATAAAACAAGATAAAAGTGATGATTAAAATTAACATTTGACACTGACAAAATTAAAAATGGTGATTTATTTAAAAAACATTCCCAGAACACTTTGCCTTTGGTTGGGCAAACAGACACTCAAACCAGTTTGTAGTTGTTTCTGCATATTAAGCTGGGGAAATGATTAATGATAATGCATTTTAAGGTAATGAATTTGAAAGATAATTGAATTTAAGGCTAGATGCTTCCACTTGAAATTAAACTGCAAATACGCTACATGGTGGTCTGTGCTAAGACGTACTGTCATACTTGCTCACTACCAGTGAAGTATGCCAAATGGGATGTAGCTATGAACTAGAAGCCGATGGACATGACAAAACTTTCACAGAGGTCAAGAAACAGTCCATTTCCTCTATTGTATGTGACTCATGACCCGAGCCGTCCACAGTATGAGTCTCTGTTGACTCCTACAACTGACGCCTCCAATGCAAGCAATGCTGACATTTCTGATTGAAATGCTCTATAACAAAGGGAAGCTAATTGTGTAAGCTATATCTTTTGTATTCTTGCATTCTATTTGCTTATCTACCAAAATTGTCTTTACTGATGATGGCTCTTTATCAAGAGTCAAGCGCTTGTCCCAGAGGACAGACAAAAATAGATTGGACATAGTTTTCCCAGAAAGCACTTTGGGAAAGGAAGTCTTCAAGAAGTTCTTTGTGCTATTGGTTCAGCAGTTATTATGAAACTCATTTAAAGTGATGATACTTCATAAAGAATGCTGATATATTAATATACAGCTGTGGTCAGAATTATTGGCACCCCTGGTAAATATGATCAAAGATGTCTGTAAAAAAATAAATCTGCATTGTTTATCCTTTTGATGTTTCATTCAAAAAATTCACAAAAATATAAATTTTCATCGAAGTAAAAGAATTGAAAGTGGGGGGAAAATCACATTATGAAATAAATGTTTTTCTCCAAAACACGTTGGACACAATTATTGGCACCCCTAGAATTTTTTAATGAGTAAAATATTTCTTAAGTATATTGGAAAATGTCCAGCTATGATGTCTTGTTCCACAGGAGTATAAATATGAGGAAACACAAAGGCCAAATTCCCTTAATCATTCATCACAACGAGTAAAGCCAAAGAATATAGTTCTGATGTGCAGCAAAAGATTGTTGAGCTTCACAAAATAGAAAGTGGCTGTAAAAAAATAGTTAAAGCATTGAAATCCCAATTTCCAACATCAGGGCAATAACTAAGAAGTTCTAATCAACTAAAGATGTTAAAAATCTGCCTGGAAGAGGACATGTGTCTATATCATCCTAATGCACGGTTAAGAGGAGAGTTTGAGTGGCCAAAGACTCTCCAATGATCACAGACGGAGAATTGCAGAGATTAGTTGAGTCTTGGGGTCAGAAAGACAAAAAAAAAAAATCAAAAAAAAAAAAAAATCAAACAACCCCTACATCACCACATGTTGTTTGGGAGGGTTTCAAGAAAACTCCTCCTTGCTCATCCAGAAACAAACTCCAGCATATTCAGTTGTCAGACACGACTGGAGCTTCAAATGGGACCTGGTTCTGTGGTCAGATGAAACTAAAAACCGAACCCCAGATGGATTTGGCGCAAACAGGGATAAAAAGTACCCCATGCCCACGGTTAAATATACTGCTGGATCTGTGAAATTTTATGCCTATTTTTTTTTTTTTTGATGGAGGTCCTGGACATCTTGTTCAGACAAATGGCATCATGGATTCTAGTAAACACCAGCAAATAAAAAAAATCTAAACCTGACAGCCTCTGCTAGAAATCTTATAATGGGCCATGGTTGGATCTTCCATCAGGACAACGGTCCAAAACAAACATCAAAATCAACACAAAAATGTGCCACTGAGCACAAAATGAAGCTTCTGCCATGACCATCCCAGTCCCCTGACCTGAACCTTATAGAAAATGAGTGGGGTAAACTGAAGAGAAGAAGCACTAACATGGATCTGGGAATCTGAAGGATCTGGACAGATTCTGTATGAAGGAATGGTCTCTGATCTCGTCAGGTGTTCTCCAAACTCATTAGGCATTATAGGAGAAGACTCAGAGCTGTCATCTTGGGAAAAGGATGTTGAAAAAAAAAAAAGTATTTAATAAAAGGGTGTTATAAATTATGTCCAGCGTGTTTTGGAGAAAAACATTTATTTCATAATGTGATTTCCCCCCAATTTCAATTCTTTTACTTCATTGAAATTGTGAATTTTTGTTAATTTTTTTAATGACAGATCAAAAGGATAAACAATGCAGATTTATTTACAGCCATTTTTATTACATTTATTAAGCAGCTAATAATTCTGACCTCAACTGTAATAACACAATAATATTTATAAGTTATATCAGGATTATTAAGGTATTTTAGTATTCACTTTCAAACAGAACATGCATCTTTCAACATTTCATAGCAATTCTAATTCTATTATTTTGGCGAATTGGTAGCTAATTCATATGAATTATACAATCTCATCTGTACATTTTCGTTACTTATGCTCCATTAGGTTTAGTTCTGGAACTTCATGCTTACATTTTATTTCTGAAAATCTTGTTTCCAAACATTGTACAAATTCATACAAAATCGCTACCTCGTAAAATGACTTTTTTTTTCCATAAGTCCTATATGCTGTATACTTGGTGAATGGAAATTTGTTAAAATCTGTAGAAACTGCTTTATTGTAACTCCTTCCAAAAACCTTCATTCTCTATATGTTGGGGGTTTTTTTCCAGAGGAAAATCTGAACCAAGTTTTTATCAGCATCCAAATCAGTCAAAAGGAACTTTATACTAAAAATAGTGTCACTGTTACGTACTGCTCCGAGATACGAAGGTTGAGGATCCAAATGCAGCTTTAATAGAAGGGTAATCCACAATCGTAGTCAAAAGTACAGGCTAGGTCAAAACACAGGAAGGCAGTCCAAACAGGCAAACAAGGCAGGAGACAGAGGCAAAAGGGTAATCCAGGAAACAGGCAAGAAATCCAACAAACCAAGAGACATGAAACCAGGGAAAACGCTCAGAAATGCAGTGTAACACTAAACAAGACTTAGCCAAGAATGACAGGGTGAACAGGCTAGATATAGGCAGAGGTAAATGAGACACAGGTGAAAACAGTGAGTGCTGATGAGTCCGGGCAAAGGATTATGGGTGATGTATTCTATGATGGAATGACAGTCCGGGTTGGAGTGCCCTCTGGTGGTGATCAGGGGCACTCACACTGGTGAATTGTTACAGTCACAGTGTATGCGGCATCTTCAAATTTTGGTCTTAAACTACACATCTGAGAGTAAAGTTACGATTCATCTGTGACTCAAATTCATCATTAACTCTTAAGGCATTCTTGAGGAATAGATTATAAGTCTTAAAAAAGTATAATATATAATAATCATCTGCTAATAATATTCTTTAACCTTATTAACATGCTTTGCATCTCTTGCATGTCAAAACCACAAGTCACTAATCAACATGTATTCCAAAACTAAATAAGATCAGCCAAACTCATGTAATGAATGCCTAAGGCAGTGGTTATTTCTTGAAAAATTCCCTGACATCAGTGTGAAGGTCTGCAGTCCATTATTTAAATTAGACAGAAATGTATGTGTGTGTTTTTTTTTTTGACCTGATCTGCATTAATAAAACATTCTGAGCACAAAAGCTTACACTACACACTGGTTGTCGCACATTAAAGGGTTAGTTCAGGGGTTAGTAGGGTTAGTAATGATAACATCTGTGGTAAACATTAACTGATAATAAAATATACAATACTAAAGTTCAAAGTGTCACATAAAACAATATTGATCTATAACCAATACTAAAATGAGGAACGTAAAATCACTCAACAACATCAATTATACAGTTTAAAGATGCAGTTATAATTTTGCAGGTCCATTGTATATTGTCTATAGTGTAGTGATGCATGAAGCACAGCTTCTGTTAGTCAACACAGTGAATTTGAATTGTAATGAGTTTTCTTAATCTTATGAAAACTGAATATAAGTAACTTGATAACACTCCCCAAACATCCTGCATACAAACTGTATCCGTACACTCCTTCCCGCATTTTCCACCATGTGTTTTTTTTAGGGCCAAATAGTATTGTTGACACTCAATAATGTAACTACACTGGATAATGGAAATTATAGAAATGGTGTGAAGTCCCTCAATTCTGACTAGTCTTAGTATTGGAGTTGACTCTAGTATATCGACACTTTTGCTTTTATGACTTTGTATATCTTAATAAACATGACGTTGTGATTGGTTCAGACTCAACTTATGTCTGCCTCTTGAATCATAGTGAAATTTACATGTGTAACAGAAAATGACAGTTTCAAATTCAACTGTGTGGAAGTACTTCCAGCTTGTCGAGAAAATAACACAATTTGTTGTGAATTACGTTAAAATGCAACAAGTGTCCACAAGTGTGTGACTTTCTCACTCACTCCCCTATGCTGCAGATCATTTGCTTGTGACTTCAGGGCATAACTTTCACAGCCCTCTCTTGCTTTCTCCCACCCTCTCGTCATTTCTAGATTCTGTTTGGCAATGATTTAACTTGGAATAAGCAGCTAGGGGTGTTGTGATATAACGGTATTGACGATAACAGTGACATTCAAAACATGAAATATCAATATTGTGTTAATTAAGGGTGTGAAAATATACTGGTATTGGCGATAAAAGTAATATTTTAAATGAATAGTATGATATGATAACAGGGTACAATGGGGCTAAAGGCAAACCTTAAGAAAAAATTTGCTTTTCACTATTCCCATAGTGTAGTTAGCACAATGTGAGCATTATAGAACGCTAAACTCTCACATGTAATTTGTTTCATTCATACTCACACAGAAACTCCACAGGTGAGACTCATAGAAGTATTAAACTTTTGACATTCCAGGAAATCCCTCACATGGACAAAGACATCCAGCTATCACTTAAGCTGAATAAAATGCAGAGAGACATTTTGACTAATTAAAAATGAAGAGAATTAACGCACAATTCTGACAGTATATGGTTTATCGGTGTTCTTCAAGCCATCTTGGTTATTTTCGTATAGATAATGTATATGTATAATGCAATGCTAATCAACATACCCTTTATCACAGTATAGAATACTATAAAATAATTTCTGCCTCATTCTGTGATAAGAAGCCAAATCAGTTCACAGAAGGACGTTATTTCAATCACTCGGCTGAAGCTATAATGCGATTTTGGAGTAAGATTATTCTCATAAATTGTATTTTGACACTGTGCTAAGCTAACTGTTAGCATTTTAGTCTCCTCTAAATGAAATCACATATCATGGTCTTAAAAATGTTCCATAAATCTCAGAATTTTATCAATGATTTAATTAATTCTGACGACATGACAAATGTTTGCTTCCAAAGTCTGACTTAAATTTAGAAAACTCAGAGTCACACACACCTAGCCTGGATGCCAGCCGAACTTAGCCCCGCCCACAACATTTGAGGTCGGGAAGTTCGGTCTGGCCTTGATCCGTTGTGGAGCAACTATGCTCGAACCAGAGCTGTTCGGACCAATCAAATTGTCAGGGCGTATTCGTATGCATTCACTTTTACTATTTCTCTCAGAAAAAATTATGATTGTGTTGGTAAGCACTCCGTGTATCCTGAAATTATTTTCACAACACTGGCAAAGATCATTTACACTCATCTTCTTCTTCTACTTCTTCCATAATGCGTGCAGTTGAGTTCTGTTGACAACTATGCATTGCTCAACATACGTCAATTACTCCATTGCTCTGATTGGTTGTAGGTCTATCCAATTGAGTGCAGAGGCATTTTCTTTTCTGGTTCGGTTAAAACACGGCCCATAATCACAGCCCAATGGAGCAGTATCAGACTCATATTCTAACTAGAATCTGAGTATGACAACGTCAGGCTAACACACACCTAGGTTAAAGCTGCACATACTGCAAATTATGTCTAAAGTGAATTACAAATACAGTGTTCACATTGTAAACATATTTAAAGAGAAATATGGTACACTCTGATACAAGTGCATAGCTGTTATCATGTGCTCATGAGCTATTTTAGATCTATGTGTTTTCTCCAATGTCTTCAGAGCTACGCCCTGCTGTTAGAACATCCAGTACGGATTGCATTATGATGGACTCTTTCACTTTTATTTCTTGTGACAATAATTGGAAAGCTCTTCAAATATATGTGTATGGCTGTTTTTTTGACATAGCAACATTGGCCCAACCAATGAAGTCTTTTTCTTTAGTCTATCGAAAGTGTGTTCGGAAAAACATAATTTTTTTGCAATTACTTTTGACGATGCTAATAGCACAGAAATTACAAACATCACCTTTAACTCTTTCCCCGCCAAAACATTCCGTGCTCTATTACGCATCTTCTGAAATAGTACAGAATATCCTGATCAAAACACATGCAAAGAAGATGAAACAAGCATATGTTATCATATGCATATGTAAAATTACATAATCATCAACATTAAACCGCATATAAATCAAAACTACTCCATCTACACTATATTGCCAAAAGTATTGGGACACCCCTCCAAATCATTGAATTCAGGTGTTCCAATCACTTCCATGGCCACAGGTGTATAAAATCAAGCACCTAGGCATGCAGACTGCTTCTACAAACATTTGTGAAAGAATGGGTCGCTCTCAGGAGCTCAGTGAATTCAAGCATGGTACTGTGATAGGTTGCCACCTGTGCAATAAGTCAATTTGTGACTACTAAATATTCCACGGTCAATTGTTAATGGTATTATAACAAAGTGGAAGCAATTGGGAACAACAGCAACTCAGTTACGAAGTGGTAAACCACATACAAATCACAGAGTGGGGTCAGCGCATGCTGAGGTGCACAGTGTGCAGAAGTCACAAACTTTATGCAGATTCAATAGCTACAGACCTCCAAACTTTGTGTGGCCTTCAGTTTAGCTCAAGAACAGTGCATAGAGAGCTTCATGGAATGGGTTTCCATGGCCGAGCAGCTGCAACCAAGCCTTACATCACCAAGTGCATTGCAAAGCGTCAGATGCAGTGGTGTAAAGCACACCTATCTATCTGGCAATCTGATGGACGAGTCTGAGTTTGGCGGTTGCCAGGAGAACGGTACTTGCCTGACTGCATTGTGTCAAGTGTAAAGTTTGGTGGAGGGAGTTTTTATGCTGGAAAATTATGGGGAAATTATGCTGTGGGGTTGTTTTTCAGGGGTTGGGCTTGGCCCCTTAGTTCCAGTGAAAGGAACTCTTAATGCTTCAGCATACCAAGACATTATGGACAATTTAATGCTCCCAACTTTGTGGGAACAGTTTGGGGATGGCCCCTTCCATGTTCCAACATGACTGTGCACCCGTGCGCAAAGCAAGGTCCAAGACATGGATGAGCAAGTTTAGTGTGGAGGAACTTGACTGGCCTGACCTCAACCCGATTGAACACCTTTGGGATGAATTAGAGCGGAGACTGCGAGCTAGGCCCTCTCGTCCAACATCAGTGCCTGACCTTACAAATGTACTTCTAGAAGAATGGTCAAAAATTCCTATAAACACACTCCTAAACCTTGTGGAAAGCCTTAACAGAAGATTTGAAGCTGCAAAGGGTGGGCCAACTCCATATTAAACCCTACAGATTAAGAATGGGATGTCATTAAAGTTCATGTGCATGTAAAGGCAGGTGTCCCAAAACTTTTGGCAATATAGTGTATGTTTGGGACCATGACATTTTTGTGAAAATGATCAAAAACACTGGTGGTGGTTGGCAACTTAAAAAAATAAATAAAAAAAACGCTGGCAGGGAAAGAGTTAAACTTCATATCACAGACTTTGACTATTAATATTTCATGCATTTAGTTCTCAAAGGAGGGAAACTGAACCATGGTTACTTCAGCCATTGCTAATTGGATCATGTAACAACAGCAGGTGTTGACCGGTCACATTATTTTCGTGTTCTGGTCAAGAAAAAATGTTTGACATTTGTGATTGAATGTAAGTGGCATAACGTGCATTCCAAGGTTGACCCCTACAGCTGTTAGCCATATTTAGAATAGCATAGCGTACTGGTTAATAGATCTGTGGGGCCACCAAAAATCTGGAGCTTCAAATCCCACATGGGATGATCTGGTCCTTGTCCCTGGTCCTTGATAACTAGTGTTACTTTAAAGTTGCTTTGGATAAAGCTTCCACTAAGTACCAAGGTTATTATCATTAACAAATACTATTACATAGATGAAAATGTAGGAACATAATAACAGGAATTTGCAAAAGAATGACAACTAAACTGAAGCTGTAAATTGACAAAACTCAATACAATTTTTAATTCTGTTTTCATATTTTACAATCATTGTTGGATGGTCCGATTTAATTAAAAAGTCGTAAATAATCAGAAGTAATGATAGATCTATTATTTTGTATTGTGGCGTACATCTGAGTATAATGAAAGCAAAAATGTAGGGTTGGGCCTTTCTGTGCATCGGCTGTTGTTTGGATGTTGAGATGTGGGCTGAATGATCTAACACTGATATCTGTGCTAGTTAGCAAAAAGGCTTTTAGTTGCAGCACAGTTAGTTCCCAATACTTGTTTCAGAAATGCAGCTGAGCCGTCCGCCACACCCGAGAGCTCTGGGGATCCAAACCCACCTGAGGGCCACCCACCTTCCTGAAATATGCGAACCCCAAGCCAAATCATCACAGACAGCTGCTGCTAAATTTAACCTGCTAGTAATGGCTGCCTGCACTATGCTAATCTCAGAACTTGGCTCTATAGCCACTGCAATTGGCATAGAACTGCCCACTCAGTCAGGAAGATGCCCTCTGGCTGACATGTAAGGTGACCAATCACAGTTTTGTTTTGTTCAACGTCATGTTCAGGGGCATGTAAATGTTGATACAATAAACAGACTATATACTGTATACTTTCATGTTTACCTGAATATATTTCAGATATTCCCTTCTCAGTAAAGTTATTCACCTGATTTTCCACTAATAAAATGGGATCACATGGGAATCCCAAGGGTTGGCCAAGCTCACAAAATAATACTTTTCCCATACCAATTGGTAAACATGCGAACACATTTCTCAAGTACCTCAAACAAAATGCTTGATGTCTTGAAGTTTCCATGCCATGAACGTCACAAACTTTTTTCTATTTTTTTTTATTTACTCCTCTGAAGCGTTCATTGCTGCAGTATCAGAACTTGTAAACATGGCTTATGTTTCCTGGCGGACCGTTAAAGATCGCCGCGCACTAGGCTCCTGAAAAAACCTGTAGGAGTCAGCCAATTGGATTAAAGGCCCATTATCGTTTTTGTTAGTTATCGTCCATGGTTTGAATGGACTTTTGCCGTTGTGAAAGTGTTTCAGTTTTGTGTGCCATATGCATTAGATGTTTAATGAACAGAATGTGGGCGGTGCACATGTGTAATGTCTGAGGATGAGACTAGCGCTACGCCAGCAAAAGCACAGTTTAAATAGCCTATAGCAAAGGTCTAGACCTGAGCTTGACTAAATTAATCTGTGTAAACAAGTCATAACTGCTCAGGGAGGGCATTTAAGTCAAGAGGAAAGTCTGCCCGTGTGCAATCTCCTCCGCCCAGTGCACAGCAATTAGCAACCCGCTAACCCATTTCTCATTTAAGCTAGCGACATTCCCTCACTTGTTGGACTGAAAAGAAAAGCCACAAATTTGAACCCAAAGAGCCCAAATGGCCTGTGGTTTGAGGCAATGGGCCAGAAACATAGCTACAAACATAGCTACAAAGCTAGCAAACTGTCAGTACAGGAGTGATTCACTAATTGTACAAGGAATTGTCTGGCAAAACTACCAAAAATTGGTTGTTCTATATCTTAATAGTATGTTTATTAAAAAGTAAAGTGGTATTCAAGCAGTTTGTCAGTCATGCAGTCAGTTTGTGGTTAGCATTGTTGACGCAGGGGAGTCTATATACACCATTTGTAGAAACCGATATTTACAATGCACTCCTAGCAAAACAGCATAATAGAAAATAGTGATGAAGCTATAAATGTTAAGTGCAAAAAGCCAGCATATGATTTGAATAAAACAACCATTAAACTCCACTACATTTCAGTGATCTATTTGAGGTATAACTTTTAGTTTATCTCATTTCAAAAACACAACTGCTTGGCCAACATCGAGCAGCCCACAGGCTTTGCTTTTCTGGAGATCATGGGAAACCAAGCGAAGCCCGGATAAAAATATGTGGTTGGGGTAACGCAGATGTTGGATGAATATGGAGTGAAACTAGAAACCCTAAATTGAAAATCCATGGGCAAAGTCCTATGGTACTTTCCTGCTTGAGGGCACGTCCTAAAAGCTTTCTAATGAGTTCAGCGTACATAAAGTACTGACCATTATAAGATCTTTGAACACCAAACTACCACAAGTTTCAGTTACAACACCAGGCGTCTGTTTTGATAATAAAATTGCACGTGCAACAGTTCACAGTTTAACATTTTCATTGCTTTTAAGGAAACTCGATAATAAAATATAGAATGGTTGTGGCAAACATTTCAAATCTTGCTTGGTGAAATATGAAAATATGTTGTGTGGATGGCACAATATTCTGCTAATTTGTGGAGTTTACTAAGGCAATCATCTAATCATACTTAGGGTTAGGGATTTGTTATAATTTAATAATTTGTTTTACATGGGGCATCTCCTCAACCACCACCAATGTGCAGCATCCACCTGGATGATGCAACGGCAGCCATATTGCGCCAGAACGCTCACCACACACCAGCTTATTGGTGGAGAGGAGACAAAGGGATGAAGCCAATCAGTATATTTGAGGATGATTAGGAGGCCATGATGATGGACAGAGGCCAATGGGCAAATTTAGCCAGGAAGCCAGGGTTACACCCCTACTCTTTTTCGAAGGACATCCTGGGATTTTTAATGACCACAGAAAGCCCTCGGTTTAATGTCTCATTTGAATTACATTTTTGACAAAATAGTGTACCCATCACAGACCACAAGGTGAGCACATCCTGCTAAATCTATATAGTATGTGTGTACTATAAATGTAATTCAGACATGCTACAGTCACAGTTAACTGCCATTCACAACTCCTACCCTGTGGCCTCATGGGGTAGTAAAGTATTTCAGAATCTCCATTATTCAAATACTATGTATTTTGACAAAATACTCTTTTGACATACTGTTTTTCACACACTATATTAGGGGTGGTCCACGTCGGCCCTGGAAAGCCACAGTCCTGCAGAGTTTTGCTACAACCCTAATCAAATACACCTGAACAAGCTAATCAAGGTCTTAAGGATTACTAGAAAGCTACAGGCAGGTGAGTTTTTATCAGGGATGGAGCTAAAATCTGCAGGACTATGGGTCTCCAGGACAGACGTTGGCCACCCCTGTACTATATAGTAGGAAAGTAGGTATATTCAGACATCACATAGAAACCTCAAGACTGATGTTGGAGATGGCTGGTAGCATCTGTACACGAGAGTGACCTCTGATCCGACGTATGACGGCGCGGAAGCACAAAGGACAAAGCAAAATAAAACACTGGTCACGATTTAGAAGTCTAAAATGGGAATGTCAGAGGAGCTTGAGTTTGTTGCCCAGCCCTAATTGTTTGAACCGTGAGAGACATCTACTCTCACCTAAGCTTATGCTACTCCTTCATCCTAAATCATGTGTCGGGTCCGCCGGAACTAGACTTGCATACGGCCGTTACCAGAAGCCAGTGATTATAGTTTATAAAGTTATAAATATGGATATTTTTCTCACATAAAAAATGCATCGCTTCACCTTTATTAACCTTTATTAACCCCCTGGAGTATTGATTACTTTTATATGGATAGATTTTTTTGGAGCTTCAAAAACGCTCTATTCACTCCCATTACAAGAGGCTAACACTAGCGGAAACGCCGGTTCAAGTCCCGCTCGGAGTGGGTCGAGTAGGACCGGTTACATCTGGTGCCGTGACCCGGATGGGAGTGAGGTTTAGGGGGGTGAGTGTAATAGATGTAGGCCAGTAAGAACTGTGCGTGTAAACCTCACTCCCCTGGCCTCAAGAGGCGCATTATCTGCTGTCCAATGCCGGAGTCCTGCTTGGAGTGGGTCGAGTAGAACTGGTTACACATAATCAGTGCATAATTTTCTATTATTTTTCTAAGTAATTGGATGATTGTCTTCATGGTTGACAAAAAAACATCATAGGCTGAAAAAAGACTGGCACGTGGGCTCAGAGAGGGGCAGTCGTGGCCTAATGGCTAGATTATTAGGTGCAATACTGGCAGGTATTGAATTGGCTGAGGTGCACCTAAGCCCAATTGGTTTGCAATGTGTGTGTGTGTTCACTACTCCTAATGGATGTGCACTAACTTGGATGCAGAGGACAAATCACGATTATGGGTTACCATACTTGGCCTTCACATGTCACTACTTTCAACATGAGCCGGTACGCAACAACTTTGCAACCACAGAGAACACCTTGAAAACTATTTAGTAACGCTATCAACCACCCTGAAGTCCTCTTAGAAACATGCTCGAAACCCCTCAGGACACCTTAGCAATCTCATAACAATGTCTTGGCAATCATCTACTACATTCTAGCACTGTGGCGCAACTTCCGTACTGGCATCCACCACTTGTTACATCTATTACAAATCTCACTAAATGTGAATAAACTGCTTAAAACACAATGGGTCAAAGATGGCTGATTTTAACAATTTGACTTAAGTTGTTAAGCTACCAGACAACATTAATAGTACTGTGTGGGACTATAAGGGCTTTCCATTGAGCTACCGTCAAAACAGACAGCTCAATAAAGTTTCACCACCTCATTAATGTCACTCTTTTTCCCTAGTATTAAAACGGTGAAACCCACATGCTGTTTCAGCCTGTGCTGGTCAAATATCAGTCAGAGAGTTTCTGTAATTTTTTATGTATGTTTGGGAATAGGTAACTTGGTGTAACTTGATGTACTACATAGGCTACCTGAATCAACTTAACAGTAAAATGTTACAAAAACAACTGCAAACACACAGCAAACCAAACACCAGGTTTGTGAGTACCAGAAGCAGTCTTTGCCATGTGTGCTCAAGAGTTTGAATGCATTTGCATTTGCAGGCATGTGGCTGATGTCGTTATAATACTGCAAGACTGATTCACAGTGCCATTACTACTATGTATGTTTACTTAATACCAAAAACAGATGTAAAGAAAATTCTGTATATTCTGTTCACAACTATCAGATGTGATAAAAGCACTGAATTATTGCTAAAATGCGGGAAAATTGTCACGTAATTACTTGAACAAATTGAATTTCTGGCAAGCAAACTCTCAATGCCAAAGCAATTAAGTAGACACTATTTAGATTATCTCCATTTGTATCAAGAACCAGTCATCCCTCAATGCTTGAGCTGCTGCCAGACACTGTATAACTTTAATTATTTATATTTCCACCATTACCACAGGCCCTCTATCTCAACACTTCACCTTTCATTTAGCAAACCTAATCCAAAAGGCATTAGCCTGCTACAGTTCTAGCTGCCAAGAATCAATTTTCATTGTTAGACTTGACAGACTTTTAATTAGTGGTGTTTCTTAAGGCAAGTATCATTATATTGCAAATAAAGGTTAGTGATTTGAAAGAGGAGAGGTGTACTATTACTTTTCAAAGCCATCGGATTAACGCTTTTTGCCTGACGGATTATAAAAACAGGCAAAAGCCCCAAAAACTTACATTGAAGAAAGGACTTGAGCCACATCTAGAGACCATATCTAATCAACCACCTTGAACACGTTAGCAACCACTCAGAACACCCTAGCAACCAATCAGAATGCATTTCTGCGGTGAGTTTTGTATTGATATGACCACTCCATTTTTTTTTCAGAAAATCTTCAGTGTTCTCATGAACTGAATCGGATAACTGTATTAGAACAGTTCCTAGTGTATACTAACACATACTATTTTTACATGTGTATTCTATGGAATCACAAAGATGTAAGCAATGTAGCTAAAATAGTTTTCCATCTGTTGCTCACTTCTGGTCTATGCAGAGGGGTTGACCTGGTGCCAAATTTAGTCTCTATTTCAGCCACATTTCAAATTCTTGCCCTTTGGTTTGTATAGGGTGATTCGTCAATAGTAAATCTTCTCTTAATGAGAACACGCTTCTGACAAACATTCATTAACAATAGCAAAGTAACAGCACCAAACCATCAGGTCTACAGGCTTCTATAACATGCATTAATTTGGTGCTGATTTCAAACATACTAGTTCTCTAGTAATTAAATGCTTTTTAGCATAGAGGAGCACAGTTATGAGCATCAACAATGTATGTTAGTATCAAAGAAGGAAAAAAAAAAGATTTTGGAAAGACTGTAAGAACAAAGCAACACAGAACTTACCGCCAGGGCTTGGAGCCTTTCCTTATGAAGTTCAGCTTCAGCCATCCTGGAAAAACAAAGGCAGAATTCTCAGTAACCGTGAGATTGGTAATCCCAAGTGTGTTTGTGTGTGTAGGGCGGTAGGTGAGCAGGTTAACAGACACAGACACACACACACTATGCCCTGGTCCTCTGAAGTAAGCCAGCCAGTGAAAGACACAGTGTACTGAGGGAAAGATCTTCTCATTCACTGGCCATGTGTCTGCCAGACTGTTTCAATCTCTCTCTCTCTCTCTCTCTCTCTCTCTCTCTCTCTCTCTCTCTCTCTCTCTCTCTCCTCCTACATCCCTCCCTCTCCGTCACTGGCCGGGTTATAGACAGATGACAGAGTTTTTAACCTGCCCCCTGTGTTTAGAAGAGAGCTACAGGCGAGCAGGCAGAGAGATGTCACTAAGGGTAGGACAATACTGTCACACCTAACTGTGGCTGCTGTGTGTGTGTGTGTGTGTGCCTGCTGGGATGGAAAACAAAGGTGTGCCGTACACTGGGGATATGGGAGGCTGCAAGCTTAGAGGAAATCTGCTCCATGTTTGCAAATCAAATCATACATCTGCCAATTCTTTGCTATTGTTTAATAACATCTGACGAGTTAAAGGAATAGCTCACATAAAAGAAAATGTTTGGACTGTCTGTCCATCTGTCTGTCTGTCCGTCCGTCCGTCCATTTCTGTCTGTAAAATTATTCATATCTTTGCTCTTCAGAACATGACAAAATCTGAGCGTAAAAACATCTGCAGAAGTTGCTGACTCTAATCATGTCTACCATCTCTGCAAAAGTCTGTACTAAACATCTTTAGTTCTAATTTATTCCTCCAGTGAAGCCAAAGTGTGCAGTAGGGAATGGGAACATGGGGGTCCTACTGCTTTCCTCCATCCAACCTCACATTCAGCTCCGGTGGAAGGATACAAAAACTCCTTATATGGAGAAAAGACCAAGCTAACCGAGTCTGGAGTATTCTGCAAGAGGAAATCTCATGGGAATTGTAAAAAATCTCAGTGAATGAATTTTTAACAAAGTGTATGACCCTTCAGTGTTTGTACAGTACAAGTACTGCTGATATATATAAGACAAATGAGATGTTATAAATAACTGTTTCCTGAGCTGAAGTAAATAAATGCAAAGATCATTGATTATAGTAACAAAACACGTCTTATCGTGCATTTAATGTTGTTTATCCCAGATACTCTTTGAATTTGGTGCTACTGGAATTAATAACAATTTGCTCCAAATGTTATCAGTGAAATGCAGCACAGAAAGACTTTGCAAGCCAGTATCTGTATGTAAAGAATAATGTTGAGGTTTTATATCTGTCAGATAAATAATAGTCATCTTCGTAGGTGAATTTCAACATGATGTCTCAGTCATTCATACAAAATCATAACCTACAGAAGCAGTGAACATCAGTAGATGGAGGAAATTCCTGGAAGTTCACGTAACTACTGGAAATAGGCTTAAAGCCACAAAACACACAGTGCTCACAGACGGCAGACTTCAGAAGCTGTACAGCTCAACCAGCTCACAGAGGTTCAGGATAAATCATTCAACAGAGGTCTGTGAAACATTCTGTTTACTATAGCACTTTGTGTTACTAGTCCACACTTAATTATTTTAAACTAAGCATGTGACTGTCATTTAGACTTTAGTTCCAAACCGCCTAATGTTGGTCTCTCTTTAACCTAAGAAGTTACTTTCCTGCACCTGGACTTTTCATTGTCGACGATGATACACTAGACAATCTCAAAAGTACTATATATTGTTCAGAGCACTAGTTTACAGGCTTTCTCACCCCCCCGCAGCACGGTTTACTTTTCCATTTCCAACCAGCGGCTGCAACGTCATCAGTCAGCATAACAGACAAAAGCAACATTGTTTCTCTGGCACAGTGACCTCATCCCATGAGCCAGCGAGGCTCAGTAATGCCTTCCAGATGTGCGGCAGTCCAAACGCTGGGAATCGAGGGCCATGTAAACGTGCAGAAAAATGACTTTCAAATGACTGTTAAAGTGAAACACACTATTAGTCGGCTGCCTCACTTTAGTCTAGCACTTTGTTAATAACAAAAGCATATTTAAACAGACAGACAGACAGACAGACAGACAGACAGATAGATAGATAGATGACAGACAGACAGACAGATAGATAGATGACAGACAAACAGATAGATAGACGGACGGACAGATGACAGACAGGAAGAAAGACAGACAGACAGATAGATAGATAGATAGATAGATAGATAGATAGATAGATAGATAGATAGATAGATAGATAGATAGATAGATAGATAGATAGATAGATAGATGACAGACAAACAGATAGATAGACGGACGGACGGATGACAGACAGGAAGACAGACAAACAGACAGACAGACAGACAGACAGACAGATAGATAGATAGATGACAGACAGACAGACAGATAGATAGATGACAGACAAACAGATAGATAGACGGACGGACAGATGACAGACAGGAAGAAAGACAGACAGACAGATAGATAGATAGATAGATAGATAGATAGATAGATAGATAGATAGATAGATGACAGACAAACAGATAGATAGACGGACGGACGGATGACAGACAGGAAGACAGACAGACAGACAGACAGACAGACAGACAGATAGATAGATAGATAGATAGATAGATAGATAGATAGATAGATAGATAGACAGACAGATAGATAGATAGATAGATAGATAGATAGATAGATAGATAGATAGATGACAGACAGACAGACAGATAGATAGATGACAGACTTTTCCTTTTGTTAAAGGTGTATTAATGATTAATTACTCATTTACGAATACAATATAAAGAATTTATATGCAGTTATAACAGTGAGGCATTTTAACTTATGCAAGAAATACTACAGAATATTTGAATCAGTTTTTGATAAGCAATGACCCCACACTGACAGGGTATGAAGAAATGTTTGTGTCACAATCACATTCAGTTTTGTCTGTTTTAGTTTTATTTTCATGGACCTTTGGTTTGTATTTCCTGAGTTTCTTGTGTTCCTTTGTTCCATTTTTCCCCGCCAGTCTTATAGACATCTGAGCTGTAGTAGTAGTTTTTCACTCACTAGTTTTTCAATTGGCACTCAAACATACTCAAATAAGACTCTCAGAGAGCTTCCTAACAGCACTTCATTAGTGCTGTGCTCGCATTGGCATTCGGCACAAACTACCTTCTTGAGCCACAAGTAAGTGACAAATTGGTAACTGTCTCTCAAGAGCACTAATGTAAAACAGTTGCCCAAATGCCAGTGTCTCAACTGATCCGTCTTTAACAAAAGGGCTTTTGTTCTATATTAGGTTGAGCTAAAATTTTGACCACAAATTTCCAAAGAAACTTGTGCCTGCAACCTGCTTTTGTTTCCTGAAAATGATAAATTAGTTGATTGTATAGTGTGGCTGACAATGGTTATTAAACTGTGCCTGTAAAATTTTGCATTTTGTGATATTACCAAAGAGTTGATGGCACAACACAAATACGTATATGGAAATGTGGTAGAGCACTATATGTACAGAATTCTCAATGGCACTTGTAATTAATTTTATGTATTCAATTTTAAAGATGTGACTTAAAGGCACAATATGTAATTTTCAATATGCTTGATGACACCTTGATTTTGCAGAATCATGGGAGTTGTTGTCTTCACCTCTACAGCCAGTGGAAAAGAATCCGACATGACTCGGGCAGAAATCATATTAATGGATGAGTTAATGTATTAAAGATTTATTAACGTTACTGTAGTATGAAGCAGGGTGGAGTGGAACGAGGCCACTGGAGCGACTGCTAATGAAAGACAAGCACGACACGCGGCTCAAGAGCAGTGGGGCTTTTATTATGCCGCAGACGACCGCTTCTGCTTCTTCCGCTCATGCGTATTTGGGGTAACCCAGCACTGTTTTATCATATTAGATACATTTGAGTGTGTTGAAAGTTATGTTATAATGCTACTCTGTGCGTTCACTCGGCGGCTACTATGAGACACTTGTTTCACACTGCAGTAAGCTAGATCGATTTTAGGCATGGTAAAACATGGTACTCGTGGTAAATCAAGAAAACAAGATTTAACCAATAAGACTAACTGTGTTGAGCTATATAACAGTGATTAGTTTTCTGTCGATGAATGTATGCGAACAGTTACTCACCTGTCTAATAAAACACATAATATATTAATGTGTCTTTGGTGTTTCCCTGGTTTCTACAAAATAAAAGGGTAACGTGGGTATGATGTCATTGATAGGCTACGCATGTGTCCTGGTTAAAATTGCTTATTTCTCTGGATTTAAACATTCTTGGAAACATTTGGGATAATGTAAGTACACAAGTCAACAAAATATATAACATTGTTCTAGTGGTTTTTGGATATTTTACATATTGTGCCTTTAAATGCCAGTCTGTTCCTCTTACAAAATTATAAGTGGACTAGCTAGCAATCATATAACAAGCTGATTCCACAGAGCATGCTTCACACTGACTATGAGATCCAGTTCACTTTTGTTGTATGGAAAAGAGCTGCCTGGACATTCTAGTTTGGAGTGACACGAAGGTCTATTTGTTCATTTACAGAAATGTTATTGCATTATGTAAACTTAATTAGCTTTGACAATATGATTCATTTTTATTACTCATTATTAATTATTTTTTAAATTATTTAATTATTAGTAAATCTAAATAATTTATTGCACTAAAATGTATGTCATTTATTTGCGTTATATTGGTCTATGGTTTGGAGGTTGCATATATCAAGACTGCATAGTTACTGATTTAGCGGTGATTATGATTACCATTCGTTAACAGTGAGTGAAAACACAGTCATCATCCACAGTAATCACACATGATTCATGACTTGTTTAGTTTGTGGTTCAGTATGTAAATTATTGAGTCCATTGTAAATCAAGCCACCGCTTTTCCATGCGTATTCCAGAAAAGTTTCAAAAGTAAAGCAAATATTTGGAATACCAAGTGTGTGAGGTCTAAATATGTATGTTTCAAATCTTTTAAGGAAATAGTATTTCATTATTTTTTTGTGTAAATAATTACAAGGGGGTGTTTTCCAAGAGGATTGTCAGCAAACAGTTTAGCTTTGCTGGAATGGTGTTAATGGATGAGATTTCGTTTATCCAAAACTTTAGCAAGAAAGAGTTACCCATGAAGCTCTGGTCCGTCTCCTGTAATGATAACGGTGGCTTGCTGTTTTCTGTGTTTATGGCTGCAGTTGTTCTGGAGATTGTCACCGCTCTTGGTCTGGCTTCTTCTGAACAGTTTAAATTGTGTGCTGCAGGTTGGGATTATAATACTTAACTCTCAGTGAACTAACATTTTTAACTTTATCATTTCATTGTATAGCAGAAATTTTACCATTCCTTGATTTATGAAGGTCTCGATTTATATTTTTCTGCTGCTTTAGACTTGTGGTGCCATCAGCCAGTCAGCGTTGTCATACTGTAATTTCCCTGCACCTCCCAGAGAGAGCTATAATGGCACACTGTACAATAGAAGTACAGATTTTCAGTAGCTGTCAATGGAGAAATATGCTTATTGCCTGCAGAGCATGATAATGTCATGTATGGCTCAGGTGACAAAACCCATGAACAAATATGACAGCATCTACGTTGTATAATTGTATTGTTTTCATTTTAAACAATACATATGTTGTTTTATCATTTAAAACCGAATAAAATTCTTGTAAACTACTGCTAACCACCTGAAAAGTGTGATTTGCTAATTTTCGTTAAAATAAATGCCACTTAAAGGTGCTGTAAGCGATTTCCGATAGACACTGTTGGCATCTGAGACACACCCCTCCCTTCATTGCTCCGCTTTCAAAATGCACGAACACGCAATGCAAGAGTGGATGTATCTTTATCTTAGCTGAAGCGAAGCAAAATAATGCTTTACGATAAATAAAGTGAAGATGACGAAAGAACAACAAGGAAGAGCAACAAATGAACACAGTACACAAGAGTATATACAAGCAAGAGTTGGTTATTAGTCGCCAGCAGCTCCAATTTTACTCCCGTATGGATCAGAAACAACTCAACCTAAGTGTCCGTTTGCAGGTCTTCCCGTTTAAGTCTCTCCAACGCTGGAAAGCTTTTCTAATATTAACGAGGGTCCTAAAGCTCTTGCCTGATCATAACCCTTCTTTTCCAAGCGATATTCCTCTGAGCTTTTCTCTAGGGCTGCTCGATTATGGTAAAAATCATAATCACAATTATTATTTTTTTATCAAAATTTTTTTTTTTTATAAAGTAATCAAATGTAAAATATCACTGCTGTATACATTAAATATAGACTAATCCTTATTAAAACGATTAATTAAAGAGCAGTGAGTGATTTTATCTTTGTCTTTTGTTGTTTGATTAACAGTAATGACTGCAGCAGATTTATTAGGCTGCTGTCACTTTAAGAGCTAACACACAGACCCAATATAATGTTACAAACGCGCTCTTTCTTTATATTCACACACAAGACATAACAAACTGTATTTACAAGGATACTTACGTGTGTAGGCTATTTGACCGTTTAGGCACGTATCTGAAGCCCACAGTACACTTTGCCCCATCTCGGAGCGTGTGCACAGGAGACCGCCTAGGGAACAGTATCTCTTTCGTGGCTTAATACACTTTTAATAATACTGTTTAATATCAAGCACATCCCGCAGTTTAGCAATAGTAGACTGCATTTTACAAAACTCACTTATTTGGCTGATTTGGATGTCAAGTTTGGGCTTTTAGTGAGGAACGAAAGTGCACCGCTGTGAAATAAAGGAAGGTGCGCAGGACGGAATGAGATAGCGGCACAATAATTGTTTCACTTCATTTATCTTTCTACCACCTCTCTTTCTACAGTCTTTCTTCAAATCTCCCTCTTGCTCACTCTCTTTCCTCCCCATCATGATTTCACACGCCCCCTACTGCTGATTGGCTACAAGTGCATTGTGCTGCTCGGTCCGATCCACTTCTAACAGCCTTTCTCAGAAATCGCTTACTGCACCTTTAATTGAATGTAATGACATTCCTCATTCTATATCTGGTAATATAATTTAAACACCAACTTGGAAACACAACTGCTATATGTCACATATATCATTATAAATAAGATTAATATGGTGTTTAGCTCAGAGGATTTGGCCGTGGTGTTTATCTTACAGGGCCGCCAGTTGCTGTGCTGTGACTGCTGCTAATTTTGCATTTGTCTGGAATGCGACAGCTGCAGTCACACAAGTGCTCAGTACAAACTCAAAGGCATTCTTTGGTGCGATGCTCCAGGCCTTCTTTATTATCAAGACAGCACTCTCGAACAAGACTGCAACACTGTCACACAGGCATGGCAAGATAAATTGCTAATTTTTGTATGGTTTGTGAGGCAAATCAATGTAAATTCAGGCAGTTTAAAGTGAATGACAGTTGTAAACTCACCCATAACCTAGTTTTAGATGTCCTGTTGCATTACAGTTGTTGATGCTTTCAAGGGAACATGTTGGCACTGATCTGGCATAATCAATAAGCAATTACTTACAAATGAGATCCAAAATGTCCCTTACACTTTGAACCTCATTTGTAAGTAATTGCTTATTATGCAGTCAGCTGGTCATTATCGAAAATAACCCCCCAGAGCGACTACTTAGGTCTCGAGGTCACTCTTCCGCCGGAACTCGACTTGTGTAAGGCCGTTACCGGAAGCCAGTGATTATAGTTTATAAAGTTATAAATATGGATATTTTTCTTACAAAAACACATCGCTTCGCTTCAGAAGGCCTTTATTAACCCCCTCGAGCCGTATATATTACTTTTATGATGGATGGATGGATGGACGGATGAGCTTTTTTTACCATTTACCATAACTAATGCTGCTTTTCCACTGCGTGGTACGGCTTGGTACGACTCAGCTCGGCTCGGCACGACACGGCTCAGCTCGGTTTGGTTTGCTTTTCCACTGCGTGGTATGACTCGGCTTGGCACAGCACGGCTCGGCTCGGCTTGCTTTTCCACTGTAGTAGTACCGCTTCAAGTGGGTGGGGTTACGCCTCTACTGCCGCGACATCAGTCGCTTTTAAGCTTTTTTAACTTGTCCCTACACTGTTTGTAGGTCCGGTGGTAGCCGTGTGCGGCTAACAGCTGAGCGACTTCCTGAAAAATTCCTTTTCATTCCGTGTCGCCCCATCCAGCTCTCGCTGGATCCGCTCCTCGGCTACCAACGAGAGGAACGTCTGCATCTCATCTACCGACCAAGATTCAGCCATTTTTTTTGTTTTTAACTAGTTTTCCTTTCAAGCAAGTCGTGTGAACGATACTGCCGTGGCTGTTACTGTTAGAGGGTTTGGTGTCGCAAATCCAATGACGCTAGTAGTGACGATTCTCTCTGACCAATCATTGATCTGTAGTGTTTACACGTCACATTTTAGTATCGGTACGGCACGCTTGAGGTGGTACTGTTTAAGCGAGCCGTACCGAGCCGTACCATGCAGTGGAAAAGCGCCACGTACCAAACCGTACTGAACCGTACCGAGCCGTACCAAGCAGTGGGAAAGCGTCATAAGTTCACCTAGGATGGCTTGAGGAGATTCTTCATTTTTGGGTGAACTATCCCTTTAAGGCCTGTTCGCACTAAGGACGGTAACTATAACGATAACTATAAAGATATAGTCCACACAACAACACAGTGAATGACACAGTGAAATTATATTGTTGGAATCACTTTCAGAATGACTTTTTTTCCAGCTGATGAAAACATTGACAGCCAATCAGAATACACCTTGTTTTTAAAGAGCTCGAGCATTTAAAGCAGCAGTCGACAAACTGCAGCACACACTTATAAACAGAACAATATCATCCGCTGGTGTATTTATCGTTAGTTATCTTTATAGTTATCGTTCTTGGTGTTATACTTTACAGTATACTCCATAAAGGCCTGAGTTTATTCTCTTGACAAACTTGCATGCATGTTAGCTTGCTTATTTTGCTCAGTAGCATGATTTATATCCACATGTCTTCTGTGCTTCTAACCACAGGTCTAAAGCTGCAGTACTGTTAGCGAATGTTCATTGAAAAAATGGTTTCGGGAAACACAGAATCGTTGAACTATGTTGCTGATGACAGAACTAACAATGTTTTAGGGAAACACACCACTGTTTGGAGCTTGTAATTTCAACCTCATGACTTTAAGAATATTCCAGGTTGTCCCTATTATTTTACAAGTCTAACATGAATTGGCCATCCAGTTCCTGTTGAATAAGGGCCAACACCCCAAAAGATAAGATAGCAGAAAGTCAACAGTATCTTAATTCAATCTTGTAATACTGTATTTTCCTTCATTCTTACAATTTAATTGCCAATGACACAGTGACACAATACATGCATTTTCCCTGTTCAAACACACACAGTTGGAGGAATCCATGACTGCAGATAGCAGCTGCAGCATCATCATCATCCTCCTGCTGCCCTGGCTGCCGTTGCTATGGCAACCTGTCCGTGATGTCCAACCCTACAGAGGGAGGGCGAGGAAAAATGGAAGAACTCACTCATATGCCGGGGCTTTCCTCCGGAGAGGTGTGCCCATCATGGCTGCGTCTTCTTCCTCGTTCTTTCCTCGTCTTCTTTCCGCTGCTGTTACCAGCATCACCTTGGGAATGATGGATCTTCTCCACCTTTTCCTGAGATTTCAAATGGATGCTGGGTGCTTGCAGCTTGCTTCCGCTCTGTCTAGCCTGCAGGATGAGAGAGAAAGAGAGAGAGAGAGACAGGAGGGAGGGTCAGATTTGTTTAACGTCTTATTTTATTGGTAGAGAATGTGCTTCTCTTTGAACTTTCATTTGAGAATGTAATATTACAGCAATACTAATTAGCAATAGGTAATCAAATCTACAGTAAAGTCGTAAGCCATTTAACAGATATATTACACTGAAAGTAACCTTCAAATTATATGTCAGATTTATTGATTACATATTTAATCCATTTAACTGTGCTACAAATAGACATGCTCACATTATACAGATAATTAATTTTTCAAAACACTTCCATACTGAAGCTTTAGACCTCAATTTCATGGGAATTTGTAATTATTGTATGAGCTGGCAAGTATATGAATCAATACATATCTGATTAGTATGAAAATGTATGATTTGTTGGTTTAACACCACAAGGGATTTTCATTCTGAAAACAGACAATTTTTTTTATCACAATGACATTTTTCACATAATATTATTGTTATTTTAAATGTATTCAATTATCTGTCAGGGTAGCCTTGTGGAAACACTTTTGTTTTACTATTTATTTATTCATTTTTACAAAATACAATAATCAAGGCTGACTAAAGCGATCTGAATTTCAAATGACCCCCGCCCAGGATTATTATAGTTATCTAAAACTAATTTCATAAAAATTATTTGTGTCACAACAACTAAAATAAAATACAATATTAAAAGTCTTATTTTATTTCAGCTAGTTGCCAAAGCAACATTTCTCAGCTTCATTTAGTTAAACTTAATGTACTAAAATGTCTAAAACTAAAACAAATACAAATTAATAAAAACTATATTAAAACATATTAATAACATATTTAAAAAAAAAAAACTGATAAAAATGACAAAACACACAAATTTACTAAAACTTACTAAAACTTTGACTAATTTAAATGAAAACCAAAAAATATATATATTAATATTTTTCCTATTAATATCCTATTAATACAAAAAATATACACTGTAAAAATTTTTATTGTAATTTTAAATTTTGTAATTTTGTAAATTTTATTGTAAATTGTAAGACCTGTAAATTGGTTAACAGTAAGTTCCCATACTATAATCCTAATTCAAATTGAAACAAAATAATTTTTCTTACCCCATTGGCAGATAATTTAGCTTTGCCCCAACAGAACCCCGCTGACTTTTCGGGGGTGACGAGAACTGAGGGATTTAAAAAGTTGTAAAAGTGACATAGAGATGATGGCATTTTTATTACTCAACAGGGTTATTTATTTTATTTATTTCTTTTTAAAACTGTAAATTTTACAGGTTGTCATTTAAATATGTTTATATTTTCACTGTATTTTTACTGAATTATTGTGGCAACCACAGTTTTTTTTTTTTTTTTTTTTTTTACAGTGTAATAGTATCTCAGTGATACTAAAATAACACTGTTCCCCACCACCTGTCCTCATTAGTTTGAGGAACAAAAGAGTTTGACCAGATGTCTGGTTGGAGAACTGTGGGCAGTAAGGAATAAGTGTATAGACATAAACAGTTGTGGGTTTAGGAACTAAGCACACTTTTTTTATAAATCACTTTGGCTAGGAAGTATTTACCAAGACCAAAGAATTTGTTTAGCATGTCAATTCAGTGTAATTTTATAACTGAAATAAAGCTATAACTTTAAAATATTCCCTCAGACAGTGTGATTGAGATGGGCTGCTCTTAAAAGACAAGACCAAGGTCACATTCAGCTGATGTGTTTAGACTTTCTGCATGCTTGAGTGTCACACACTTGGATGTTTGTGATTGTGTGAAGTTAGTACCTTGAGTTATCAAAATGTCTGGAATGCTTGTAGAGACTTTAGTTGTCTTTGTGCTTTATTTACTAACTATACTTTTAGTGCATCTTGTTTACAAAACTATATATTTAAAAGATTTAAATACTCTATGTGGCTTAAAAATCTTAGCAGCAATCTGTGTGTGAATAGTCTTTATACTGAAAATTAATATGTGAAAATTAATATATCAGTAATTCAGCACAGAGGCAATGTTTGTATTCACTGCATAGTAACACAGTAAATAATACTGTAACTATTGTAAGTAGTACAGTAAAAAAACATTTTCAGAAAAAAATATGGGTGATGCCTGTCATTGCAGAACTATCTACAAACTGCACATGGGTAAGAATATATGCTATATCTTACATTGGTGAATTGCCAAGCTTTAAAGATATAACATTATTTAACATCATTAGCGCTCCCTCAAGGACCATACCAGTGAGTTTCTGGACCTAGCTTTCAATACCCACTACCCCGACAGCGCCCTGATTTCCTTTTACTGAACTGGATTAATTGCTCACATTAAACAACTTCATTCAAAGTTCATAACTTTGTTGAACTGGCTTTCTCGAAGAGTGTCTTCTTTTACACCGTGGGTAAGGTGGAGGAAGAACTCACCAGCCACTTGATGATGTCACTCACCCTGGACCCAGAGCCCGTTCAGCCTCATGCCACGCCCACTACTGACTATAAGCCAGAGCCCATCACAGACCCAGCACATGAGCCCGCACACGCCACAAAGCCTGAGCCCGAGTACATGCTGGATGCTATATCCGTCCCAGAGCCCGAGCCTGTAGCTGAGTCTGACCAGGTGCGAGAGCAATGCCTACAATCTCCACTGGTCCTATCTAGTCCCTTGTCTCCTTTTCTCCACTGTTTCTCCACTCCGCACAGCACCAAGTCTCCTTCATTGCTGATGGTTCTGCCCACCTCCAAGTCTCTTTCCTTGCTGATAGTCCCACCCAGCCTCCCAATCCCTCTCCTCTATCGACTTCATCCAGTCCTATCTCTACTGGCTCCCTTCACCCCCTCAGCTCTTCCTTCGCTGGCTCCACCCAGCTGCTCTGATACGCCTTGAGATTCCAGGCCTCCAGCTCCACTCTGGTGTGTTGATCCCCTTGCTCCACCTCAGCCCCTCTGAGCCCTGGACTCAACCTCAGCCTGTCAACCCTTCGGCTCCACCTTGGTTCCATGCTCAATCAGCTCCACAGTGGTCCGTCATCCCTCTGGCTCCGCAGGGCTCCCTCGTCCTTCTGGCTTCGCCTTGGTCAGTCATCACTCTGGTTCAGCCATGAACTTCTGGTCCTCCAAGTACACCTCGTTCCTCCACCCCTTTGGCTCCATAGGGCTCTTCCTTTTCCTCTCCACCCAGGTCTGACGGGCCCCCATCACCACCTCGGTCTCACAAGCCTGCGGTTCCGCCTTGGCCATCCAGTCCATCAGGGTCGCCCTGGGCCTTTGCCTCCTCGGCTCCGCCTGGGTCTCTACCACTTTCGGCTCCACCTCAGTCGGGCGGACTGCCTTCTCCCTCCATCATCTCCTCCCTCCTTGGTGTCTCCCTCTGTCATCTCTGAGTCCTCCTCCAGAGCCCCCTTCCTCTTCCGTTAGACTGTTATGGCAAAAGGATGCGCCTTTTGGGGTGAGGGGAATAATGTAACGAGCAGTCTAGTTTAATTTTTATTAAACTTTAGTGAGTATCTCTGTGATTCCTGTGTTCCTCTTTTGTTTCCATGGTGATTCCTTGTTTGATTAATTTGCACCTGTCTCTTGTTTCCTACCTTAGTTAACCAGTGTGTTTATAGTGGTTGTGTTTCTCCTGCGCAGTATCTGGATCTCCCGAGTGTTTATTTTGATTTATTATTTATTAAAGTTGACTGCTGCATTTAGATCCTGCCTCAACTCTCCTTTGCTACAACCCAGCTGTGAAAAGTAAACTATTATTTGGAAATTAAAATATTTAGTTTCTATGTATTTTTTTTACACTCACTATAGAACTATACTGTTACATGTGTTATTTGTTTAAATCTGTTTATTTGAATCATTTTTATATATTTTGTTTATTTATTTATTTAGTACAATAGTTATTTTTTATTATATATATATATATATGTTTTACACTTTGTCTTTAAGCTTTTCCACTGACCCCCTAGCACTTCTATACATCTTATGGCATCCTGTTTGAAACCTGCAGCTCTACAAGACAAATTCCAGCGATAGATCACCTCCCGAAAAAAGGTCTGTTGACAGTCAATAGGGTCCAAAGCTGTTTTTGGATTACATTGTCTTTTACTGTATGGACAAAAACCATTGAAACATTCTTCAAAGTATCTTTTTTATCTATGTTCCACAGAAGAAATACATGCATATAGGTTTGAAACATGAGAATGAGTAAAGGATGACAGAATCTTAATTCACACTCCACTCTCGCCTATGCTGATATAAAATTTCATGGTAGAGTTAAATATAATTTTCCGAAAGACTGTGGCATTAATATAACAAACTACATTTGAACCATGAAACAAGATTATATTCCAAGCCTTGATTGGATCTGTGTATAATTTCTTCAAAGAAAACAACACAAGCAAGTGAAGGATAACTAAAGTGAGATGAACAAAGCTGGTGCTAATACTAAAATACTCACTTTTTTCAGGTCTGTAGTAAGCCACTATCCTTGAGCGCTGAAGTGTTACATGACCCTCTGCATTCCTAGGATGGCTGACAGTTTAAAGTGTCCGTCTCAGTTGTTTGCCCAGCGAGGAGGCTCAGCAGTGGTCCCGACTCCCGAGGCCCGTCTCGGCTTACCAGGAGTATCATGAGCGTGTGCAGTGCCTTTTGCCGGTTAATTTGGTAGGATTTGTTTTCTGGCAGACCTTGAGACCTTTCGGCTGTTCCTCATGTTCACAACACATCACAGTACAAAACTCTCACAAAAGTGGCATAGATTCCTAAACAGCATAAAAAAAAACTGTAAATGGGGGCGTAAGGGACAAGGCCATTTATGTAAGCGACAGAGCCACAGATATCACACGCTGATACAATGTTAGCTTTGTTGACGAATCTTTCTGGAATTTATCCGCAGTAGCTGCAGTGAAGGGGCCTTTCAGCAGTCACCGTTTGCACTGTCACCTCATCAGTAATCTATTTAAGGTCATTCAGGATGACTTGCATCAGCAATAGAGGACAGAAAGCTAGTTCACATCCTGTTTACTGTCATTTTGATCCCACATTGTTATATACACTACCATTCGGGTAAAGAAACAAATACTTTTATTTAGCAAGGATGCATTAAATTGGTCAAAAGTTACAGTAAAGACATTTATAATGTTACAAAAGATTTCTATTTCAAATAAATGCTGTTATTTTGAGCTTTATATTTATCATAGAATCATGAAATAAAATATATCACGGTTTCCAAAAACATGTTTTCAACATTGATAATTGTTACATATTCCCTGTGTAGATTCCTGGACTTTTATGTTGAAGTGTTTCCTGTTTCTTGTGCCATGCTTTGTAGTCTATTTGTAGTCCAATTGTTCATTGGCTCTCCCTTGATTAGTCCCCCAGGTGTATCTTGTTTCCTTGTTAAGCTTGTTACCCCTGGTGTATATGTAGCCCTTGTGTTTCTCTTGTTACTTTGTCAGTTGTTGTACATGTAATGGTTGCTTCTGGTTTCCTTGTGGTTTTGTTTCTTTGTTCCTTGAGTTCTTTGTTATTTGTAGGGATGGGCAGACCAAGGCTTTGTGAAGCACTGAAAAAGTTGAAGCAAATGTGCCATATTGTTTCGAAGCTTCGAAACAATCTGACACCCATCTCTACGGCAACACCTAGTGGTCACTTGCATGTGTTGATCTGAAATAACCTTGACAATGATCCATAAAAATAGTAAAAAAAATAGTTTTTAACATCTGTCTGACAGCTACACGATCTTGGTTTTGTAACCTGTAGACTCCTCATTGTGAATAACTATGTTTTTTTTTGGTCATGAAAAATGAAGATTAATAAAATAAATAAAGCCACAATGTGTCACATTTGTTACATAACATTTTTATTCAAAAATATCAATTGCTCTGCTGTTGGACTTAGCCGACTTCTTTTTTTACATATAATTTCTCCAGCCTTTGAAAAAATCCTCTCACAAGGGACACTTGTTGCTGGCATGCACAAATATTTTTTAGCAAGTACATACAAATGAGAGAAAATTACTGCTCTTTCTTTCCAATAAATTAATGGATCATGCGTTCTGGAAAAAACGCATCTTTGAGGTACTTTTTCACTTCTACTGTTGCATCAGCTGTAGCACTGTGTGTCGTCTGGGTTTCACTGATACGACTATCAAACAGTTCCCATAAACTGTCCTGGGTTTCTGCTGGTGTTGATGATGTTGTTGTTGTTGATGATGATGATGATGATGATGATGATGGGCCTGATGCTGACATTTGTGGCTCTGAATTAAAATTAAAACAAAAATGTGTTACAAAGCATAAACTGACAGCATATATGAAGTATAAATTACATAATTATTCAGATGAAGTTATCTCCATAAAGTTAGATGAAGACTGAAACTGCTCACCAGGAGTTGCTGTGTTTGAACGCATCAGCGAAGCACACTCCAGTGTGATGTTCTTTTCAGCCTCTTGGGCTTTGGCAGGAATTTCAAAAGCCACATTTTTGAACCTTGGGTCCAGCAGTGTAGCAAGTCCCAAGGCTCTGAAGGACTCATACCCCCCACATCTGGAGTGCAGACCTTCTTGCAGGTGTGAGCCTGTTCAAAACAGGAGAAAACCATATTAATTATATTAAATGACAACAATATGACATTTATAGCCAGTTACATGGGTAGAATGGTCATTGTGGCCTACCTAATTGTAAAGTTGATTCCTGTGTTGCATGTCCTTTTTTCTGTGCAAGCTTGTGCTGCAACATCCTGTACAGTGGTATAAGTTTTGAAGCTGACAACCTCTGTTCCTCTGACAACTCTGTTGTTGCTAGTTTAAACGGTTGCAGTAGTGACAATGATTCTTGAATAATGTCATACTCAAAATCCACGGAGCAATATCACTCTTTAAATCTCTTTAAATTGGAAAGTGCAGCACCCACTGGCTCTCGTCTCATACAAGCGTTGCATCATGTCGAAAGTGCTGTTCCATCTCATCTCAACCTCCTGTATCATCTTCAGAGTTGGTCTGCCCATCAAGCCCTGCATCTCCACAAGCTTGTCCTTTGCTTTGCAGCTGGATCTAAACAACCCCACAATCTTTCTGGCTTTCTGCCGTATTTCATAGATGACTGGGGTTTGATCTAGGGCCTTCTTCACAATCAAATTCAAAGTATGGGCAAAACATGGGACACGGCGAAGGTTGAGTAGCTGGGCACTTAGGATCATGTTGGATGCATTGTCAGTCACCATACACTGAACTTTGGATGTTGTTTCCCACTCAGCCATTAGCAAGGATTTAGCCTCCATGAAATGCTGGGCTGTGCCAGCTTTGCCTCTGGTGTTATGTAGTGGCAAGTTATACCAAGGTATCTGTCCATATTAATGGAGGACCACATGTCAGCCGTAAGGCTAACAAATTCTGCCTTTTTTAGGTCCTCCATTGTCTTCTCCTTGGTGTTGTTGTACCTTTCGGTGACCATTGTTTTAAGCGCCTTCCGGGATGGGAGAACATAGCTTGGATCAAGCTTGTTCACAAAGGCCATGAAACCCTCATCCTCCACGACGGTGAAGGGCTGCAAATCCTTCACCACCATATTAACAAGAGCCTCATCCAATTCCCTCTGTCTGCCTTTTAAAAGAAGATAAATATAAAAGATGAAACCTACTTTCAGACAGATACATTGAAAAAAAAAAAATAGAAATAGTGCACAGCTATTAAAAGTAGCCTACATTATTTGGTAACCTTTCTAAACAAACAAGTTATGTTTGGTAAAGTTTATGCTCAGACAGAGACAGATCAAACTGAATATAGAACTACAACAATTAGGAAAACCAAACTGATGTCCTCACTGGTTGTCGATGGGTTAATTTGTAGGCCTATAGATGTTTTTCATTTAATACAGTGGCTAAGTTTGTAAAGTGTTATATTTAAATATTCACAGTGAAGCGGTGTTTAACACGATTGGGATTTGTGATTGGGACTTTAGTTTTTAGGGGTGGTTGACCTATTCAAAACTATGGACTTTCTAAACAGTGTCCCAACACTTTGTGATTTTATCTGAATTATTTTTCAAACAATGCATACCTTGCTTAGACGGCCCAGCAGTGTCAGTAGCAGGCCTAGGTACAGGGGGAATGTTACCATCCTCTGCACCTTCCAAAATGGCAGGATGAGTGCTCCTCAAATGGCGCATCATGGATGATGTATTGTTGCAGAAGGCTAGCTGCCTATCACTTTTGTATCTAAAAAAGCCTCCATTTGTATCTATTCTATTAATATATCTATCTATATATCACCTATGAATCTATATCTATATAATTCTATATCTCTAACTTATATCACTATCTAACTTAGCCTATATGAATGTCTCACTATATCTATCCTAACTATCTGTCACTGTCTATACCTATCAGTCAATATATCTAATTTAAATCTAACCGAAATATAACTAACCAAAGCGCACTATAAATCTCACTTGTATCACAAAATCACTGCTATCACAAAACCTCTCTCCTCTCACAAAAACCCACGATGTGAAGATGCATTAACTTCACTTTTAAACTGTGGGGAATTAGGTTCATACAGATGTGTGACTGTGTGGTTTGTTCCCGCCCCTTTCAATCAAACGCAGTTTCAACAGGCGCCAACTGATGAAACACTTTGAAGCTTCATTTAGCCGTAGTCACATGACATGGGTGTTTTGAACCACAGTTCAGAGCAGTGTTTTGAAACATCTGCGCTTCGGGATCTCGACAAAGCTTTGAAACGTCAGTTTCACGTCAGCCATCCCTAGTTATTCGTTTAAATGTGTTATTTTATTAAAAAAAACCCTGCATTTAGATCCTCGTCTTTGCCTGCTTTTTCCGGCTCATTACAATAATATTCAAAAAGCATCAAATCAGCATATTAAAATGATTTCTTTGAAGGATCATGTGTGTTGGATTTACATGATTTAATCTTGTACATCGGTCCCACAAGATTCAATTGACCTATCGGTAAGCCCTGCCCCCCTTAGTTACTGTTGCTAACTCGGACAAACAAACAAAGTTGATATGTCTTACAATGACAGCTGTCAGTGTGAAAACCTTATCCCAAGATGTTTTTGGACACAGAATGTAGCGTACACTGTCCGAATGATGGCCAAACTTTACTGACGATTTAAGAAGTTTATTACATCGTTTTTCACTCCAAAAAAAAATCACCGTAAGATCTGAACAAACAAAGCATAAGAAGTGCACATTAACGTCTCATTCACAAACTCTCTCCTTTGCATTATCATTAACATACACAGCAAATTACACAAAAACACTCATGCAACTAACAGTAAGCAAACACATACAGACATTAGAGCTTAGTTCGGGCTCAAAAAATCAAGCCCGACCCTACCCGAGCCCGTGCACGTTGTGTCCAAGCCCAGCCCAGCCCGACACATTAACAGTAATTATGAGCCCGAGCCCAGTTTTAAACCCGACCATTTTTTAATACGTGGGTGTTCAGACGAGAACGAGTCTGTAATGAGCGGAGCGGACTGATGTGACGCTCAGCTCAATAATCCGCTCTATGCCAGTGCGCTCCATTCATGAACCGTTCACCGGTAAAATGACGTTCGCTCAAATCCCGCTCAGACATGACATTTATCTGTACTGTAGCCTACTATACTTGTTGTAGCCATTAAACAATGTATTTTGTTTCATATTTATGTTTAAATAATATTATAATGTTATTTTTAAATTTCATCTGATCATAAAAAAAATTGCAAAGATGCGAGTGGGTCCGAAATGATTTTGACCACTTCATTAAGTTTTGTTTTGTTTTTTAGAAAGCCTTTCTTTAAAGTGAATTTCGTTTTGTATAAATTGTATCTTAATTTCAATCAATGTTTCATCAGCCAATTGCCTGTATTTAAAACTCAGCAGGCTACTTGCCTCACAGACATGAGAAATATGTGTATAGAAAGCTTGAAATGTCTACTTTTAAACGAAACAATTCAAAACGAAAAGAAATAGGCTAGTTAAGCGCACTGTTCACGCGAGCAGCTCATGACTCGAGCGTTTCTATTCAAAATTCTGTGCTGCATGTGCTGTGAGTTTAACACGCATTTTTAGACTAATCCTGACTTGTGCAACTTTGTACACATTTGTTTCTTAGTTGTAGTATTAGTTCTTACTTTGCTAAAAAAAATATATATACACTCACCTAAAGGATTATTAGGAACACCATACTAATACTGTGTTTGACCCCCTTTCGCCTTCAGAACTGCCTTAATTCTACGTGGCATTGATTCAACAAGGTGCTGAAAGCATTCTTTAGAAATGTTGGCCCATATTGATAGGATAGCATCTTGCAGTTGATGGAGATTTGTGGGATGCACATCCAGGGCACGAAGCTCCCGTTCCACCACATCCCAAAGATGCTCTATTGGGTTGAGATCTGGTGACTGTGGGGGCCATTTTAGTACAGTGAACTCATTGTCATGTTCAAGAAACCAATTTGAAATGATTCGAGCTTTGTGACATGGTGCATTATCCTGCTGGAAGTAGCCATCAGAGGATGGGTACATGGTGGTCATAAAGGGATGGACATGGTCAGAAACAATGCTCAGGTAGGTCGTGGCATTTAAACGATGCCCAATTGGCACTAAGGGGCCTAAAGTGTGCCAAGAAAACATACCCCACACCATTACACCTCCACCACCAGCCTGCACAGTGGTAACACGGCATGATGGATCCATGTTCTCATTCTGTTTACGCCAAATTCTGACTCTACCATCTGAATGTCTCAACAGAAATCGAGACTCATCAGACCAGGCAAAATTTTTCCAGTCTTCAACTGTCCAATTTTGGTGAGCTTGTGCAAATTGTAGCCTCTTTTTCCTATTTGTAGTGGAGATGAGTGGTACCCGGTGGGGTCTTCTGCTGTTGTAGCCCATCCGCCTCAAGGTTGTGCGTGTTGTGGCTTCACAAATGCTTTGCTGCATACCTCGGTTGTAACGAGTGGTTATTTCAGTCAAAGTTGCTCTTCTATCAGCTTGAATCAGTCGGCCCATTCTCCTCTGACCTCTAGCATCAACAAGGCATTTTCGCCCACAGGACTGCCGCATACTGGATGTTTTTCCCTTTTCACACCATTCTTTGTAAACTCTAGAAATGGTTGTGCGTGAAAATCCCAGTAACTGAGCAGATTGTGAAATACTCAGACCGGCCCGTCTGGCACCAACAACCATGCCACGCTCAAAATTGCTTAAGTCACCTTTCTTTCCCATTCTGACATTCAGTTTGGAGTTCAGGAGATTGTCTTGACCAGGACCACACCCCTAAATGCATTGAAGCAACTGCCATGTGATAGGTTGATTAGATAATTGCATTAATGAGAAATTGAACAGGTGTTCCTAATAATCCTTTAGGTGAGTGTATATATATTATTTCTGATTATGGCCTAGCTTTCTGCCCACCCAATTAGGCTAATAAAGAAATGATTAAAAAAACACAAATGCTTGATCAAGGGCCCGGCCTGAGGATAGTGGTGGGAAATATTGGCCCGACCCAAGCTCAGGCTCAGGCAGAGAATCTAAACTATAACAGACATTATGCCTTTTCGGGGGTGCAAATAAACTGTAAACTTTGTATCTGCAAAACAACTCCAATAAACTGCGAGCTCTCCCTTTCATTACCCATATAATACTATAATACCCAATAAAATAGGAGTCCTCCTTAGTAAGACAAATAATGCAGACCTTAAACATATATAAACTCACAGAAATATAAAAAATTTATACAAAAACAAATGAGATAAATCACAATAAATTCTGTGACACAGAAGGACCACCTCTCGACGAGGAGCATTCAAGTGAGACTTAATAAAATATATAAAAGATTTTTAAAATAAATATGGTGGGACACCCATGCGCGCAAAGCGATTCACATGCTAATCGTCCACGTGAAGAAACGCGAACCTGTAAACGACCCCATCACCTCAAAACAAAGACTAGTCTTCATCATTCTTCTGATTTTCATCAAATTTGGAAGACAACCTGTGAGTTTACCCTGGATTTACCTCAGAAGAAACAGAATGCGATTTTAACATGATAATTATTAAGGTAAAACATTTCTTCTCACTTATATTAGCATTATTGATGCATAAACTTCACATTGTAGGCTACTAGTTGAAGTATTGCCAGACTAAAATGTGTGAAATCCACGGAAACGCTGAAATATGAAATAGGTAGGCAACCTTTCAATGCTACATAAAGATACACGCACGACATGAGGATATTTATATGCTCTATAACATTAAACACTGATCTAACCGCTGTCTAAGGGGCTGTACACATATGTTGCGTCTTTTGCGCGGTCCAGTTCATTATTTTAAATGTAGATGCGCGACAAGCACACTTAAATAGAGAGAAACGCAGTTGTGACGCTTAATGCGGTGCGGCGCGTTCGTTTTTCCCAGGCATGTCTATGCGCAACGAGATGAAAAAGCAACAGCAGACATGGCAGGAACATCTGTTTGTGTATGCATTTGTAGATTATATTGCGAACAAATCATTATAACATTCACAGTGTCAGGGCTCTCCTCTGACAGCTCTGTCTGTTTTGTCATTGTTTAATGTACCTTTGTTTGTGTTGTGCTTGAACACATGGCTCTGTCTTGGTTTGTGTTTGCCATGTGCTCCTTGTGTCCTGCCTCCTTGTTTCCTGTTACCACGCCCCCTTTGTCTAGTCCTCGTTTCACTAATTGTGTGCTCACCTGTTCCTTGTCTGTGTGCTCACCCTTTCCTCATGTTCTCTGCTCCTTGTTTGTCTGAGTGCGTTCACCTATTCCTCATGTTTTCTGCTCCCTTTATAATGTGTGCTCTTTCCCTCATGTGTTGCTGGTTTGTTGTACTTTGTGCTGTTATGCTAGTATTGCGAAGTGTTAGTGCTGCCTTTTGGTCCTGTCTTGTTTCCTGTGTCTCTAGTTCCTGTCCTGCAAGCAGAGCTTCCCTGGCAGTTTGCTCTCCTTGCCTAGCTGCAAGCTTGGTGTGTTTTCTGAGATACCTGATTGCATTGCCCTAGGTTCCTGCCTGGCCATCGCTGGTATCCTCTGGTCTCGCTGTGCTCTGACATAACTGCTCTCCAGCCTACCACCTTCTTGAGCTAGTTATAGTGGCTGCTCTTTCTGCCTGTGATTGTGTTCCTTATCTGCCTACTGTTTGGACTGTGTTCACCTCCTCACCATTCCTTGTCTTGTCAGCTGTTTTGTCAATAAACCCCTGATCACTCATTCCTGCATTTGAGTCCTCTCTCATAGAACTGTAACACACAGTGAATTCTTACTGACCCCAAACTTTTGAATGGTAGTGTATAATGCTACAAAAGCTTTAGATGGTTTGTGTGTAACAACTGACATTCATTTCTATGATGTGAAAATTCTTTTTAGGATTAAATTGTGCATTAATAGGTTAAGCAAATCAAATGCGTTTATATCTGAGAGCCTTTTATACACATACTTAACTGCAGACACTGAAATGACATACACTGTGTGGTACAGTACAAATATTTTGAGTGTCCCTTATAAAGAACCATGATTGTCCCTTATTTTTGTCCCACTTTTTGTCCTTAGTTGTGTATGTTTGGATTATGCTGTGTTGTAAATATTTGCAAACAAATCAAAAAGCCATTCTTTAAATCTCTTAGCATTCTCTGTTCTAGTTCCCAAACAGTCATTCAGCTGATAGGGCCATTAGAGGGAGTGTCTTTCTCAGGTGTAAAACACATCAACAAGCCTTCCTAACACAAAACATGTCTTACAAACTTTAAATCAATATATTGTTTTATGTGAATGGGTGGCCAGAGTGATTTTTACATCGTCTTGAAGCAAAAATTCTAGCCTACGTGATCCAGTTTTCAAAAGTCTTGTGAACAAATATTCAGTATGGGTTTTATGGCCTTATTTCAGTGCCTTAATTTTTTTTTTTTTCACAAACCACGCATAAACATTTTCTCAAAACTATAAACTTTTACATACATGCTGCACACATATTATTCTAGCAGAGTTTGTGTTGAATACAGAGTAATCAGATTTAGCCATGAAAATGTTACAAGTAACAGAAATAAACTCAAATGTCAGGGCATGTCAAAACACCTCCAGGGCCCAGAAAACAGCTCAGTGCTCAGAGGGTTAAGTGGATTGAACACAATCAAATTAAGTTAGGACAAAATGTATAGCAATTGTGTTGTTTTAGCTCATTTTAATCAAGCAATTTGAACAAGCAGCAAAAATATTTTTGTATAATGATGCATGGTGAAAATTTGATTCAAATAGAAAACAGTTATTTGAAATTATAACAATATTTCACAATATTACTGCTTTACTGCATTTTTGATCAAATAAATGCAGCCGTCTGTATGGATTATTCTATGTACTAAATTACAATAGACAAATAATATTCAGAATAATCAAAATATTATATAACAGAAACGGGTGCAGTTAGCTATTATTTTTCTGAAGTTTTGCTGATTATTCTAAAGTTTTATTGGATTGTAAACCACAAAATTACAAAAATAAGGATGAATGATGTTTGAAAGGTAACACATCTTATTCTTACCAATAGTAATAAAATAATTTAAATTTAATTTAACTTGTTTAGTGTAATAACTGCAATTCTGAGCGCTCTTTCTTGTGTCTTGTCTTGTGTCTTGGATTATTGGCCTGTTCCGTGGATTACCCTTTTGCCTGCCTCTCCTGCCTTGTTTGCCTGTTTGGACTGCTTGCCTGTGTATTACCTTCTGCCTTGTTTTGACTATGATTGTGGATTACCCCTTCAATAAATACTGCATTTGGATCCTCAACCTTCAAGCACTAAACAAGACTTAGCAAAAAATGACAGGGTGAACAGGCTAGATATAGGCAGAGGTAATAAGGTAAACGAGACACAGGTGTAAACAATGAGTGATGATGAGTCCGGGCAAAGGGTTATGGGTAATGTAGTCTTTTATGGAGTGACAGTCCGGGGTGGAGTGCCCTCTGGTGGTAACTACGGGGCACTTACTGGTGATTGTGACAATAATAGATTTAGTGCGCCTTTGAACTACAGAGAAACTGTGCTTTAATGGGAGCAACGCCATGAACGCGGATGCTGTATAGGCATATATAAATATAAACACACTGGAGAGGCGCTTTATAGTAGAAATTTAAGTGTAATTCTGATTGAAAGCGACACTAACACTGTTTTTCGTGTATATAACTGTAAAGCTGCTGCTTTAAAGCAATCTATTGTATAAAGTGCTATATAAATAAACTTGACATGACCACTGGAGCGCTGAATTGCAGAGCTTGTGCAAACATCCACATGATCAGATGCTTTCTTAACTGCTGTTTTCTCACCGCTGTCACTTTTGTTGTGTTTATTTTGTTATTGATAGGAAAGCGCAGCACGTATTTACATCTAAACGCCTCTCTCAATAGTGTGGACGCCGTCAGGATGTTCGCTAACAGGATGTCACTGCAAAGGTTTTTCAAACTTCTTTTTACCCCTAAACGAAGAACGATAAAGAAGAAAAAGTGAGTGAAAAATCAGCACAAATGTCAAACGGGATTTATCAATAACACTACATAACGTTACATAAAGCACCAAAACTTCAAAGGAATTATATTTGAAACTAGACTTCTGAGTAATGCTGAAGATATTATTATAAATTACAGCAACACCTCCCCCTTTACCTTTCAGACGTGGCTCGTGTTTATAACAATAATCTTGGGGGGTGGACTAATTTAAAGTAATGTAATCATCAGGTTTTAGCCAGGTTTCTGTCAAACACAGCACATCTAGATTATTATCTGTAATCATATCATTAACAATAAGCACTTTTGAGGGAAGGGATTGAATATTCAGCAGCACAAGCTTTATCATTTGTTCATCTGTATTATATCTGTTTTTTATTTGTTGAACATCAATTACATTTTTACCGTTAAATGGTTTTGATGTTTTTTTGTATTTACTAATTCGGGGAACAGACACAGTCTCTATGTGATAATATCTAGGTTAAAGAGTCTCTATGTGTTGGGATTTATCTGACTTCTGTGACGTGAGACAGCTAGCAGGCGGTCGGGTAAGCCAGTCCGTCTGCTTCCTGACCTGGGCCCTAGTTAGTCAAGGTTTAGCTCTAAGACTATGTGCCAAATTACTAGAGAAAAGAGCGCACCACCCCAGAAGGGATGGATACCATCTCTTTTCAACAGGTCAGGTCTGCCCCAAAAGCTTTTCCAATTGTCTATGACCCCTATGTTATTTTGCAGACACCACTTAGACAACCAGCCATTGAGTGATGATAGTCTGCTAAGTATTTCATCACTCCGGCGAACAGGGAGGGGACCAGAGCAAAAAACGTTATCTGCCATCGTACTTGCAAGTTCACACACCTCTTTAATGTTAATTTTGGTGATCTCCGACTGGCGAAGTCGAACATCATTAGTGCCGACGTGAATAATAATCTTAGAGAATTTACGATCAGCATTTTTTAAACTTCTTTTTACCCCTAAACAAAGAATGATAAAGAAGAAAAAGTGAGTGAAAAATCAGGCTGCACATAGTAATAGTGATGTTTGCCTTTGTAAATAACAGCCTAAGTGATAAAGTCTTACCTGTTATGCTATAATCTTCCTCCTCACTTTTTCCCACTTACTGTTGTTGTTTGTTTTAACAACCCTAGCTGTTAAATTCATCGCTGTCTTCCTCAGCGGTGCTGTTTTTTTTTTTTACGTTTTTTTTTTTTGCTAGTTTCAGCATTATGCCGTTATCATTTTCACATCCATATAGTTAGTTAGTTAGTTAGTTAGTGTGACATTGACGCATCCGTTCTTCAAATTCTCATTACTGCTATACATTTAGACATACAATGAGCCGACTGATTCAAGCTGATAGAAGAGCAACTTTGACTGAAATAACCACTCGTTACAACCAAGGTATGCAGCAAAGCATTTGTGAAGCCACAACACGCACAACCTTGAGGCGGATGGGCTACAACAGCAGAAGACCCCACCGGTTACCACTCATCTCCACTACAAATAGGAAAAAGAGGCTACAATTTGCACAAGCTCACCAAAATTGGACAGTTGAAGACTGGAAAAATGTTGCCTGGTCTGATGAGTCTCGATTTCTGTTGAGACATTCAGATGGTAGAGTCAGAATTTGGCGTAAACAGAATGAGAACATGGATCCATCATGCCTTGTTACCACTGTGCAGGCTGATGGTGGTGGTGTAATGGTGTGGGGGATGTTTTCTTGGCACACTTTAGGCCCCTTAGTGCCAATTGGGCATCGTTTAAATGCCACAGCCTACCTGAGCATTGTTTCTGACCATGTCCATCCCTTTATGACCACCATGTACCCATCCTCTGATGGCTACTTCCAGCAGGATAATGCACCATGTCACAAAGCTCGAATGATTTCAAATTGGTTTCTTGAACATGACAATGAGTTCACTGTACTAAAATGGCCCCCACAGTCACCAGATCTCAACCCAATAGAGCATCTTTGGGATGTGGTGGAACGGGAGCTTCGTGCCCTGGATGTGCATCCCACAAATCTCCATCAACTGCAAGATGCTATCCTATCAATATGGGCCAACATTTCTAAAGAATGCTTTCAGCACCTTGTTGAATCAATGCCACGTAGAATTAAGGCAGTTCTGAAGGCGAAAGGGGGTCAAACACAGTATTAGTATGGTGTTCCTAATAATCCTTTAGGTGAGTGTATATACACATATAAACTGGAATTGTGTATATATATACATGTATGTATGTATATATATATATATATACACAATTCCAGTTGTTTCATTTGATGTAGACTTTCTTAATTAACATAATAAACTGTAATATTTTTTTTGTGAAAATACTGTATTACAGTAATGACAATCATATATATATATATATATATATATATATATATATATATATATATATATATATATATATATATATATATTATTTTTAATTAGTTTAAAATATCACAATGCAGAACATCTTTATGTCCTAAAATGAATGCATTGTTTTTTAATAACTTTATTACAGTAAACTATTATTGTAAATCAATTTTATAATTTACCATGAAGTCAGTACATGATGCGTAGGTACTTCACTATTTAAATTATATAAATTAATATTAATTGATAATAACTATAATAATTAATTAATAAATGTTTTTATTATTTCAAAAGAATGTCACAATGCGGAACGTATTTATGTCCTAAAATTAATGCAGTGTTTTTTTACTTTATTACAGTAAACTATTATTGTAATGCATTTTTTAAAATTACCATAACGTCAGTACATGATGCGTATGTACTTCACAATTTAAATAATATAGGCTTTTTTATAATATGGAGTTAATTAATATTACTTTATAGTAATATGTTTTTTTATTATTTCAAAATAATGTTACAATGCTGAACATATTTATGTCCAGCAAAATGTAATTTTGTATTTTACCTTTTTTATTCTTTTGATTTTGTGATTCAGCCTTATATTTGAGATTCAGTTATAAATTATATGTTATAGTTATAGTAGCTACTTGTCTTATCCCAGAGACTGGCATCTACAGAAATACCATTCGTATCATTCATGTTTTGATTGTAATCTCAATGATACAACAGCAGAGGGCAGCATTTATATACAAATTACAGGCATTGAACTGCAAACTTGAATTGAGTCTAGCATCCAGTTTTACTGGTGATAGTGGATTGTCACAGTTACTGTTTGATACAAATGAACTCAAAATGATCTAAACCCTGCTAAATATTTTGTAATCAGTAATCACTGAGTGCCACAACTAGTTTGTTGTAATTGTAATTGGTATTCATGCCAAAGCTCAGCGTTATGAGAAAGAAAATCATGTGCTTCACAGTAAAAAACAATGCAAGCCATTCAGTTCAATTAGTTATATGTTTGTGCATCTCAAGAGGTTTACAGCCTAAAACAGACAGAATGTGTGTGATCTCGAAACGTGTGATGCATCTCTCTGGGCCAACTGTCGCATTTGTTTCTTTCCAGATTCACACAATCACACAGCTGATTCTTACACTCCAGCAGGCCAGATCAGTCAGTCATTCTGAGCGCATATATGCACAAAAAAACAAGCTCTGGGTGCAATCAATTTCTCACGCTGAATCATTTGCTTCACCCTCACATTTTATTGTTTTGATTGTGTTTGCGCATATAAACAGAGCAATCTTTTCACCAGTATGGAACGAATGCCACCTTTAATGCCGTTCATCTCAATTCTTTATTGGTGCAATTAAATATAAATGAATGCATAGCTGAATAATTCATAGCATGTCATTTGCTGACCTTTTGAGTCCAACTAATGTTTTGCTGTTCATTATCACGGTTCATTGTGTTCAAATCAAGATGCTAGGCGGTCATACTTTCTTCAAACTATCGTTGTGGTCCAATTACACATCACAGAATGCTGAAAAAAGTTGCTGGATCTACAATGTGGGCAAGCTTTCCCCCCCATATATAGCCTAGTTTAATAGGAAATACCCCTTATCCTACTTTAAGCAACAATGACAGTTTGGCTATTGAAAAAAAAGGTATATCACATGTTTTGGTAGGCCAAAAATAGACAACTACAAATAAATTTAGAGATCAGTTATTGAGATGCAGACTGATACATGTGCTCAGGTATGTGTAGGTTCAAAGATGCATTTGTCAATCATCATGTTTTAATAATTCAGTTAGTGTGATGTAAGACTTTGGGCCCTATTTTAACTATCTGAGCACATGGTCTGAAGAGCATGGCGCAGGTGCACTTAGGGTGTGTCCGAATCCACTTTTGGTAGTTTAACAATAAAAAAAACGGTCAGTGTGCTAGGTGCATGGTCCAAAAGGGTTGTACCTAATCTCTTAATGAGTCATGGGTGTGTTTTGGGTCTTTTTCGTTTAGGGGTAAAAAGAAGTTCTAAATACTTTTGCAGTGATATACTCTTAGCAAACATCCCGACGGCATCCACACTACTGAGAGAGGCGTTTAGATGTAAATATGTGCTGCACTTTCCTATCAATAACACAATAAACACAACAAAAATGACAGCAGTGAGAAAACAGCAGTTAAGAAAGCATCTGATCATAGTGATGTGGATGTTTGCACCAGCTCTGCAATTCAGCGCTCCAGTCAAGTCACGTCATGTTTATTTATATAGCACTTTATACAATAGATTGCTTTAATGCAGCAGCTTTACAGTTTTATACATGAAAAACAGTGTTAGTGTCACAAATTACACTTCAACTTTTACTATAAAGCACCTCTCCAGTGTGTTTATATTTTTAGTCGTGAAAGTCTGACTTCGAGGGACTGAACAGAAGAAATGAACCGGAGAAGGTTTCCACATCAAAGAAGGCGGAGCCTCAGAGCCACACCTACCTATTTATTACATCATCGTTGATGGACCAATGGTAGTTCGAAGGTGTTTACCTGCCAGAGCAAACTTTTCTGGAAAGTTCACTTTGGCAAGCTGTTTCAAACTCCCAAAACAAGCTTGGCATGTTTTTTTTTTTTTTTTTTAAAGGACGTCACAACAGTTTGTTCTTTGAATTTGCTTGAAGTATATCGGGGCCTTTAGGCCCAAGTGATGCTCACTGCAGAGCCAAATGGTTGGAGTTTGGTTTAAACCTACCTAAACTGTACCTTGCACAGAGCAAAAGATTTACCAGTGATCCTCTGACTGAATCATGTCTAGTTGAAAAATCCTCAAAGAATAAGCTCCTTTTCACCAAAACGCTGATAACCCATCAAAATCAGCTTATTTAAATAAACCATTGTCCCGGTTTACATGCAACGCAAGTAAACCACATTCCAGCCTGTTATGTCTATTGTGATGTCTAATAAAGCATTACAAACTGAAGAGTATTCTAACATGTCAGCAGGAAACTTGCAGACTCATATATTATCCTCACATGCAGTTACAGATGCAGCATTTTGACTACTTCTGCACGAGACGAGAACAAATTAGTATACTTTCTTGGGTCAAGAAAGAGTCAGAGTTTGCGATAGTCCTATATTTCTCCTCCCCTACAGCGAAATGCTCACTCTCTCTGGATGTGCTTAAATTCACAGTAAGGATCTACACGAAGGTTAACAGTGTTAAAAAATGGGTTAACATGTTCACATGACCACATGCTTATTAAGCATAATCGGGTAAGAACATGTCTCTTGTTTTGAAGCAGGAAAAATGGGCAAGAATAAGGATTTGAGCGAGTTTGACAAGGGCCAAATTGTGATGGCTAGACGACTGGGGTTGTGGGGTGTTTCCGGTCTGCAGTGGTCAGTATCTATCAAAAGTGGTCCAAGGAAGGAGCAGTGGTGAACCGGCGACAGCATCATGGGCGGCCAAGGCTCATTGATGCACGTGGGAAGTTAAGGCTGGCAATTTACGGGACTTAAAGGATCTGCTGCTAACATTTTGGTGCCAGATACCACAGCACACTTTCAGGCGTCTAGTGGAGTCCATGCCTCGACGGGTCAGGGCTGTTTTGGCAGCAAAAGGGGGACCAACACAATATCATAATGTTATGCCTGATCGGTGTATATAACACAGCAACATTGGCCCAACCAATGACATGAGTTTGGGGCGAGGCTGATTGGCTGATCTGATTGGCTGCCCAATGGCAGAAGGCGGATGTGTTTAGGAAACATTTTTCATTTTTAAATATTTTACTTTTACATTTTTAGCTTCCTTCATTTTTTGCTGTGTCATCACTTTTACAAATCCATCAGCTGATGCTACTGACCCACTTGTTTAAGATTAGTTCTACATTATTATACATATTCTTTTAGCTGTCATTAAAAATGATTTTTTGAGAATTTTTCCTGTTCAGCCAGATGGTTAAAAAAAAGAAGTCTCTGCAACATGAAAAAGGATGAATAGTGCTTAATTGGAAAAATAACTTCATTATCAGCATAATACAGGAGATTATGTATTGATTTCCTATAATAAGACATTTGTGACAAACTGTAAAACAGATGTGTAAAAAGCAAGCATCAAAGCCTTTCTGTTGCGTAAGATAATGTGATTATTATATCATATGCCTGATTTTTAATCTAATTTGCAGCCTAACCCCCTCAGACTATATCACCAAGCTTCCAGTGGGATCAGATCGTTTATGACAGAGAGCAATACATTCAGACTGACCGTGGGCTGATATTTTGAGGAGAGGTACCGTTTTGACCCTGTGTGTTAATTGCTTTGTTGAGGGATGAAACAGCTGTGTTGCATGTGAACTGGAGAACAAGGCCAGGCCCCTGGAGATGGGAATGTCAGCCCGCTAGATTCTGTTGCTATGGTGACAAAGATGGGAAAATGCATTGGAGGAATTGCCATTAAATAAAGGAGGGTGTGTGCGTGTGTGTTTGTGCATTGCATGCTGCATGCCTTCAGACGCACAGACTGACTGCAAACACTCAAATAGCACACTACCATACTACTATTTCTACAGGATATGTATATTGTGCAAAGTGTGTGATTTTTTTAATGCATGGAATGCATGGAATACCCTTCTACATGGATCCCACAATGCAATGCAATGCAGTTTGACAAATGAAACAGAAATAATATTAGCCAGGAGCTATAATATTTATGTATTGTCTCAATTTTTGAACAGACAGTCAAACATTATGACATTTTACACAAAATTGGATTAAATGTGAAATTGAGGTCATGTGACAACAATGTGGCAATCTACTATTTTAAATGTTTCACGTACCGTTTAAAAAAATAAACTTCCATTCAACAGTCTAGGTCTGTAGGTCAGTAAGAGTTATTTATTTATTATTCTGACAGATGCATTCACAGACAGACACAAATAGGCAACATTTTAAAATGACATTGGCCATCATTTCCATCAGACACAGGCACATACACACAGCCCTAAGCACCAGTGTAAGAGTTTTTGAGTGTCTATAAGTGTTTTGCGTGCATTTCCCCAATCCATTTTAATGAATGTGACTGGATAATAATTAAACTGACTTAATTGCTTTGAACTTTCAATATGAATTATGCAAATGCCTGTATTATGTCAATAGCAAATTTCGATGAACCTTAGTAAGGGTAGGTGACGTATTAGATTTGACACAAATGAAAATGAGGCTGTGTGGGAATGACCTACAGTCCATTCAGTTGGTTGTACTGTGTCTAGCTTGGTGATGATCATTGAAGGTTGTACCCGACTAACCGTGTGTGATAGATCTGCCAGGCTCTCACACCAGTCAACCACAGCACACCCATCTATAATTAATGTCTTTTGAGCGTTAGCTTCCATTATTGTTTTGATTGACTGACTGAAAACAAAATAATGTTACAAAAATTAAGCAACGCTGACATTCAACATAATGATTGCTAAATATCTTACTGGCACAGTAAAAAAGTACTACATATTGATTACTAAAAATACTACATACTTTATACGAGGGAAAACTGTTATTATAATTGTCATCTTATAATTTATAGTGAAAAGCCATACATTGACATTTCCAGAATTCCCTATTTGACACTTCGCATTGAATAGTTTTTCATTTAAATATATATATTTTTTCTTTAAGGTTTTCTTATCAGTCATGTACATGAGGGGTTTATGTTACATCTTTAGTTGTTAAATTTGTTCATTGCATTTTGTGTGTGTGTGTGTGTGTTACCATGATGGTGTTTTGTATTTGTGTATTTCACCAATCACAGCAGACTGGGTCATCTGACCTATCAGAGCAGAGTAGACCGATCACAACAGACTGAGCCATCTGACCAATCAGAGCAGAGTAGACCGATCACAACAGACTGAGCCATCTGACCAATCAGAGCAGAGTAGACCGATCACAACAGACTGGGCCATCTGACCAATCAGAGCAGAGTAGAACAATCACAACAGACTGAGCCATCTGACCAATCAGAGCAGAGTAGACCAATCACAACAGACTGGGCCGACTGACCAATCAGAGCAGAGTAGAACAATCACAACAGACTGAGCCATCTGACCAATCAGAGCAGAGTAGACCAATCACAACAGACTGGGCCGACTGACCAATCAGAGCAGAGTAGAACAATCACAACAGACTGAGCCATCTGACCAATCAGAGCAAAATAGATCAATCACAACAGACTGGGCCATCTGACCAATCAGAGAAGAGGAGGTTCTTGGAAAGGCAGGGTTTAGAGAGACCGGAATAGTTTCAGACACTGTGAGAAAAGAAGTGATGCTGCAATGTATATTTTCATATATTATTCAGATGCATATAAACCTACTGTGAGAAACCACCAAAACAAAATGAGGAACTTTTAAAATAGGGGCACTTTAGTTGTCAGTATATTATAAAGCTAAAAAACTGATTTCTGTCAGGATCACTATTGTCAAAGATGATAGACAATTAGCATATAGTTTAGATTGGCGGTATGGTTCTGTTCTGGGCAAGAACTCCCTGCGCATCCATGCAGCCTAGCATGGAAAAGAGCAGGGAGAGCAGTGATAACCCCTCTAGGGTAAACAGAACAGAAGCAACGATGTATTGCAGATATCATTGATGTCAATATTAAAATGTACAACCTAATTCGGGAATTTAGTCTGATTCAGGGGGAATCAGAATGCCAAATCCTGACTGACGAGAGTAGGAGCTGGGGATAGAGAAGGGTAATTAGCTCCGGAGAAACATGATAGCAGCTGATAATACTGAAGGAGCTTATATATATGCATGCTGTGATAGGCATTGTATTCCTATAGGTAGACATGATCAGCTGATGCGAGCTTGACTAACGTGACCTGCCAGAACTAGCGCTATACGCTGGATTTTAGTAATTTAGTATATTAACAATTTCAGTTTTCACAAAATATGTTTGTTACTGTAAAATTAAGTTGACCTGTAAAACTTAATGCACTTTTTTTTACCATAAATTTGACCAGAATCACTGACTTGTTTTACAGTGTGTGTCGAGCAAGAAAAATGCCATTCAAGGGTCATTTAAATCCTTTGAAGTTTTGGAGATTTGTACTGTAAGTGACTTTTGTGTGAGCTGTGCTACATTATTGACAATAGACATAGGAGGATGGCAACCTTCTCCACAATCCACTGAGGCAAAAGAGAGACCTGTGATGGATGGAATCTAGAGAGGTATCTGTTCTGACCCTGGTGCTGGTGCCACACAGTCCATTGCTCTAATAAGGCTTATTTTGAAATGTTTTTCCTTTCAGTGTGACAAGCAATGAAGACTTATTTGGTGTACCAGTGGTCTTTTATTGAAGTGAAGTGCTGTATGGGGATGGCACCTCTGACAGCTCTGCCAGTGTTGGGTGGTTCAGGGTGATGGGGTCACGCTCACTTTGGACAGCTGAAATCCTGCCCGCACAAGCTCCTTTCTGACTGCATCTGCGATACCCAGTTGGATGATATACTTTCAGGCTACAAAGACATGTAATGTGTGTCCCTATCAAAGTAATTTATATCCTGGCCCATGTTCTGACTGAAGACGGACTATCTGGCTAGTCCTCTACAGATAAAATGTTGGTCAGTGTCTGACTGGAAAGGAATGGAAATGTCTGAATGTCAGTTTAGAAATGACAGCAGATATTACACACTTGAAACAATTGATGTTTCAATGGAAATATATTCAATGTCATTATAAATCCGACTTGTTGTTGTTGTTGTTTTTGTTGTTGTTACTGTTAGCTTCAAATTAGACCGGAGAGGAAGAAACATTCTGTCGATTTAAAATTATAGTCTTGTTTTTGCTATTGCTGTTGTAAGTTAATATCCTATCTTTGGGTAGCTGTTGCCTTTTTTTTTAAGCTGAAAGCAAAATATGTTGACTGCTTCCCCACTTTCACATGTCCCAAGACACAATGAGATAATTAGCATTGATTTCTGTGCCACACTTGATCAATGTGATTCACTTCCCAAATGATCCACTGAGATTCTATTTCGTGTTTCTACCCATTTCCTTTACAGCTCTTCCTCTACCTAATAAATCCTTTTCACATATTGTGTACATGGAGCAGCTCAAAGACATGAGGCTTCTGCTGCTGAAGTTTCCCAGGCTTTGGCCTTCAGCTGTTTGAATGCCCTGGTTGTCTTGCCTTAAAGAGGAATTCATCTCCCCCTTCCTCTTTTTCACAGCTCAGAATAGATCTCTTGTCTAAGTACACATCTTCAATCACATGCTGTCATGAATATTCATAAGATGTTGTTTTATGATGTGACCTTGGGATTAAGAGGTATGGATAAAAATGTAAAGTGTTTGTATAGCTTTAAGTCCAATGTGAAATGGAAATGACAACATATATTTAGTATATAGATTGTTGTTTTATCTTGTTGTCCTTGTAGTCCTTATTTTCGATTAAATTCTTATGTTTGTTACGGCATTATCACTATTGATATTTCTAATTTCAAAGAGATTTACCTTGTGAAAAAGAAGTGTGCTTAATTGTATTGAATGTGCACTTGTAGTGTACTTCAAAGTATATTACAAAATACTTGCAGATTATATAATATTAAGGTAATAAAAGGCCACTTAAGTGTACTTAAAGAGAGTACACATTCATGGCTGTCCACGGATCCAGTCCCCACCCTAGTTTCCACCTAGTTCCCTTGGACTCCTTCTCCGCTGTCCCAAATATATTGACAGTCCCATCCAGCTATATTAATGACCCGTCCAGAGTCCTTCTTTCCCTGTTGCTCCTTCACTCTCCACTAGCTCCATCCAGTTTCCTGGTTCTGCTGCCTCTGCTGGTGCTGCTCAGCTCCTCGTCTCCACCCTCGCTGCTGACTCCCTCCAGCTTCGCCATGCTCTGCTTCATCTCAGGCCTCCAGGCCCATGACTCCACCTCAGCCTGTCATCCCATTGGCTCCTCCTCTGCGCTACGCTCCCTCGGCTCCACGTGGTCCATCATCCCTCTGGCTTCACCAGACTCCCTCGTCCCTCCAGACGAGGCCTTCAGCTGCACCTCTGTCCTCCATTGGGCTGCTTCCACCCTCCGGCTCCGTCTATGTCCTCGCTCCCTCCGGTGTTGCCCCTGCTCAACCTTGGACTTCCAGTCTTGTGATGTTAACCTGGGGTGTTGTCCTCTCAGCTCCACCTGGGTCTTCTCTCCATCAGCTCCTCTGTGGGGTCTTGTCTGTCATCAGCTCGCCCATGCCCACTTCCAAGACCCCCACCCTTCCTCCACTGTTATACTGTAGTTTACGCTGCAAGGATGCGCCTTCCGGGAGGGGGGTGTAATGTCAAGGTCAGGTTCTGTTCTGTTTACTTTTATATTGATACTCTGTTCTGTTTCCAATTGTCCATGTTTCATTGATTATGAATTACTGATTATGTCCTTATTTGTTTCTATAGTTACCTATTAGTTTCTCCCGTCTAGTTTAGTTGCCTTTGTTCTACCCTTGTATTTATAGCCCTGTGTTTCAGTTGTTCTTTGTCAGTTGTCGTTTATTTAAATGTGGTTTCGTTATTCTCCAAGCTGTCTTCAGTGGTCCCCTGAATGTTGTTTATTAATAAAGATTTTTGGAATGCCTGTTTCTTCATTGTGCGTGCTTGCACCCACACATAACAACTTCATTTACAGAAGGGTTTTCAAAACGCCTAAACCTTGTTGTGTTGAACAAGCCTTGTTGAACATGAATTATGTATGTTTGTTGAGGAGCTGTTATTTTTCTAAGCATTTGGACTGATATTTTTACCCAATGGACAATACATTTGATGGAAAAACAAAAAACTAAACAAGCAACAACATACAGTAAAAATGCTTTAAATTGTGTCAGGGAGTTTTGAATGTGCAAAACAACCCACTTTTTTAATAAATGTAAAAGTAATTTACTGATGTCTCACAACTTCATATTAGTCACATGCAAGCATGACTAAATTATTTGTCAGTATTAGATCACTGGGTTGATATCACCCTATCGTATGCTCAAATAGCTGGTTTATATTCTGCAGTCTATTAAAATGAGTCTCTGAAAATATAAACCTGTCTACAGCTCTAAAAAGTTAGTATCTCATCTAATCAATATGACGCTTTATAACAATGGTGTGCACAAGGCAAATGCACTCAGACTGAAACTGTGTATGTGTAGAGGCCAACTTCACAATTATTTATCCTCTTTGATTTTTGCTCTGAGGGCCTTGATGTCCTTCTTGAAAATGCCTTCAATTTACAGGCGGCTTTGAAAACATGAAGAGTGAATTTTATAGTGATCAAAAAAAGCTTTCATGTTGTATAATGATTGCCTTCTTTCCTTGGGTCACATTGCAAACACTAGATAAATAATAATGTCCAAATTTTAAATCAAGTGAATACCACTCTAGCAGACATAAATCATGCAACAAAATCAAAATATTGAGAAAATCACCTTTAAAGACCTGAAGGCATTTTTAAAGTTTTTTTTTCTTTTTCTGAGTGACACACACAAAAGTAAAGACTCACAAGGAGAGTCAAAAGGTAGGTATCGTTTGATAAAACACTTTTTAAAAATGTATAAAATATAAATTACATTACAATTGGACATTCCCATGCTGAGAAACTGCTGATAAAAACAAACAATGTTTTTTATTATAATTTTGCATACCTTTCTTATTTGATAATACAGGAAGGCAATAAGATAGGAGAAACATTCTTTTATGATGAAGTTCTCCTGGATATAAACTGCATCTAGATCAAATTTTGTGGTGATAGCATAAAGTAATCAAAAGTTACAGCATTTGGAACAAAGGAAGCCTTTTTGTTTAGCCCTTGACACCCCCTAATGTCCTATAACGCATATTATTTACAAAAATATTTTTTTTTATTATAAATTTACGGTAGAAAATTTATAAAATGTCTTCATGGAACATGATCTTTACTTAATAACCTAATGATTTTTGGCATAAAAGAAAAAGTATAATTTTGACCCATAGGATGTATTGTTGGCTATTGCTAAAAAAAATACCCGTGCGACTTATGACTGGTTTTGTGGTCCAGGGTCACATATTGTATTGGTCCCTCTTTTGCTGCCAAAACAGCCCTGACCCGTCGAGGCATGGACTCCATTAGACCCCTGAAGGTGTGCTGTGGTATCTGGCACCAAGATGTAAGCAGCAGATTATTTAAGTCCTGTAAGTTGTGAGGTGGGGCCTCCATGGATTGGACTTGTTTGTTCAGCACATCCCACAGATGCTCGATTGGATTGAAATCTGGGGAATTTGGAGGCCAAGTCAACACTCCAAACTCAGCCATCCATGTGATGTAAAAGAAAACGTGATTCATCAGACCAGGCCACCGTCTTCCATTGCTCCGTGGTACAGTTCTGTTGCTCACGTACCCATTGTTGGCGCTTTTGGCGGTGGACAGGGGTCAGCATGGGCACCCTGACTGGTCTGCAGCTATGCAGCCCCATACGTAACAAACTGCGATGCACTGTGTATTCTGACACCTTTCTATCAGAACCAGCATTAACTTCTTAAGCAATTTGAGCTACAATACAATAGATCAATGTTTGATCGGACCACACGGGCTACTTTTGATAAATACTGACCGCTGCAGACCGGGAACACCCCACAAGAGCTGCAGTTTTGGAGATACTCTGACCCAGTCGTCTAGCCAGGCCCATCGCAAGGGGGGTGCGAGGCCCTGTGCGAACGTAATGTGCGAGGCTCAGGGGTATATTAACGGGGGTCTACCGTTGCTATAGTGACGAACAATTTGTTGTTTATGTGGAGATTTAAGAAAAAAAAAAAAGTATATTCAGTTTAACAGCATTAGGTTCAAGAAGTTAAACTGTAACTGAACTGAAAACATTTTTGATGCTTAAATTATGTTCTAAATTATGAATGGGTCAAACGCGTTTGCAAAACGACCTGAATCCACTTAAATGAGTTTGGACTGTTCTCTCACTGAATCATCTGAAGCGATTTATCAGTCAGTAAAACAAACAGACAGTATTGACAGAACGGCTCGGGTTATGACTATAACCCTTGTTCCCCGAGAAAGGGAACAAGCACTGCGTCGGAACGGCGATTTGGGGACGCTCCCTTAGCAACAGCGTATCTGAAGTATGAATGAAACTATTCCAATCCTGATTGGTGTTGCATCATGATGTAGTATGTGACGGCATACACGGAAGTTACATAAGGGGAGCCGGCACATAGTAATGTCAGTTTTTGCGATGAAGCATGCGCTCCAGGCGTGATGAGGTGTGGCGACGAGACGCAGTGCTTGTTCCCTTTCTCAGGGAACAAGGGTTATAGTCATAACCTGAACCGTTCCCTTTCGAGGGAACTCGCACTGCGTTGGAACGACGATTTGGGGAACGAGTACCCACTAGGCCACACCGAGGGTCGCGCCTGCCCTAGTGTGAAGCTGGAGACCAGGCACACTTAGGACTGGAGCACCCTAGCGCCGGGCGTCGCAGGGAGGTGCAAGCTGTAAAAGCTAATGAAAGTGTGCGGGGTGGCCCACCCAGCCGCCTCACAGATCTCATAAAGCAGAACTCCAGAAAGGAGGGCCACAGAGGAGGTCATGCCCCTGGTGGAATGAGCCCTCTCGGCCATCGGTGAAGGCAAATTGCGCGCCTGATAAGCTGTGGCTATAGCCTGGACAATCCAGTTGCTGATTGTCTGAGTAGAAGCAGGCAGCCCTTTCTTGGGTAAACCAAATCACACTAACAGCTGTTCTGATTTTCTCCACTGCGCAGACTTCAGGTGAGCAGGTGAAGTCTCCCTTCTTCCGCCGTTACGTGAGGTGGAGGATGGAAAGCCTGAAGAACCAAGGACCTGGCCACACTAGATGGCACCTTAGGCACATAGCCCGGCTTAGGATGTAAGATGGCCTTAACTCCGCCCGGGGCAAACTCCAGGCAAGTTGGCGTCACCACCAAGGCCTGGAGGTCCCCCACTCTCCTCAGAGAAGTGATAGCAAAGAGAAAGGCCACCTTAAGGGTCAGGTTCTTCGCCTCAGCCGACTCCAGTGGCTCAAAGGGGGCCTCAGCCAGCCCTTCAAGTACCACCGCCAAATCCCAGGTTGGGACTCTGGAGCGAGCCGCAGGCTGCATCCTCCGAGCCCCACGGAGGAAACGTACAACCAGATGGTGCCTACCCAGAGGCCCATCACTCACAGGAGCGTGGAAAGCCCCAATGGCAGCCACGTACACCTTGAGTGTGGACGGGGTAAGACCCGCAGAAAAGCGATCTTGGAGGAACTCCAGCACTGAAGCCACTGGGCAGTTAACTGGGTCCATCTCACGCTCTCTACACCATGTGCAGAAAACATTCAATTTAAGGCTGTACAGTCTCCTAGTAGATGGAGCCCTAGAGCTGAGCAAGGTCTCAATCACATCTGCCGACAGGCCGGCCTCTAGGTATCTAAAACTGACCTCTCGCACGGACCTCTCGCAAAGCGGCCCTTACATGACCGCGCCCCAACCAGTGAGGGAGGCGTCTGTTGAAACGGTCTTCCGGCAACAGGGCGCTCCCAACACTGGCCCCTGGGACAGAAACCAAGGTTTCTTCCATATGACTAGGGAACGAAGGCATCTGCGCGTTACCCTGATCAGACGGAACGGATTCCCCCTTGGGGAAAACCCCTTGGTTTTCAGCCACCACTGTAGGGGTCTCATGTGCAGCAGGCCAAAAGGTATTATGTTGGACGCTGCCGCCATGAGCCCCAGCAGCCTCTGAAACTTCTTCACAGTGATGCTGTGGCCTAGCTTTATTCTGGAGACTGTCACCAATACAAACTCGATACGCACGGGAGACATTTGTGCCCGCATCGTAGTCGAGTCCCATACAATCCCCAGGAACGTCATTCTCTGGGAGGGCGTCAACACGCTTTTCTTTGTGTTGAGCCTCAGCCCCAAGCACCGGATGTTGGCCACAACGACATCTCGATGCCGAAGTGCCATCTCGTACAACTGGGCTAGTATTAACCAGTAGTCAATATAATTTAGTACACGGATGCCCTGGAGTCTCAGTGGAGCCAGTGCTGCGTCCATGCACTTGGTGAATGTGCGAGGGGCAAGAGCTAGGCCAAAGGGAAGAACCCGATACTGGTACGCTTCGCCCCCGAAAGCGAACCTCAGGAACTTCCTGTGACATGGAAGGATGGATACATGGAAGTATGCGTCTTTTAGATCTATCGTGACGAACCAGTCCTCGAACTGGATCTGACTCACGATGGTGGGAATTGTGAGCATCTTGAACCTTTATCTCCTCAGAGACCGATTCAAGTACCTTAGATCTAGAATGGGACGCAACCCTCCATCCTTCTTGGGAACTATGAAGTACCAGCTGTAGAACCCGGACTCCCTGTCTGGCGGAGGAACACGTTCTATGGCCTCCTTTACCAACAGGGATTGCACTTCCTGTTCCATAACCCGAACCTGCTCTGGCACTACTGCAGTCCACGTCACCCCGTTGAACTTCGGAGGAGGGTGACCGAACTGCAGTCTGTAGCCTTTCTCTACTGTGTGCAGGACCCACGTAGAAATATTCGGAAGGCATGACCATGCGCCGAGATAATCTACTAAGGGAACCAGCCTCTTAAGGCTGGCCTCGGGTGTCAACCGAAGCCCGTTCCCGACCCCCTGAAGCGGCTGACCGTCAGGGAGTAGTCGAAAATGATTTTCGGTGTGCGGGCGCGTTTGCTGCCCAGCCACAGGTCTTTCTAGAGGCGGCTGGAGCAGCATGCGTTCGCGGGGAACCGATGTGGCCCGAAGCGTCAGTGACGGCGGGAGCACAACATCGATCCCCTCTGCGGGGGGGGGGACCGCTCTTAGAAGCCCAGCCGCAGCTAGGACTTCTTCTCGGCAGCCTTCTTTGCCTAAAGGACGCTCCTCAGATCGCCCTTCGGCACCGAAGACTGCTGGTGAGAGCGCCGCCTCTGTTGCCAGGGGGATCTAGAGGCGACACTCTCTTTTTGCACCTGCCGGTGCGAGGAGCTGGTGACCGGCCGACGCCGCCCACTACTGGAGGCAGCCTTCCCTGGTTTAGAGCGGCGATGGAGATATTGTTTAAAGGCTGCTGACTGTTTTTTTGCCTCCTGAAATCTGTCGACGACGGACAGACCAGAAGGCGAAATCGGGGAATCAAGGAGAAAGGTTTTCTCTTTCTCTTTCATCCCCGACAGATTCAGCCAGAGATGTCTCTCCACAGTCACCATTGAAGTCATGGAGCGGCCGATAGCGCGGGCCGTCTCCTTGGTGATGCGGAGAGACAATTCAGCAGCCTTCCTCAATTCAACAATATCCTCCGGAGAGGGACCCTCGCCCTCATCAAGATCCCTAAGGAGGTCAGCCTGGTAGGCCTGCAGGATGGAAAGAGTGTGCAGGGAACTACCAGCCCGCCCAGCCGCCATATAAGCTCTGCCCACCAAAGATGATGTGTCCCGACAGGGTTTGGTGGGCAGCACCGGGGCTTTGAGGGACGATGCACCGTTGGGAGAAAGATAGCTCGCGAGAGCTTCCTCCACCCGAGGCATTGTCCCATAGCCAGCCTCGCGTGCCCCCAGAACACTGGCATAATCCAACACAGGGGGATTGGAAACACGCGCTGAATAAGGCTTATTCCAAGACTTACACAACTCGTTGCGTAAGTCAGGGAAAAACGGCAAGCCCCGGCAGGTTGGTTGAACCCGGCATTTTAAAAAGCCTTCATCCAGCCTACTGGGTGACTGGACTTCATGCCCTTATGTAACTTCCGTGTATGCCATCACATACTACGTCATGACGCAACACCAATCAGGATTGGAATAGTTTCATTCATACTTCAGATACGCTGTTGCTAAGGGAGCGCCCCCAAATCGCCGTTCCGACGCAGTGCGAGTTCCCTTGAAACGAGAACAACTAGCGCTGTTTTACACATTTTAGCTATGTCTTTTAACTATTATAGTATTTTGAAGGACAAAAACAAACTTTAACTATTGGCTTTTACATCAAGTCAGCTGTCACTTTACTTTGCGCGAGGCACTCGGCACAACCCTTGCGACGGTACTGCATCTAGCCATCACAATTTGGGCCTTGTCAAACTCGCTCAAAATAAGAAAGTTGTTTATTGTTCAAAAGTTAAACAAAAAATGTCCTCAGAATTAAATATTGTGTCTTGTTCACTAATAATTGCATGGATTATTCATACACACATGAGAACTTCACATGAAAAATGTCTGCCTCACAAGATGTGCATTCACACATGAATTCGTTCTGAATTTATTTTTAATAGTAATGAATTTGGAGTGTTCTAAATGAGCAACTGCATGCCTGAGGTTATTAATTTGCATAAAACAAAATTTTTAATGTTTAATGTTTTTAAAACATTTTTTAATTTCCTGCTACAAATGTAGCATGAGTAGTTGTTTTTGACATTAGATTGCATAATTTCAAGACATAGAGTAAACACAGAATGGTCTGACTTTAGCTTTGTGAAATTGTTACATAAGACACACCTGCACAAAACAAAAACAGATGGACTGAATAAAAATGCAAATTCAATCTCTGACAGTAGGTGGTGCACATGGAAAAGAAGCATTTCTTTTTTCTTGCTGGGCCTATTTATAGTAGGCTACCTGGTCCACCTCATGCGTTTTTTTTTTTACAGTCTATGGTTTTTACAGATCAGATATCTGTCTGATTTATCAGAACGATTCCATTTACACTTGGTCACATAAATGTGTTTCCGCAAAACGGATACAAATCTGATCTTCAATTCCCGCGCTATATGCAGATTTAACGGAGTTCACATCACTGTAATCAACAGACATGAGCTGCATTTTACTGATCAACAGCTAATTTCAAAATCAAAGACGGCAATAGGAGAGAGAGTGGCATAAGCACTGGCAAGATCATTTAGTTTCTTTACCTTTAATGATGATGATTGTGTATTGAGCGTCTGCAAATTTCACTATCATTTGCGGCAGTTTGCTGAAGAGATATTCAGCTGCTCGTCTGCGGCGATGTGTGCTGCAGTAGCACTGTCATATCTGGCAATAACATGACATATTGCCCATAACGCGCTCTCACACATTTATTTATTAGCATTGTTGGGAGGAGTAAATTTTCTCTGCTGTGCGTCTGCACTCTCCTCTTCAGCGTGTCCCATCTCTGGGCCGTGTTAACGTCCGATAACAGACTTCGTAATATTTTCACACAAATGACATTCGGGAAATTATTGCAATGCAGTTTGTGTGCAAATCCGGAATAGAGATCAGCCCCAAAAAAACTGTCCGGTTGCTAATTGTGTGTTTGGAGCACAAATTAACCAGCTGTTTCCGATTTATGGCCGGCCGATTCGTGCAGTGGGAATTTTAAGGCTGCAAAGAATAAATTTTGGGAGCAATTTCGAGCCTTGATAATGTGTTGTTACTTATTTTTCGGTTATTTATCGGGTGCTACCGGGACAGTGATAAAGATCGACGGGTCGGGGACCACTGGTGTAGATGGTATGTTATATTCAAATTAAAGGGTTAGTTCACCGTAAAATCCAACAGTGATTTTAACGAACCCTTTTTAGTTAACTTTACTTAGTGTCTTAACTTAACTTACTCAGAAAAACCAAGTTAAGATTAATTGATTGGTTTGAGTGCCATTTTGTCAAGCAAAAAAACTAAACCAAAAAAACTCACCATTATCGTGATCAGTGTTCACTTTGGTTGGGCACTTGGAACATTCATATTATAATAACTCTCTTTCTGATGCAGCAATGCAACAAGAAATCAGTTATTTGGTTTCAAAGAAAGAGAAGTAATAAATAGGTTGCTTTTAAAAGATGATCTAGCTTCTAACTGATTAATTAACTATAGTTAATGATTTAAAAGCAACCTATGTAACCTCCCTTCATGTCGTATAATGATCGTTTACAATTTTATTGCTAATGTTTACGTCATAAACACCTGTGAAGCTTATAATTGGGTTGATTTAATCCACCTATATTTGTAACAATATCTTGCAGCTGATCATGCTCGAGTCACACACAGACTTCAACATTCAGCATGCAAAACACAACAAAGGTAACAACTATGGTAGCTATACTAAGTCAAGAGTAAATCTAAAGTAAAAGTTCAAGTACTCTCTACAGTTCTTTTTTAGTTACTAGAACTATACTAACTAAGCATATGTTAGCAAAACATACTATTCCTATTTCAATTTACTTGTTTTTTTTGTTTGTTTTTTTGCGCAGAAAGTATTCTCGTCGCTTCATAATATTAAGGTTGAACCACTGGAGTCACATGGACCATTTTAATGATGTTTTTACTGCCTTTCTGGGCCTTGAAAGTTGCAATGACATTACTGCCTATGGGTGGTTCATAAAGCTCTCGGATTTCATCAAAAATATCTTAATTTGTGTTCTGAAGATGAGCAAAGGTCTTACGGGTTTGGAACGCGGGTGAGTAATTAATGACAGAATTTTTTTATATTTGTGCATGGTTAGTGAATGAGACCCATTGAAATTACTGCTAAATTATTCTGTTTGGTTAATAATCTCTTGAATTTGATATGATTATAAGGTTAGTTGCATTTTATTATATTTACTTTTAGCATTTTTTCCCCTGCTGAGTGAGACAGACCTGCGACCTACCAGATGAGAATCACTGTCTTTTACTGCATAAAAAGTGCAGATCCTTGATGTTCACATGCGCCTTTTCATTTGTATGTACTACATGTTAACATGGTGCTATGCCAGAACACAGAACATTTACTAGCACCAAATTGACAACATTGTCTTATATATGTTCTCACTCCATTTTTCTATCATCTTGTGCATCAACAGCATAAACCCAGCAGAGTTTGAAAGCAGCGATTCTTCATGGTGCTAGACAGCAATCCTGTGCTTGAATAACCATACAGTGGTTCTGACCTCCTGGCCCTCTCATTCACATGACATTCATTTGAAGGACAGATGATAAGACGTGAATTACCTGGCTGCTCGCCACAGCTGGGGCCTTATTGAGTGTGGGGGGTTGAGGGGCCATATATTCTCGAATCGGCGAGAGGTGCCAGTTATTTGCTGTAGGCATACATTGCAAGCCTGTGGAATAATTAACTATGTGTATTATTCTCAAGAATTCTGAAGAAAACTTATTAATGCTGCAACTTGGAATAGGTTTGGAATAAGATTATATATTGCAGACACCGCTAAGCCTAAATGAGGATGACCTGTTCAATTCTGGGACAAAGAGTTATTATAAATCAATGATGGTTTACCTCAGCTATCAAATGATAATGTTAGCAAGGAGACTGCAATGCAAAACATGTTGTACAAGAAGTCTTGACTATAAGCTCAGCAATTTTTATTTTTATAAAAATAAAAAATAAACTCTTTGTGCATTTTATCTAGAGGAGTGAAAAGCAATAAATTATAAACCCTTGAATGAATAAATAATGATAGGACATAAAAGGATGTGAGCCTTGCAATAAAGACCAGATGAAATCTTAGTGGTGTCGTAAATCATTTGTAATTTGGTTGACTGGCTTGCATTCTCTCGGTTACTGCACATAAAATGTATTGTGTTTTTTGCAAAACAAGCGTTTTTTAAAATTATTATTATGTTATTATTATTATTATTTATTTTGCTAAAATTGTTATGTTGAGTATGATTTTAGTTTTTCCTCTTGCATATTTTTTTCAAATCAATTTGTAAGGTTTTATTTGATTTTGCTTCATGTGAGCATTTTATTGTATAATGGATAAGAAATGCAGGTAACACTTTATTTTACAGTGTCTTTGTTACACGTTACATGTAGTTACTATATTAATTACTATAAATTGCACTTAACTAAATGTAACTAACCCTAAACCAAACCTAATCCTAACCCTATAGTAAGTACAAGTAGTTAATTATTATTACTCAGCACTTAAATGTATAATTAAACTGCAACACGGACACCTTAAAGTAAAGTGTAACCCTGTATTTTAAGGTGTCTTTGTTACATTGTATTTATATATTTAAGTACTGAGTAATAATAACATGCAATTACAGGGTTAGAGTTTGGTTTGGTTTAGGGTTAGTTGCATGTAATTATGCATAATTTATAGTTCCCTTTCAGTCGGTCACGTTCGACATATGTCGGACGTATCCGATGAATTGGGATCACTTCTGGGAGCCCCTATCAGCTTCGAGTGTATACAGAACGGGCCAATGGTCATTAGCGTGCAAGATTTGCATCTTGCGCTCCGCCCCGCAGTGCGGGTATAAATAGGAAGCAGATGCAGTGCACATTTGTCATTGACTTCGGAGCCAACTGTGTGCTGCTGAAGAGTGTTCCTGCGTTATGCAGAGAGAATCAGAATGAGAGAGGAGAAACTCTGAGTGTTGGTGTGAAGGCACAGCAGCGAGGACCGCGAGCTCACTGAGAGCAAAAACTGCTATTATTACAGCAACTCTGTCAGTTCGGTGGGCGTTCACATTACTCTGAGTGCAAAACACGAGGCTATCTCCCTGGGTGCTTCAGCACGTTAAAAGAGCTTTTCCCCTAAAAGAGTACACGGGTGTGACACTGCGTCTTTTTCAAGACGTCATTCCACCCGTGCGTTTCTGGATGCTGTTGTTTCCTGTCCTTATTGACGGCCACGACCTCTCTCACATAAGCATGTTGAGATTGCGTTCATGGGTGATCCATGTTCTCTCAGGAGAACGTGATCACGTCGGCGTGCTGTTTGTCTCTCCTTCCTCGTAAGGTTTGAGTGTTCAGCGCGTCGTGTGCCGTCTAGCTGCCAGCCATCTAGCTGCCAGCTGACAGCTCGGCGCTTCAGATGTGCAGTCGAGACTCAAAACCTCAAATGGGGCTGAGTCCCTTCGCCTATTCCCAGATCTAGTCTCTTCTGGTGCACCAGAAAAGGGCTACTTCGGCTAATAAGCCTGGATGACCTGAGGATTACAGTGGGGCTTCCCTGCCGAGTACATCTCCGTGGGCCCCCACTCCTCTATCGCATCACGTGCATGTTGAGGCTGTGTTCGTGGGTGGCTGTCTCCAAGCAGAGGATGGCCCACTGGATAGTGGATGCCATCGCCTTGGCATATGAGACCCAAGACGTGCCTTGCCCGCTTGGGTTAAGGGCCCACTCCACTAGGAGTGTTGCCTCTTCCTGGGCGTTGGCATACGGTGCCTCGTTGACAGATATGTAGAGCTGCGGGCTGGGCGACACCTAACATGTTCGCTAGATATTAAAGCCTCCGTGAAGAACCGGTTTCTTCCCGTGTGCTCGCTTCAACCAGCCAGTAACACCGAAGTGCCCGTTCTTGTGTCGGCTTGCTGCGGCGGAGCATCTGATGCCAGGCTCAGCAAGGTAAAGCGCACCCCAGTGCTGCGCCCCCTGCTGGGCTAGGTGCCATATGTTGTGACCCTTACGGCGGTCCCATATGTGTATTCTTCCACGGTACTGCTCCCTATGGCGAGCCCATGTCTTTCCCTTGGCAGAGTCCGCTCTGCCGTCTCTGTCCGGTGTAGTCTCCCGCCCCGGTCGGCCGGAGCCACCCCAGAGACCTCCATATGTTGTACTGCCCGATTGGCCAGTCCATATATGTCTATCTTCCACATGTTACCTCCCTATGGGCAGGGTGTGGATTTATCCAATTCCTGCTGAATGGGTCTTGTGGAACAGCAGCAGTGACTCTCCCTGCGTGACTTCCCCGCCCAGAAAAGGTGAGGGTCCAAAGGGGGCTCACGCAGGGCGCTGGAAGTGGCAACAGCCGTGGCGTTTTCCATAGGGATCCCAATTCGTCGGATACATCCGACATACGTTGAACGTGACCAACTGAAAGGGAAAGTCTTGGTTACGTATGTAACCCTCGTTCCCTGAAATAGGGAACGGAGACATACGTCCCGTCGCCACGGTTGCTGTACCATCACTACAGGGCCGAGTCACTAGTTCGGCTCCTCATTGAAAAACAAATGTGCACTGCATTTGCTTCCTATTTATACCCACACTGCGGGGTGGAGCGCAAGATGCAAATCTTGCACGCCAATGACCATTGGCCCGTTCTGTATACACTCGAAGCTGATAGGGGCTCCCAGAATTGATCCCAATTCGTCGGATACGTTTCAGGGAACGAGGGTTACATACGTAACCGAGACATTATTTGACTATAGTAACGGCATGTAACATATGTAGTAATGACACTGTTAAATAAAGTGTTACCAACTTTTTTAACCAACATCAATATTTTAGGCTTATTTTTCACAAAATAATTTTAAGCAGTGTGATGATACTTTTAAAGTACACACTATATTGCCAAAAGTATTGGGACACCCCTCCAAAAATTATAGAATTCAGGTGTTCCAATCACTTCCATGGCCACAGGTGTATAAAATCAAACAACTAGGTATGCAGACTGCTTCTACAAACATTTGTGAAAGAATGGGACGCTCTCAGGAGCTCAGTGAATTCAAGCATGGTACCGTGATAGGTTGCCACCTGTGCAATAAATTTCCCCACTACTAAATATTCCACGGTCAACTGTTAGTGGTATTATAACAAAGTGGAAGCAATTGGGAACAACAGCAACTCAGCCACAAAGTGGTAGACCACGTAAAATCACAGAGTGGGGTCAGCGCATGCAGTGCGCAGAAATAACCAACTTCCTGCAGAGTCAATAGCTACAGACCTCCAAAGTTCGTGTGGCCTTCAGATTAGCTCAAGAACAGTGTGTAGAGAGCTTCATGGAATGGGTTTCCATTGCCGAGCAGCTGCATCCAAGCTCAATGCATCCAAGTTCAATGCAAAGCGTCGGATGCAGTGGTGTAAAGCACGCTGCCACTGGACTCTAGAGCAGTGGAGAGTGTTCTCTCTCTCTCTCTATATATATATATAAATAAATTACATGTTTTGTTTCTTGGAAGTAGCTTGAGACACAAATTTAAATTTAAAACACAAACAAAATCTGTAAATCAAGGAAAGTAGCTAAAGCCTGCCCAAAAAGTCGTTAAATGTCGCTAGATGACGTCATACATCAATTAGCATATCCGTGACGTCACCACGTCATATTTGCATCTTGCCTGCCTAATGTGTTTTCTCTCCTAATCCGTGCTCACATACTGTATTTTAAAATAATATAATACAGCCGACTGTCCAATAAATATTTTCTCATTTACTATATCTTTTTGTCATACAATAGAACGAGTATGATATAGTGAATGACACATTTTTTTATATGTGTAAAATAATCTGAATTGAGAGAGGTCAGAAACTGGATGAACTAAAGCTCTGTGATAGTGAGTAATATAAGTGATAAGCACAAGAGAAGAATGGAAATCATAACGGGTCAAACTAAATTCTTTAAATATAAAACAAAGGAAACAGATAAGTGATAAATCCGTCATGCACTGCTGCTCCTCTCAGCTATTCACTGAACAGGGTAGACACAGAGAGAGGTGTGACGGCAGAGGGAAAGCAAGACCTCGCACTCGCAGGACAGTACTGGTGACATTTGTAAAGTTACTGAGGTTTGTCCAAGAAGTCGCTAGATTTGTCGCTAGTCGCTTTTTTGGAACGGTAAAAGGGGTCTGAAAAGTCGCTAAACATAGCGACAAAGTCGCTAAGTTGGCAACACTGAGTAGCACTGTTTCGTTCCGCTTTTGCTGCGTTTCCCTGGCCTAAAATCTAGTACTGCCACCTTGTGTTGACATTGTGAAACTGCACAATTTGTAAATTATGGGTGGCGGGCCACAAATAATATATTTTAATAGCCAAATTGTGGGCCGGACTTTGGACACCCCTGCTCTAGAGTGACGTAAAAGTTCCATAAATTCCGATAGGACCACATATGGAAGTGGCACAAATCAGAATTAAAAAGATCAGATACCATGTGCTCCATGCTGTTCACACTAGCTATAGGTTTCCATCCGAGGAACACCAGGCCTCTGGTTACTGTGGTAACAAAGATAAGGTTTACGACCCAAAAGAATTTACAGAGAGTTTTGACTCTCACTTAATTCTCGTTGAAAAGGACAAATAAACCCTTTGAATCCCTTTTCTATATATAACCACTTGAGAAATGTATAAACATGTATCCCAATTTCCCATCTCATGATTTTCCTTTTATAGGGTTTGGCCTATGTATTAATTCAAACTCTTTTGGATTCATTTTTCAGAAGTGCATGGTTAGCTCACATGTGTAGCATGCTTGGTATCTATGAACTCCAATTTTCGTTCCCTATTTACTCTGTGACAGTGAAATTTTGAAGGTTCTTTTTCTAAACAACTAATCCTATTTCATATGCAAAGAAACAACTTCTTATTGGCTCACACACCTCCAGAGGGTGTGATATCTTCAAACTTTAAGAGATCACTGATCACAAGATCATGCGGATTCTGAGAATTTCTGACGTGAAGATGATTGTTGTGGCAAATTTTAACTCTTATCACTGAATAAGAGACGAACCTTTTCCAATTTCAATAAATGGTTTATTCTTTTGCAAAAGCAGAGTCAATAGTCATACAGTCATTCCAATGGCTGCAGAGTGTGTCCTGCAACCAAAACATTTCCCCTCTCCTTTATACTATCTCTAACCCCCAAGGTCAGCACTCTGCTTCTTCGGTTATTTTCCACACATGGAAAATCAGCGTCTCTGTCTGGCGAAGATCATGAATGGACACATTTAAAAAATTGCCGCCTGAAGAAAAATTATGTCAGCTTTGATTGATAGTGAAATTGCATTGGCTCTTGTATGTCTCATGAGCAATTGCGTCATTACGTCAGCTTTGATTGTAAAATGGCATTAGCTCTCGTGTGTCTCGTGACCGATCGCATCATGCTAAAGAGTCGGGTGTATCATTTGAATGAGATATGACTGACTGAGTGGAGTGTGTGCGTTCACGGAGCAGTGGGATCATCATTTCAGAGATTAAAACATTAAGATCAACTCTGTTCTTTACATGAAGATATCGTATGACTTCAGAAGACTTGGAATGCAACATGAGTTAATACTTTTATACTGTTTTGGGTCAGTTTTTGCAATAAATACCTGTGACTGTACTTTATTTGCCTATGTGTTTTATATTGTTGAGAAGTGTTGAGAAGGTTTAGGGTAGGAGTGGGTTAGTTGCTCCAAAATATAAAAGTAGCTTATAAATATTCATAAAATCATGTCTACTTTTACAAATGCAAAGAATTAAATACGTCTTGATCTGATGCATTGGGCAAACAACTGAAATCAAATGGAGTACCCTGTGCGTCGGAAAACGACGCTAAAGGGGTACCCCGTGCGTTAAAAAGTGACGCCGAGGGGTCCTGACCAAGCGCCAATATGTGCCAAAAATCATTAGGATATTAAGTAAAGATCATGTTCCATGAAGATATTTGTAAGTGTCCTACCATAGATATATATAAAAATGATCAGAAGTATTGTATTGCTAAGGACTTCATTTGGACAACTTTAAAGGCGTTTTTTTCTTAATATTTAGCACCCCCTTGTTTTGCACCCTCAGATTCCAGATTTTTAAATAGTTGTATCTCGGCCAAATGTTGTCCTACCCTAATAAACCATACATCAATGGAACGCTTATTTATTCAACTAAAAATAAATTTTGTGGTCCAGGGTCACAAATTAGGAAGATACAATGGTTTGAATCCAGAAAGCTCTAAACAAATCTTAGAATTGTTAAGATGGCAGCTCTACAGACCATTTAAAACATTTAAATAGAGGCCTATACAAATAAAATGTTTAGGTTACAGCTGCATCTGTCTCTGAGAAAAAAATAAAAATAATTCAGCAGTGAGTTGATGTTTTTGTTCGATTTTCTTTTGGTTTGAATGATCTGAATATGTTCTCAGCACATCAAACCGTGACTAGCTTGACTGCATGTTCAAGGCTTACATTGTTGCTATATGACCGAACATTTTACTGTACCAATCTTTTTTATGGATCCTAAAATTTTGCATACAGGACAAATGAGCTGCCCTGTGTCCAAACCCATTGGCTTCGTCACATAAAGTTACATGCAGTCCTGTCATACTGTCCCACTTTGCTGTGATCTTCTGATTAATATTTCCTAATTAAGTAATAGGCCTATTTTAATAGGCACATTTCAATTGTCTCAGTCTCTGCATTTTACAAATTTGGGATGCGAAAGACAATATAATTTGTGATAAATTATGTATGGAAATGACTCGAGGGCAGATTTTTTTAGTGATACAACAAAACGTTTGCGACAATGTGTTTTTTTTTAAGGGATAACATCATTATGCACACCATTTTAACTATGAAAAGTTTCCTCCAGTGCGAAAGCCCCTTATATCTCCAGTAATTTAATGGAAGCCACAATTCATAGCAAGCCCTTGCTCAGATCTCATTTCACAGGAGAAAATAATCCAATCAATCTTGGCTAAATATTCAGTACTGTATATTGTAAAAAAACATGAATGCAACAGTTATTTCTATGACAAAATCATTTAAGCATGGACAGTCAACCCTTACATTGTGCTAAATCTAATTACACCACCAATCCATCAAGGAAAGCCCTTGTTGCTCTTCATAACAGAAGAGAAACATGACTCATCAGCAGCTGGTTAATGTGTCGTATATCATGACTTTCACAGGGAATGGCTGCCTCATTGTAATTACAATGTGCACGGAAGCACACAGCTCCCGAAGAAAGGTCGGAGAAAATGGCACAAGAGACACATAACCAAATGAGAGCTGACAGGGAAGATTGTTTATGTGAAAGGGCTGTATCTCAGAAAATAGCAATAAGAGAGTGTAAAGTTACCTTGAGAGTTTTGTGGAAATACAAGGACAGTTGTGACTTTGATGTGGTTATAACACATGACTATATGGTGAAAAGACTATATATGATGTATCTAGACCAGGGGTTATCTCCAGCCTGCCCCAATACACCTGCCTGGTTTTATGAACTGAATGAACTGATTTACTGAAAATAATGTTTTTATGTCCTGTTAGGTCCCAACTTCTTGGTTTTGTTTTCAGGTTTGAATGGGAAACAAAACACCTCAGATTATTAATGTAGTTTGAGAATTTTGGACCCCACAGTATATGGCCGTGTTTAGACCATTCTTTGCTAAAACCACACGCTGACAATGTTTTCCACTGATAATATGCTCTTAAAGGGGTCCTATAATGCCCCTGTTTACAAGATGTAAAATAAGTCTCTGATGTCCCCAGAGTGTGTATGTAAAGTTTTAGCTTAAAATACCCCACAGATAATTGTTATAGCATGATAAAATTGTCACTTTTTGAGGGTGAGCAAAAACGCGTCGTTTTTGTCTGTGTCCCTTTAAATGCAAATGAACTGCTGCTTCCGGCCCCCTTTCAGGAAGAGGGCGGAGCTTCAAGAGCTTGCGTTAGCAGCTCCCATTACCTCATGCACACACGCACTGAAAAGGTAAGAAACTGTTCAGCCTTTTATGTTCAAACTAGGGGTAGCACAGACTAGTCGACTAATCGACTTTAATGCTCTGCCATGACGCTTTAAGCTTGACGTCGACTAGCCGCTGGCCTATAGAGGGCGCAACAGGATAAGCCATTTCCAGACACGCATGCCGTTTCCAACAATTAAAATGACAAATAAATGCATACTCAGAGGGCCCTCTACAAGACATGTTTGATTGTGCCATCTGGATGCTCAAAATTGATCAGGAGAATGCCAGTTTTAAACAGCTTATTGTACAAGTAAGTTAATCACCGTTCTAAACTAATGCGTGCTGCATTGTAACGCACACACATAGCTTGCAAATCACACGGAGATCGCGCGCGCTGCGCACAGACTCATTCAGTAGCGCAGTGATTTATCAATATAATGGCTTAGAAACTGAAAAGTTCTAGCATATATTTCTTGATAACTAAAACCCACAGCTTCACTATTAGTAGAGAGACTCTGCCAGGTAGAATTAATTCACACACAGCCTCTCTCTCTCTCTCTCTCTCTCTCTCTCTCTCTCTCTCTCTCTCTCTCTCACACACACATTAAAATGCATTCATATAAATGTAATCTTTACTGGGCTACTTTATCTGTTTCTGATTCAAAACTAGCAGGAATCTGTGAGAAATATAACGACCCAAAGACAAAATAATTGATAAATAAAAGCTGTTATGTAGGAGCAATAACCTTTTGGGCAGAGCTGTGTCCTATCAGCTGTGCACAAAAAAAAGCTCAAGGTTCAGGCTTATTTGTTCATTAATGACGTCATCAGCGACTATTCGACGTAGACTCGACTTTCATCACATAAATGTTGACTTTAAAAAATCTGAAGTCGTTCAACCCCTAGTTCAAACCAGAGTCGGACAATGATAGAGAGACTCGAGAAGAAGTGTCAACATGTAGAATGTGACAGGACGTTTCTGAATGGTTAGTTGATGAATTTATGTAGCTGATGTGGAGTTAACTATCTTCAAGTCATTGATTAGCATATTCTGTCATCTATAAATTGCTTGTGTGGGAACTGTTGTAAAATGCACAGAGCCAGAGAATATATGCTGCGTGAAGATAGAACAGTCTAGTTATAGTATAGTTTAGTTTAATTACTGTTGTAACTTATGTTATCATCTTGCTTTTATGACATGCTGTTGCATTTGTGTTATGTACTGTATTGCAATGAATGTGAAAAGACTGATGCGACAGCTTGAGTAGAATCCTAAATGTGCTCGACTACAACAAATCTTCCTCTTCTCAACATGTAAGTAAAGTTGTAGAAGCTTTGAACTTTGAGCATCATAACTTTGTAGATGTTGTTTATGCTCAAACAGCAATATTACGCACTAACTAAAGTTAAAAAAGTGAAATCATAATCAACCACCCCTTTAATTTAAGCTCTAGTGTGCTGTCAATTACCACAGACTACATTTGGAGTCATCCCTCATATAGTAAAAAAATAAAAAATAAATACCACCATGCAGTTATGGTACTAGAGTACAGTGAAATTATTAAAGTTTGGGGTTGGTTATGTTTTGAAAAAAAAGTGCTGCATTTATTTGATCAAACACCGTAAAGAAAACAGTAATATAGTGAAAGATTATTACTGTTTTCTACTATAATATATTTTAAAATGTAATTTATTCCTATGATTAAAGCTGAATTTTCATCATCATTACTCCAGTCTTCAGTGTCACACGATCCGTCAGAAATCAAATATGCCGATTTGATGCTCAAGAAACATTTCTGATTATTATCAATGTTGAAAACAGTTGTGCTGCTTACTATTTTTGTGGAAACCATATTTTTTGGGGGATTCTTTGATGAATATACATTTCAAAAGAACAGCATTTATTTGAAATATAATTCCTTCTGTAACAGTGAAAAAGTTTTAACTGTCACTCAATTTTAAGGCATCCTTGCTGGATAAAAGTATTAATATCTTAAAAAAATCAAAATAAAATAAATAAATAAATAAAAAAATCTTACTGGCCACAATTTTTTTAACAGTAGTGTACCACAAATGCTATCCATACAGCTTATATTCAAAATATTTTTGAATACAAATGTATACAGTAGATTTCGGCAAGAGTACATTTTTGTCTTTAACATAGTTTTGTAAGAGAGTTGCACTTCTCTCCCTTCAGCATCTATTTGTATATGCAACTATTATTACATGACCAAATCATACAATTGCCATTTACAGTCTCTCACTTTAACGCGTTACAAGGTTTGATTATGATTACATGAGACAACTCGAACACCATTTAATTCCGGCAGCTCTTATTGCCCAACGGCCAGTGCACAAAAGCATTCTGAGCTCAGGTAATTGCTACAGATTTTAGCTCTCATAAAATGACCAGCAGCCTCATAAATAAACCAATACCATGAATTATACATTCAAATGATGCATTGTTCTCTTGCTTAATGGCCCTGGAACATTGAAGTTGTGACATGTTTGCCGGCTACTGTCGATTTAACAAATCTCTCTAGATAAGTGTGTTACGAAATATGCTATTTTCAGATTTTTCAAAGACATTCAAAGCATATGTTTATCATTAAGCACTAGGATGTGTCTATAAAATGTTCCTCATTTGTTTTGTTTTGTTCTGAATGTGATGTTTTCAGACACTTAACTGCATGTTACTTACAATTAAATGAAAATGTATTACAGTTTTAATTACATTAAATGCAATTAACTGAACTTTAGTGTGCTTTTATAACACAATTTAGTAGGACTTTTTATGTAATTCCATAATTACTTCTATTGTATTTGAAATATGGTTAAAGTTACTGCTGAATGTATTGACAAGCATTTATGAAAACTAAAATATACTTAAATTTTATTTCTATTGAAGCATGTATTCCATGTGTTTAAATATTTGTAATTACACATTTGCAATAATTAAGTAGAAATGTAGTATATTTAAAATATAAATATTAGACATTTAAATATTTAAAATATATGTATACTTAGTATACTTATAATACTTCAATGTAATATCAAATAACTGTCACGTATGCCCTCCATCTGCCCATCTTCCCTAGTCCAGTCATCTAGTCAGAAACTACATTTCCCAGCATCACCCTGTCCCTCACCTGCACTCACTTGGCCATCACCCACACCTGTTCCCCATCAGCACTCCAATATACACCAGCCCTGCATCCCAATGTCCATACTATCCATCCTAAATAGTATGTGAGAGGGGACTCTGTCCCATGTCCAGAATCCAGAGGGGACTGCTATGGACCCATGAACTGTCTGCGCTGCCATGGTCCCTTGAACCGCCCAGGTCTGCCCACGCGCCGCGGCCCAGGTCCGCCCATGCTCCCAGGCCCGCCCTGAATCGCCATCCCTCCCCCAAGACCGCCCTCCTAGACTTTTTGTTTGTATGTTTTGGTGTTGTTGGGTGTCGGGAGCTGCCCATAGAAGGGGGATCTGTCACGGTGTGTTTGGGTGTTCATGCGTTCTGGTTGTCATGTGATTCCCATGCCCTCATGTGATCATGTGTCATGTTCTCATTGGTTCATTGTTTGATCGTTGTTCACAGGTGTCCCTTTACTTGTCTTTAGTCCTTGTGTATTTAAGCCCTCATGTTTGCCATGCATCTTTGTTTAGTATTGATGTTGTAACCCGTTGTATGGGGAGTTTTCTGTTTGACCATTCCATGTCAAGTCTTTGTTTTACATATCAGATCTTTTGAATAAACTGCACTTGGGTTCCTCAACTCGCCTCCGGTGGATCTAATGTTTAATAATATTTAATATTTTCGCCCACAGGACTGGATGTTTTTCCCTTTTCACACCATTCTTTGTGAACTCTAGAAATGGTTGTGCGTGAAAATCCCAGTAACTGAGCAGATTGTGAAATACTCAGACCGGCCCGTCTGGCACCAACAACCATGCCACGCTCAAAATTGCTTAAATCACCTTTCTTTCCCATTCTGACATTCAGTTTGGAGTTCAGGAGATTGTCTTGACCAGGACCACACCCCTAAATGCATTGAAGCAACTGCCATGTGATTGGTTGATTAGATAATTGCATTAATGAGAAATTGAACAGGTGTTCCTAATAATCCTTTAGGTGAGTGTAGGCCTATTTTCAATTCAAAATGGCGAAATTAGACAAAAATGTATTAATTTGCCTAAATATTTTTGGCATTTGTTTAAAATTTCTGACTTAAAGAAGCAGCTGTCAAATATGAAATGTTTAGTTTAGCTACTTGCATATATCTCACTTGACGTCGAGTCGCACTGCTAAAATTCGCGCTCAGCCTCAGCAGCTTCTGTGTGAACATAAAGCCCGCCTACTCTGATTTGATTGGTTTTCTCAAATATTTTGACATTGACGAGCGGTGACAGACCAGTGAGGCTCAGATGAACGCACACACCTCTGCTTCTGATGTGCGTTCTGCTTGGCGCCGCTGCAGATTGAAGAACACGCTAATTAACGCAGACTAAAAGACGTGATGAAGCCAAAGCCTCCTGCCAGTTTCATATGTTTAAAGGTTAATCACATATTTTTACAGAAGCCCCCCTAAAAAGTGCCTAGTGACGCCCATGAGTACGATTAATTGAACCCTTTAAACCACTTAGGCTATTTAGACCATTATTCAATATAAACATGTTTGCATTCTCATCCCGAGTTAACCAGAGACAAAAATGTCCCAAAATAAACAAAAGTAATGGTTTACGATCTATGCACAAAGTGTATCCGTAGTAGTTCATTTGCAGCGCGATGCGCTCATGGCCATAAGTTTTCCCACAACGATTACAGGTCTTTGTAATGATGACCAATCTGTTCTGGGAAAATGTGTGCTTCATAGTATCTGCTTTATATAAAACTTCAAATTATAATTTCGATGCTGACCAGTTTGAATCAGTAATATGAAATATTTTCTTGACAAATGAATTAGCCATATATTAGCATATCAATAACTATTTTATGCTGACAAAAAGTTATTTTTATTTATGTATAATTAAAGTATTCTACACAGGAAAAAAGTAGTAGGTGTTCCTGTAAGGAGCTATATTGTTACCTGAACCCTTAAAGGGATAGGTCACCCAAAAATGAAAATTATCCCATAATTTACTCACCCTCAAGCCATCCTAGGTGTATATGACATTCTTCTTTCAGACGAATACAATTGGAGTTACATTAAAAATGTCCTGGCTAATCCAAGCTTTATAATGGCAGTGAATGGCAGCCCAAAATTTGAAGCCCCAAAAAGTGCATCCATCCATTATAAAAGTACTCCACATGGCTCCAGGGGGTTAATAAAGGCCTTCTGAAGCGAATCGATGGGTTTGTGTAAGAAAAATATCCTGAATACGGAAGGCGGTCCGCCGGAAGCTAGATGTTTTACTTTATAATGTGTTAAATATGGTTATTTTTCTTACAAAGACCCATCGATTCGCTTCAGAAGGTGATGATGTGACTCCCAAAGAGCCCAATCGCAAGTCTGATTGCTTAGAAAACCAATAGCACACCTGTCATCAACATGATTTAAGGTTTAAATTTCTAGGCTTTTCCTGTTTTCTTATATAGGCACACACTAAACATAGATTACTACTATCTTATAGGTTGGCCAAGGTGTCTTCAAACAGGAAATTTAGCTCTATTGAGCTGGACAGATACACTAATGGCTCCTTAACTAACTTATGATGCTGGCTGGCACAGACTGCAGGGCACAGCCTGGCATGGAGTTTGTCAGTTGTCAGGGCTCCACAGTGCCCAGAAGTCTTTTTTTCCGCTGAATGACCAGGCTTGTTTGCATTGATAGATTCAGGTTAAGCCCAGGAGCGAACGCTGCACTGTCTGACATCATTGTAAGGCCCTATAATGTGCCTATTTTAAGAGCGACTCTCCTCTGATTCTGTTAAACTGTGACCAGAGCACCACAGATGCCAATGGAATATACTTAGCTAAAGAGTTCAAGTGTGTTCACGATTGCACATAAAATGTGTGAAATACAGGGTGATTCTTATATGATAACTCTGCCGTGTAGAGAAATAGTTAATAGAGCAGAATGCTATAGGAAATGATTTTAGTTTATATATATATATATATATATATATATATATACACACTCACCTAAAGGATTATTAGGAACACCATACTAATACTGTGTTTGACCCCCTTTCGCCTTCAGAACTGCCTTAATTCTACGTGGCATTGATTCAACAAGGTGCTGAAAGCATTCTTTAGAAATGTTGGCCCATATTGATAAGATAGCATCTTGCAGTTGATGGAGATTTGTGGGATGCACATCCAGGGCACGAAGCTCCCGTTCCACCACATCCCAAAGATGCTCTATTGGGTTGAGATCTGGTGACTGTGGGGGCCATTTTAGTACAGTGAACTCATTGTCATGTTCAAGAAACCAATTTGAAATGATTCGAGCTTTGTGACATGGTGCATTATCCTGCTGGAAGTAGCCATCAGAGGATGGGTACATGGTGGTCATAAAGGGATGGACATGGTCAGAAACAATGCTCAGGTAGGCCGTGGCATTTAAACGATGCCCAATTGGCACTAAGGGGCCTAAAGTGTGCCAAGAAAACATCCCCCACACCATTACACCACCACCACCAGCCTGCACAGTGGTAACAAGGCATAATGGATCCATGTTCTCATTCTGTTTACGCCAAATTCTGACTCTACCATCTGAATGTCTCAACAGAAATCGAGACTCATCAGACCAGGCAACATTTTTCCAGTCTTCAACTGTCCAATTTTGGTGAGCTCGTGCAAATTGTAGCCTCTTTTTCCTATTTGTAGTGGAGATGAGTGGTACCCGGTGGGGTCTTCTGCTGTTGTAGCCCATCCGCCTCAAGGTTGTGCGTGTTGTGGCTTCACAAATGCTTTGCTGCATACCTCGGTTGTAACGAGTGGTTATTTCAGTCAAAGTTGCTCTTCTATCAGCTTGAATCAGTCGGCGCATTCTCCTCTGACCTCTAGCATCAACAATTTCTTTCCCATTCTGACATTCAGTTTGGAGTTCAGGAGATTGTCTTGACCAGGACCACACCCCTAAATGCATTGAAGCAACTGCCATGTGATTGGTTGATTAGATAATTGCATTAATGAGAAATTGAACAGGTGTTCCTAATAATCCTTTATGTGAGTGTATATGTATATGTATATGTATATGTGTGTGTATATATATATATATATATATATATATATATATATATATATATATAAACAACTATATTGTTTTAAAAAAGCTAATAAACACTAACAAATTAGTCCATTCTGCAAATAACAAACATTCAGATAGAACAATTTGACAAATGTAAATATTTAAGAAAAAAATAACCTCAAGACCATTCTATATGAATACAGTAATTTCTTTATGTAAATTATTTCTTTAAATAATTTATTTATGTAATGCATTTAATGTCCTGTATATGTCGTAATATATTGGATAAAGTATTGGATAAAGTCTCTGTGTAAACTACAAAAAAAGTTTACACGGTTTAAACTTGAAAACGTGATTTTTAATGACATAAATGGTATTGTTTTTTTTTTTTTCTTTCTACAGATCCCGCACATGACATGGCGGCCTGAAAGCGCAAACTTTTGAAAATGGGTTTCAAAGTTCAAGTTTTTGAAAGAGATACTGTTTTCGTCTCCGTGTAAACTACAAAAAAGTTTACACGGTTTAAACTTGTGATTTTGAATGACATAAATCATAATGGGTTTTCTTTTTCTTTCTACAGATCCCGCACAAAAAAAGTGTATTGTGGCAATGAATGAACAATTTGTTCCCATGACGTACTAATGTCAGCACATGAACTAATTTGTTTTAAGTGCGTTTTGCGTACGTTTTACATACAATATCATAATTAATTCCCTTGTTTTACTAAATCATAGCCACATTGTAATAATTAGTGTGGCGAGCGGTGAGGTGAGGGACCGTGAGAACGAGACCGGTGTGGCGCGCAGCTGGAGCTCATTATCGCTCGTCACCGGCCCGTTCTCACGGTCCCTCACCTCACCGCTCGCCACATACCCCCAACACCCTTCGCAGGCCGGGGGGCACTCCCGAGACTGCGCTCTACTCCCCCCCCCCCCCTCCTCTGGGGGGGCCGATCACGGCGGCCGCGGTACCTGGGGGTAAGGACAGAGAGGCGAGAGAAACGGAGCCAGGAGCATGAGGAGCGACAAAACGAGAGAGGGGAGAGAGGAGAAATGAAAAAAAAAATAAAAAATTGTGGTCCGGTTCCCCGACACACTGCCGCTCGGTCCTCAGCCAACCGAGAGGCTCTTCCTCGCGGTGCCATGCGATGGTACTGGACGCTCGGTGGACGGCTCGATCCTCCTCCGCCCCCTGGCGGCCGGCGGTGGCTCCTCTTATTGAGGGCAGCCGGCAGCGAGTCCCGCGCTCCCTGCTCCTCCCCATCATGGCGGATGGCAGCAGACTTCGGCCCACGGCGAACGCCGACGACTCCTCCGCTCCCTCTCAGACGGCAGCCACCCCACCTCGACCCAGGGGCGCGGCAGCGAGCTCTCCGTCCCACCGGATCTTCACTCGCTCCAGCACCACCGCCTCGGGCAGCCCCTCGCGGTCTTCACTCGTCCGCGCTGCCCGACCTCCTCAGCACCGCGATCCCCCTCAGCAGCGAGGGCTCTTCGACAGCATGTCCCTCCTTCCTCCCGGGTTTCGGCACCAATGTAACAACTTCGTATGTTCCAGGAAGAAGGAGGCGGGAAACCGGCGAACATTTAAAACTTTAATCAAATAAATAAACAAAATGAAAGTCGCCGCGGCAGCCCCTCACGGACGACTGCCGCGCACACACACAAAATAAAACGTAAACAAAAACACAACATAAGTCCAGGCCTGGTCCTCTCTCGTCTTGCACTGTCGTCGCTCCTCCTTTTATGCTCCCGTCACTCCTCCGTGAGACGAGACCGGTGTGGCGCGCAGCTGGAGCTCATTATCGCTCGTCACCGGCCCGTTCTCACGGTCCCTCACCTCACCGCTCGCCACAATTAGTTCCCTTGATTTTGTTAAATCCCAACAAATCACCCCTTAAGGTGTGCTGTGGTATCTGCCACCAAGTTGTTAGCAGCAGATCCTTTAAGTCCTGTAAGTTACGAGGTGGGGCCTCCATGGATTGGACTTGTTTGTTTAGCACATCCCACAGATGCTCGACTGGATTGAAATCTGGAGAATTTGGAGGCCAAGTCAATACCTCAAACTCATTGTGCTCCTCAAACCATTCAAACCATCATTTTTGCTTTGTGGCAGGGCGCATTATCCTGCTGAAAGAGGCCACAGCCACCAGGGAATACCATTTCCATAAAAGGGTGTACATGGTCTGCAACAATGCTTAGGTAGGTAACATCCACATGGATGGTAGGACCCAAGATTTCCCAGCAGAACATTGCCCAAAGCATCACACTGCCTCTGTCGGCTTGCCTTCTTCCCATAGTGCATCCTGGTGCCATGTGTTCCCCACACTTTTGATAGATACTGACCACTGCAGACCAGGAACACCCCACAAGAGTTGCAGTTTTGGAGAGGCTCTGACCCAGTCGTCTAGCCATCACAATTTGGCCCATGTCAAACTCACTCAAATCCTTACGCTTGCCAATTTTTCATACTTCTAACACATCAACTTTGAGTACAAAATGTTCACTTGCTGCCTAATATATCCCACCCACTATCAGGTATTATATACTGTCCGTATGTCATGTGGTGGGCTTATTTTTAAATATATCACTATATTGGTGAGACATTGAGCTTATGTTTTGTTGGTTTTACTGTGTTTCATTTTCTTCTCATTTGTTGGTCATGGTTTTATAGGTTCCCCTTTTTTGAATACTTTAGGGCTGAACCCGAAATCGCCCTCTAAACCCTCAATCACGTTAGTCCACTAATACAGGTCACTTGAAGGAGTGAATGAAAATGAGTAAGTGAATTCGGACAGCCGTTGAGTATACTTTGGCTGGTACACTCATTATTGTGGTGCAATGTGGGATGGAATGAGTGTACTCGATAATGTCCACTATGGTTTCGGGCACCATTACAAATGTCTGTCCCCTCAAATAATGCCCTATTTGAGGGTATAGGGAGCGATTTGGTTCTCAATTTTCCTGTGTATTTATATCCTGAGGGGGCATTTGCACAACACTGTTTCAACTAAAATCTGAAAACTGTGTAAACTACAAAAAAGTGAATTTGTGAAAACGGTCGTCATGTGCATTTGTATTACGTGTTCAGTCTATAGTGTGTTTCTTTGCAAAATGACATCGCCATCTACTGGCCTGGCGTGAACAATACAGCGTTTTCGTGGATGCATGTGAACAGGGATAATTTTGACAATGGTATCATCTGTACGCGAAAAATGCAAAGGAAAACGTTTCTGTTTTTAGTACATCGTTGTCGTGTAAATGTACCCCCTTAGTTTGGCTTAGATCTTTGTCCGTTCGCATCGTTTACCTTTGTTCTCTGTTTTCGTGCGTTTATCTAGTGTTTTGATTTATCTTTTAAAAAAAAATACTGATTATATTTGGGTCCTCTCTTGCCTTTATCTGACCCTGTTGGGATAATTGGTTTGATGTTAGCAATTTTTTTTTTTGGCAGTGTATTTTTTTTATGTTTCAAACCAAATATGTTGATAAACTAAGGTCTTGTGGTGAGTAGAGAGGTGTAGTACCGTATTATGTTGACTGCATGTGCACACACACACAGAAACACAATATCTGGTAACAAACATCTCTAGAGGCACAGGAGTAGAGAGTAACATTACAAATTCCATTATTCATATGCTGTGGAGGCAAAATTCCATTATTCATAACCACCTTTAAGGCCCTTGACCAGGGCCCTGATTTATAAACGTTTTCCACGCACATATTGGGATTCATAAAAAAATAAACTAGACGTAAATATGTGCGCACCGTATGGACACTCTAGACCGAAATAATGAAGTAAACAGAATGAATTGAAATCTTCTGAGTTAAGCACTGAAATTACATGAAATCATTATCCAGAGGTTACAAATGATTTTTATATTAATTTAAAAGAAAGTTTTGTAGTGGATGTGCTGCCTTTGAACACTTTTCCTGTGTCATGCTGTGTTTTAATGTTTTAACTAGTGAGGATTGCTTGGCACGTGATAATTCCGCATTAAATTGTTCTAAATAGCAGAACTCATGTTCTGAGAAAATATCAATAAATATCAGTGATGCGCACTTGACTCGTCTAAGCAGATGGCTTTGCAACACAGACCATAATGACAGACACTGAAGGACTCCGTGATTGAACGGTCCATTGGACGGTTTGAATAAGTCAGATGACAGTACTGTACAACCTCTGCTGTAGATGTATTGCACAGACACACAGTAGCCTAATTGTATTAAAGATTATTTCTTTTATTTTTGTTATTTGTTACAGACCTTTTTCTGGTTTGCCTTCTTAAGATTCCCCAGTTTCATTTGCTCAGTCCTAATTTCTCTTCAATTAACTGTTTATTGCTTTGTACATGCCCTCTAATTAACCAATCACTGCAGCTGTGTGCTAATGGGTCCTGCTATATAAATGTCTGCATCGAGTCACAACAGACTGAGATACTTTGGAGCTGCTTTTTTTGCGTGTGCGTGTGAACGTGCGCGTGTCCGTGTGCGTATTTTTCTGAGAAAAGTCAGAATCACGTGATATAATGTCGCAATTGCGTGATATAACATCAGAATTACGTGATCACATTCAAAAGTGGTTTTCAGCTTATTTTTCACCTTTATGTTGTGCTAATACTAAACCCTTGTGAATAAAAAGTGTGCCTAATTGTGTTGAATGTGCGCTTGTAGTGTACTTCGAGTCTTAAATGTATAAAAAAACTGTACTTTCAGATAATATAATACTGATATAAAAGGCCACTTAAGTGTACTTAAAGAGAGTACACTTTCTACTGTTTCTTAACACCTTTAAAAAAATGCACTTTTATCAAATTAAAAGTTTTACTTTAAAGTAAATTTTAAATCAGTATGTTTTTATAATCTTGTCATGCTTTAAAATACACTTATTTTGTTGTGTTGACTAGCTTACTAAAGCACACGTAAAGCACTTGATTATAATTTTAACTGTGGTATGTTGTTTGATATATTTTAAATGTACTAAATTGCAACTTCATCATTACAAATGTGTACTTAAATACAAGACATACAAGTTCCAATAGAAATGACATTAAAGTATATTTTATTTTACCGTAAATGCTGGTCAGTACATTCAGCAGTAACTTTAATCATATTTCAAAGACAACAGATTCAATTATGAAATTACATATTTATATTTTTGCTTACTGCATTTAACAAATTTAAATTATAAAACATTTTCATTTAAAGGTAAATAACATGCAGTTAAGAGAAAGCATTACATTCATTGCACTTAAGTATTAAGGTATATTGTATTATTCATAATAAGTGCTCTTTTTAAAAGTATGTTAAAGTGTACTTCTTTTTTACAAGGGCAGTTCAATATCCAATACCATAGCAACAATTTTCCACCCTCAGGCAGTACAGATGGTTCTGGTAGCTTGACTAAGCTACTGAAGACAGTATCAACCTAAAAAGTAATTACAACAGCTGTGCTAATGCTCATATTCAATGCATTCATTAACTGTCTTGTTCTATTGCATGTTTTGAATGCTTGTCTTGTCTGAAATTGCGAGCAGCTCTAGATTTCGCTTTATTCAGTTGTTATTCATATGTAGTTCATTCGTGCTGATGAGTCACAGGGTTGTTTATTCAGAGCTCTGTCAAAAGCGTGTCTTTTCTCCTTTGAAATTGCCTGTAATGAAGATTAATAGCACAGCTTTCTTGCATTTCAATGGTGATTTTAATCAGATAAATTGGAGCGGGCTGCAGGCAGGAGTCTGAGCACTCGCTGCAGTCATTGTTCATGGCTGGAAAGGTTCATCAGGTTCTGGGAAAGTGTCCTGAGGGGCAACGCTCTATTGGCTCACTCTCATCTATGTTTTGCTGTCTCTGTCCTTTTTCATCCTTTCACCAAACCATTCTCTCTCTAGCTCTCACTGTTCCTCTCAGTGTTCACCAGAGGCAGATATCACACAATGATGACTCAGCTGAGTTTCTTGACTTTCATTTGCCAAAAATATTCTGTTTCAGTCTTATTTTGTCCCCCCAAAATTCAGATAAGAAATGCATAGAAATACAGTATATAGCCAAAAGTTTTGGGACGCCTGCCTTTACATGCACATGAACGTGTTTATGGGAATTTTTGACCAGTCTTCTAGATGCGCATTTGTGAGGTCAGGCACTGATGTTGGACGAGAAGGCCTGGCTCGCAGTCTCCACTCTAATTCATCCAAAAGGTGTTCAATCGGGTTGAGCTCAGGACTCTGTGCAGGCCAGTCAAGTTCCTCCACACCAGACTCGTTCATCCATGTCTTTATGGACCTTGCTTTGTGCACTGGTGCGCAGTCATGTTGGAACAGAAAGGGGCCATCCCCAAACTGTTCCCACAAAGTTGAGAGCATGAAATTGTCCAAAATGTCTTGGTATGCTGAAGCATTAAGAGTTCCTTTCACTGGAACTAAGGGGCCAAGTCAAACTTGTCAAATGTCAAACTTTCCTTATTTAATGGAGCTTAAATGATTTATGACAAATATCCTGACCAGATTTTTCAGTATCATTTAAAGCAAATGAGGATCATGGATTTCAAACTCCAAAATTACAAAAAGCACCATTGAAGTACACTATCATTCAAAAGTTTGGGTGTCACGTTGTGGCTGTGATGAATCACAAGATGCAGAAGTAGGAACAAAAACAGTGTAATACATTAAAAAAGGAAACAAGCAGGGAATTACCAGGAATAAATCATCACTACCACATAATACAAAGACGAGACCAAACAAAGAACTGAGAAAACTAAGGGCTTAAATACACAGGGATATACACTCACCTAAAGGATTATTAGGAACACCATACTAATACTGTGTTTGACCCCCTTTCGCCTTCAGAACTGCCTTAATTCTACGTGGCATTGATTCAACAAGGTGCTGAAAGCATTCTTTAGAAATGTTGGCCCATATTGATAGGATAGCATCTTGCAGTTGATGGAGATTTGTGGGATGCACATCCAGGGCACGTAGCTCCCGTTCCACCACATCCCAAAGATGCTCTATTGGGTTGAGATCTGGTGAATGTGGGGGCCATTTTAGTACAGTGAACTCATTGTCATGTTCAAGAAACCAATTTGAAATTATTCGAGCTTTGTGACATGGTGCATTATCCTGCTGGAAGTAGCCATCAGAGGATGGGTACATGGTGGTCATAAAGGGATGGACATGGTCAGAAACAATGCTCAGGTAGGGCGTGGCATTTAAACGATGCCCAATTGGCACTAAGGGGCCTAAAGTGTGCCAAGAAAACATCCCCCAGACCATTACACCACCACCACCAGCCTGCACAGTGGTAACAAGGCATAATGGATCCATGTTCTCATTCTGTTTACGCCAAATTCTGAATCTACCATCTGAATGTCTCAACAGAAATCGAGACTCATCAGACCAGGCAACATTTTTCCAGTCTTCAACTGTCCAATTTTGGTGAGCTCGTGCAAATTGTAGCCTCTTTTTCCTATTTGTAGTGGAGATGAGTGGTACCCGGTGGGGTCTTCTGCTGTTGTAGCCCATCCGCCTCAAGGTTGTGCGTGTTGTGGCTTCACAAATGCTTTGCTGCATACCTCGGTTGTAACGAGTGGTTATTTCAGTCAAAGTTGCTCTTCTATCAGCTTGAATCAGTCGGCCCATTCTCCTCTGACCTCTAGCATCAACAAGGCATTTTCGCCCACAGGACTGCCGCATACTGGATGTTTTTCCCTTTTCACACCATTCTTTGTAAACTCTAGAAATGGTTGTGCGTGGAAATCCCAGTAACTGAGCAGACTGTGAAATACTCAGACCGGGAAATATCCTCTTGCAAATCATCATAAATATTTACAGAGGCCAACTGCAGCTCACCCTCAATGGCGGTAAAGTGGACAGGGTTTTCCTCCATGTCCTTGTATTCCACAAGTACTCCCACTGCGATACATGATGTTGATGGCTCACACACCTGGTCAGATGATCCATTGGACTCGGGCTCTGGGAAGATCCTTGTCTCAGTCCTGACTGCTGCCGCTGTGATCATGGCTGGCTTTAGCTCTCTGTCTGTGGTGGGCTCTGGCCTCATGTTGAAAACAGTTGTGCTGCTTTATATTTTTGTGTAAATTGAGATTGTTTCAGGATTCTTCAAAATCTTTTTTTAACATTATACATTTCTTTACTGTCACTAACCCTGACTGTTTTTGTGTTTCCAGAGACCAGGGGCCAGATTCACGAAAATCTTCTTAAGAAGATTGAAGATGAATTCTAAGTTCGTAAGAATGTTCCTAAGTGCAATTTTTTTTTTTAAATTCTTAAGTTCTCAAATATTTTCTTAAGAAAATCTTAATTTTTGACTTAAAGGATTAGTTCACTTCAAAATGTTCACTTCTGACGTGATTACGTAATCCGTAGTGCGCTGCAGAGCAGCGCAAGATGAGCAATTGAGGTTAAAAAGTATATAATTTTTTTTTTGAAAATGACCGATGGTTTCGCTAGATAAGACCCTATTCCTTGTCTGGGATCGTGCAGAGCCTCTGAAGCCATTCTAAGCCCTTTGAAACTGCATTAATTTGTTCCTTCAACCCGAAAAATTCTGGAATGTTTTCCTGCCTGGAAAGTTCAAAGCCTGGCTAGAATCCTGTGGCCCCTTCTTGTATATGCAGTGCTGATTTCAACAGTTGAGATCTTGGAGAGGAAAGTAATTACCTCAGGAGATGGCTGGGGCTGCCAAAAAGCCTAAGCAGCATTGCGCTTTATGGGCATCAGAACAAGTTGCAGCTACTCTTCAGATCCTTAGAGGAGGAGTTTAAAGTAATAAAATCTAGAGAAGTGGTACAATACAGGGACTCAAGAGATCCAAAAGTAGCAACTGCAGGGATCCAAGTAAGGACTGGCAGGAAATGGAGGGCGGAAGAGGCTGTTCAGGAGGCAGAGGCTAGGTTGCGGCACAGAAGATTGGTTGGAGTGGTTACACGAGGCAGAGCAGGGCTGGGATCCTTTCCGGTGGCACACATGAACAACAGTAGAGGAAAGTAAAGGAACTGCCTTGTTCTGGAGGAGGTAAGAGCAACTGTGGAGGAGATTAGATCCTGCAGGGCAGTGGGAATGAAACAACAAGGAGCTTGGTCAAGATGGGAGAATGCGATTGAGAGGAAAGTCACCTGGACAGAGCTGTGGAAAGCTGAGCCACACTGCATACATTTTCTCATCCAGTCAGTGTACGATGTTCTGCCAAGCCTGTCAAGTCTGCACCTATGGGGGAAAGTAGAGTCACCAGCATGCCTACTGTGCTCCAAGCGAGGAACCCTGGAGCATATTTTGAGCTGCTGTCCAAAGGTACTTGGAGAAGGCCGGTACCGATGGAGGCATGATCGAGTTCTGAAGACCATCGCCGAAGCTATCAGCGCAGGAGTTGAAAGGGCAAAGAGGTCCTGACCCTCCAAGCAGAGAATTGCTTTTGTCAGAGCTGGAGAGCAGCCTGAATCTACTAAAAGGAAATCTGTAGGCATGCTGGCTTCTGCAAGAGACTGGCAGTCGTTAGTGGACTTGGAAAGGCAACTAAAATTGCCTAGCCGTTACCACCCTGCGACCAGACATCTTCCTAGTGTCAGAATCCACTAAACAAGTTGTGCTGCTGGAACTGACAGTCCCGTGGGAAGATCACTTGGAGGAGACCTTTGAGAGGAAGCTCTCCAAGTATGCAGGACTGGTCAGCGACTGCAAGCAGGCAGGATGGAAAGTGAAGTGTCTCCCATTGGAGGTTGGATGTAGGGGATTTGCAGCACGTTCCTTGGCCGGAGCCTACAGAGAGCTGGGAATTGAGGGAGGGAGTAAGAGGGCAGCTATACGTAGTACCACTGAAATTCAATCTTGGATGAGATGGGGGTGAGTCAAATATCAATTTTCATTTTGAAGTGAGGTAATCCTTTAAGAGGAAAATGAAAGGTGTTATTTGATTTAAAGGCGGGTATTGCTGAAAACTCACTGAATGAAAAACACCTCAAAGCCTGTATTTTTGCGCTGCCTGCAGATTACTGTAGATATCATAATAAGTGTGCAGACTACTTTCGTCGTGCCATTTAAACTCAACCCTCAGTTAAAATTGTATTTTGTGTTAATTGACAGCAGTTGTTGATAGAGATTAAAACCATGAGTTGTCTATCTACTTTAGGTATCATAAGGACTAGCCTTTAAATAAAGTTTGCTGGGGTTTAAGCAGTAAAGTCTAGACTAGAGTGATATTTTATGGCACGCCACATTGGCATTAATTAATTATTAATTTTTTCTGTACTGTAGTTCATTAGCTTTAGTGCTCCTCTTATGTCTCGTCACATGTATATATATGATATATATGAGATATATATATATATATATATATATATATATATATATCACACATATGTATATATCACACATATGTATATTGGATTTGAATGCGGCACATCTGATCATTAAGATGATCATTGATCATTGAGCAAGTTTGACAAGGGCCAAATTGTGATGGCTAGACGACTGGGTCAGAGCATCTCCAAAACTGCAGCTCTTGTGGGGTGTTCCCGGTCTGCAGTGGTTAGTATCTATCAAAAGTGGTCCAAGGAAGGAACAGTGGTCATGGGCAGCTAAGGCTCATTGATGCACGTGAGAAGAGGCTGGCCTGTGTGGTACGATCAAACATACGAGCTACATACGAGTCAGGGCTGTTTTGGCAGCAAAAGGGGGACCAACACAATATTAGGAAGGTGGTCATAATGCCCTGCTTGATTGGTGTATGTTGTCTTTATAATATTTCATCTAAAGTTAATAACTTGCTTTGCCTCTAAAAATGTGATGTTTTTGGCTGATGCCCTCCTATTTTTCAATCTCTCCCTTCAAAGCAGCTGTCATATAGAAAACACTTATCACAATCCAATCAATTCCTAATGGGTAAAGCGAAGCCAAAATACATAACATTAGAGAAGTAAAGTAGGTTACGAATGCTGTTTCATGTTGACTTTAAAGCTTTGCACAATCTCTGGGTCACTGAATTATTTTGATAGCATATGTGGCACGTTTAATTACTTCACAAAATGCTGTGGGCAAAAACATTGAACTGTGAACAACCGTCACCGCAGAATACAGAGAACACATATGATATGCCACTTTGTTGCTTTGATGTTTTTAAACGGTGTGATTATTCTCTTACATCATCAAACAGAGAGACTCATTAAATATTCATTGAATTCCTAGTTTGTATATGTCATCAGTCGGTTCCTGTGGGAAATATCAACAGTGAGGAGATAATGTAGCATAGCTGTTCTGAGTGATATAAAGAGCGATTATCATTTATATTTATAGCTGAACTGAGAGCGTGAGATAGTGGGACCTGTCTACCGACAGGAAAAAGCAATTGATTTAACTATGCTGTCGAAATTAAAATAGATTTTTAGATTTTATGATTTTGTTTTTATGGTTGTTTTCCCTCAAATGTTTAGCTTGTTTTTTCTGGTCATTTTCAGCGGACTGCACACAAACATCCATACGTATAATTACGTTTTTACGTTCATACGTTTTTAAATTAACTCTTTACCTGCCAGTGTTTATTAAAAAAAATGGCCAGCCACCACCATCATTTTTGATCATTTTCACAAAAGTTTCATGGCCCCCACAATATTTTGTTGTATGAATATCTGAACATACAATATATCAAAAGAAAGAACAGAGGCCCTGCTTTTAAACAACAACAAATTTGAGCTTCATTTAGTTTAATAAAAAAGCACCATTTTGAGCAAAAAGGTGAGAAAATCGTGTTTTTGTCAGAGACTACCAAATCAGATTCAGGACAATGATCAAAACATCAACCATCAACACCCCCCAAAGCTTCACAGTCCTGTAGCTCGTCCTGGGTCGACATTTCATTCATTAACATTAGGCAGTTTTGATTTATATGCGGTTTAATATTGATGATCATGTTATTTTACATATGCATCTGCTTACATATGATATCGCTTGTTTCTGCTTCTTCTTCACCTGTGTTTTGTTCAGGATATTTAGTAATCTTTCAGAATATGTTTAATAGCACCCCCTACCGTATAACATGAAAAGCCAGAAAATTCTGTCAATGTCAATGTTAACACTGAAAATAATACTTTGCATAAGAAAAATGTAGGATCATTTAGATGTAATATAATATTTTGACTAATTATTGTATTTTGAATTAAATAATCTAAAGGGACCATTGGCAATAATGTGAATTAGTCAAAACTCATAACTCATACTGTAATAGATTCGTAATGGTCTTAAAGTGCCCCTATTATGGGTTTTTGACAATTACCTTTCATGCAGTGTGTAACATAGTTCTAAGTGAATGAAAACATCCTGCAAAGTTTTACATCTGAAAGGGCACCGTATTTATAGTTATTGTCTCTCAAAAGTAAGAGTCGACTCTGAGTCAATTAAACAAATCGTTTTTTTAAACAAATCGCAAGCCGTTTTGTTGTGACGTCAAGACGAAAACATGAGCATATTGCCCGTTCACTTATTGCGCACGCATTGTGTTTCATATTGTGTAGGTATCTGGCTAACCGGCTAACTCACGTTATTACCGTCTTACTGAAATACTACTGTAAATCAGCTGTGGGCTGCAGTATTACCTAAAACTATGTCTATTAATGCAGATTGTCTGTCATTCTTACTACTTTGAGTGAAAATAAAGGATGGAGCAAGATATGTTTAGCAAACTTTAATGTTACATTAGTCATTCACGTCAGGGCTGGGCTAACGTATGCGCTGTTATTGATATAGTTCCCGCATGTGCACCGCAATAAATTAGAAACACACACACACACACTTGTACACTTGTTAATGCTGATGGTGAGGAATTACAGTTGAAACATCTCATAATGTACCTCAAACTGAGTAGCATCACTGAGAAACGTCCTGCTCAAGGTTCAGGTTGAATAACTAGTTCTTCTAATGTTTCATCATTGATTCAGACTCGCGCTGGGATTTATGTAAAATCGACATCATTGTTACTGTCTTTACAGTGTGTACAATCGCTGAGCTTTAGGAAGCCTCCGCACAGAGCTGGAGTTCAGTTATGGTAATGGGCGTTTAGCTTCCGACATACGCACTGTACGCGGTAGACCAATCACAACAGACTGGGCCATCTGACCAATCACTGCAGAGTAGGCTTGTGGAAAGGAGGGATTTAGAGAGACTGATTCATCCATCGTTTGAGAATCATTGAACATTGTGGTGATGTGCAATGTATATTATGAGAAAATGAAACCTTTTATGCATGTAAACCTGTTGTTGGAGACCTCCAAAACTAAATTAGAAAACTTTAAAATGGCATAATAGGGGCACATTAAAAATAGAGTTTTATATGGTATAAGCAAAAAATTCACGACAAGCTCAAAGTTTTGACATGTTGTCTTTTCTCCAGGAGAGAAAAGCATGCAGCTGAGATCATAACCACCCACAGCTTCTCCTAGACATGTCTGCAGGAAATTATTTAGGTAAATCAAGATCAACATCACCTGACGTCAGATATTCCTTTTCCCTTAACGTTCCCAAAACATTTGTTTTAATAGGAAGGACCTGCAGCTTTAGGTCAAGGGGTAAACATGGTTGGTTAGCCGAAACCAAACACTCTAAAGGCAAAAACAAAAACTAGGGCTGGGCTGAAAATATAAATTTCTTGATTTTAATCAATTATCATTTTGAAGAACCATTATCGATTCTTAAATCCCAAGGATCAAGTTATTTTTAAAAGGCACAATATGAAAGATTTTTTGATTAAACTAGGGCTATCCAAAAACCAATTCTGTGTTTGTGTTTTTGGGATGTAAGGGATGACTTTTTCATTGAACATTCGATCTGGATTACCATAGTAACACACATTGCTTTCACTTATTGATGACATCGTACCCTCGGCCAGCTGGCACAGCAGATTCCGCCGTATAACATTGTTCTCATGGTTTCATGAACAACTAGCACGAGCACGAGCGCAACAGTCTAACTAACAAATATATTACAATTGTGAAAAGATTAGAGGGTTATATCAATCACTAAATGAGGAACCAAATGAAACAAACATATATTAGGAGTTTATTATCTTACGTTTTGGACACACTGCGAGCTGACGCTTGAAACAGACAGTGGTTTATAGGATGTGGAAATGAATGGGTCTTTATCATCACTGTAGTGAACGACAATACGATTGCCAATGGACAAACAATCGAACATGACACACAAGCATATTCAAGCAAAAGCCAGCATATATTAGTAGAGCTGTTCGATTGTGGGATAAATGTAGAATCACGATTATTTTTGTTTCAAATAGAGATCATGATTCTCTGACAATTCTGAACAGACAACCTAAACTAAACTAAAAAATACTTTGTTACTGTCCACCACTGATACTGTGCTGTATTCACTGAGCAAGATGGTTCATTCCAAACAATGCCATATTCAAAATCACAGTTGATATTGCTTCTGGTTCATTTATCACTGAGACCAGGCCAAATTCACCACATTGCATTATGGGATAAAATATTTAATACAACGGCTCTGTTCAGAGTAGAACAATACCACTTACATTCTGCACAGCATACACTGTGGGCTATAATGCATACTATTTTAATAAACCGTATGCAGTGATTTCAATAGTAGGCTACAGTATTGTAGCATGAGCTGACTATATTGTGTGGCATCCATATGTAAATATGCTTATTCTGTTTTTTAATACAAATTTCAGTCAAAGTTGTCTTGAAAAGAAGAAAAAAAGCACATCTAAAGTACTTGATTATAACTGTAGTGTGTTATTTGATATTACATTTAGAAATAATATATTTTATATGTAATAAATTGCAACTTCATCATTGTGTAATTACAAATATTGAATACAAGTTCCAATATAAATTACATTTTAGTTTACCATAAATGTTTGTCAGTACATTCAGCAGTAACTTTAACCATATTTCAAAGACAACAGAAGTACTTTTGAAATTACAAATACAGATTAAGTCCTACTTAACCCTCATTCTTCCCTCACACTTTGTAACAAATCCTTTCCTCATGACCCGAAGTCGAAATTAGTCGACCCGAAATTATAGGCCTAGTTATTATTATTATTTATTTATTTATTTGTCCAGAAAGCTTATTTAATTTCATTTTTATATTTTTTTTATATTTTTAATGCATTTTTTTGGAGATTTTTTTTTATTTTTTATTTTTATTTACCTTTAAATTAATACATTTTATCAATAAATAATAAATAAATAATGATTTAAGCACATTCTTCACATTATTTCAAATTAAATTCAAAATAACTCACAATTTCATGCATACCCTAATTAATTAATTTAATTTAGCTCAAAATATCTCACATTGGGTGTCTTTGCCGACCTCTTGTGGAAAAAAAGTAATATAACATGATATTTCATGACTCCGCTAGATGGCTTTATAGCTCTATATGGAGCAAATGAGCTGTTCCGCTGGGTCCTAAAGTCAGTTTCATTCAGTATGCATTCAGATACACATTATAAAATAATTTTTTGGTAAAGTTTTAGCATTTTTAGGTTTTTCTATGTGTACTGAATCATTCCTCACATTCCATTCATTCCTATGGGAGTCAAATTGACCTGTGAGGGAAGGATTTGTTACTTTTTTTAAACTTCAACCACAAAACTCCTCGAATCCAGTCATTTTGTGTGTGTGTGTGTGTGTGTGTGTGTATTCATGGTTCAAGTGCGACAAAAGTCCTAGGGTCTTTGACCACTCCAACAAACACTAAATTTTTACATTTTTATAAAAATGAGTTTCGGGTCAAAATGACCCGAGTGAAGGATGAGGGTTAAGTTGGTCAAAAAAACTCCAAAGTTCAACTAATTGCATTTAATATAAATTAAAATAATACATGTTCATTTAATTGTAAATAGCATGCATCCGAGTGTTGCAAATGTATCATCTGGTTATTCCATTCACACAGATCGAATGATGTGTATTGATAAAATAGTATGAGCAGTATGGTAGTGTGCTAATTATGGAAGGTGTATTGTATTGCTATTGGTCAATCAGATCAGAACCAAAACCATTGAAACCATTGAAATGTAATGTAATGTAACATAAATTGCTACAAATCAAAAAATGAAAAAGCAATGGAGCACAGCTGCTACATATAGACTTGTGAAAGGGAAAAGATTCAACACCGTCTCCTTATTTACATGCACACATGGCCTTGTTGTCCAGTCATGTGTGAAAAAAAAAACAGAAACCATAAAACACCGACCTACACCGTGACGAAATGTGATTCATGGTGTGTGGGTGTGTGTGTGTGCATGTGTGTGCATGTGTGTGTGTGTGTGTGTGTGTGTGTTTCCCGCATAATCTGCTCTTCAAACTCAGCAATGTTTTCTGGAGATCACTCCTGCCATAGCATCCGTTGTGATGTTACCATGGCTACATTCTCTCCGCTGAGGTTATTTTTAGTATCTGCGAGCTCTCACCGTAGACAGACACGTTTTGTATGAGAGGAAGGCCGCTGAGCCAAGATGGCAGCGACAAAGAAGAATGAGGAATATTGTGGCTGTGGATTGTCTGTATTGTATCCGCTAAAGAGGATTATGTGTTTGGAATAGCAGCAGTTCTGGAATATAAACACATGGGGTTGAAACAAAGAAAACAGACTGTAAACAGTGTTGTGATGTGGGTATCACAGCTCAAGAAAAGCACTGAGAATGCACACTATAACATTACCTACAGATTCTCAATGGATGTGGGGTTTAGATCACTTCTTTTTTTGGTGTAGATATTTGAACTGTTCCAAGAGGTTTTTTGTTGTTGTTGTTGTTGTTGTTTTTGCAGCGATGCCATAGTAGAACATCCATTTTGGGTTCCCCAAAGAAGCTTTGACTGGTCAGTTCTTAAAAGAACCATTGTTTTCTTAGAGTGAAGAAAATAAAAAAGATCTAAAAAAACGTTTTTCCACTATAAAGAACCTTTTGTGCATTGGAAAGATTCCATGGGTGTTAAAGGTTCTTCATTGATCCATAGAAGCCAATAAAGAACCTTTATTTATAAGAGTGTAATTATATCACTTTAAAGTAATACGCAAAATGTTTTAAACATTTCAATCATATTGTAATCAGCCCAATCGGTCGAATTTACATAAATTCAAATGGGGTCAGATTATACTGTGTGAGAGTTTGGAGTGTTATATGTGGAGTTATATAGTGAATAAATGAAGTGCGTTTACAATTTCCACATGAAACTTAAAACAACACAATAAAATTAGAAGACTTAGGCCCCGATCAGACAGAACACATCTCTCAGGTTTGAAAACATGAGGCGCACTGCACTGCCTTTTTTGGTTGACATTTTTTAATTTAGAAAAAAGCAGTGCGTTTTTTATGTTGCTAGGCAACCCCTGAATCAGCTGTCCTGTCAGTCTAATCAAGGTAACCCTCACTACAACTGAAGGCCCGCCTCTCCATTCATTTGATTGGACAATGGAAAAAAAATGTAATGTTTGATTTTTGAGTTGATTGAAATTAATCAACTTCAGACGCTCAGAGCGCTCCTACAAAAAAATGCGATACGTGGCAGGTGGCTAAAACGCGAGGCACACGGGGCGCATAAACAGCGCACAAATCGCTCACTGCCAATAGAAAAGAATTTAAAAAGGTGCCTCTCACTGCAAAAGACGTGTTCTGTCTGAACGGCCTTAGGCTGTTAAAAGCATAGAGTCCATTGGTTCCTAGCATCCTAGCGTGCTGAAAGTCCCAATTTAAATGTGTGAACCGGTGTAAACACAAAGTCCACAAAAGTGATAATCCAATAGTGATTGATGAGGCTGTCTGGAAAGAAAAGTCCTTATAAGTAACTCCACATTCCAGGTTCTGGGTAGTGATGTGACATTTGAACCGAGGGGTCGGAGCTTGTGTCGAGAATAAATGGGCGTGCCAGACGAAGCCCGATTCGAGGCTTGTGTTGTTAACGGAGAAATCACGTGACCGATGACAAACGAGACCTCGGTTTGTGTGGAATACGTCATCGGTTCGGTCTGGATGTCGCTTCGGGTTCGAATCTCGCGCCACCTTGTGGTTGTTGTGGTGTTTCAGAGAAGTGTCAGGAGTAGTAGAAGTGTGAGAGTGTCAGAGAGTTGTGTCATTGTCGTTATTGTGGTTCATATGTGTTAGGGCTATATATTATTACATTATACTATTATACTACAACATTATTACTATTAGGTTAGAGAGTTTTTCTCTATTATTAGGTGTCCTTTGACATCTGCTGGATAGCACGTTTTTAAACGGCTCTGAGATGGAGGAGTTTATGTATGCATTTGAATATTCATAGTTATTATTATACAAAACTAGAGTGTATGAATGGTTATGGCAATGACTGTTATATTTGCATATTCTATTGTATGAATATCTAAACAAATTAAAAGTGTTGAGAAGCAGCTGAGAAATGAGCACGAGATGAGATCGCTACAATTATTAAGACCATTGATTAAGAACACATTAATACATAGTTACCCAAATCAAAATGTATTTTCATATTCAAAATCATATTGATTTTCATATTCAGCATCAAATCTGTTTATATTCAATGAAATATACAAGTAGGCCTATATGTAAACTAATAGACTAATACAATGTTTGGATTATATTTTTAGATACATATTGTGAGTTTTGTAAATGTATTAATTTATGCTGTATCATAATCTGCGCGACCCCGTCGTTGCCTTTCTTTGATGACGTTGCAGGGCGTTCCAAATGAGCGATTATTGTCAGCGAAGTCCACTTCATCTGATATACCATGCTCAGGGAGTAGGGACCAGTGAACACTGCGTAGGGACCCTGTTGAATGGAACAGTGTCTCAGGAAGCCTCATTTTGCCATCACTAGTTCTGGGTGATCACCAGTTTTTGTGACTGCCATTTTGTTTGCCATGTTGCCTCCTTTATGCTACTTTACTTCCTGATTCCTATCATGTGATCACTCACCAGAGCAATCTGTGCACATTATTATTATTTTGTTTAATTCATGGTTCTCTCACAATCTTTAATCCAAATCACTTCCCCTCCCTCTCTTCTCTCCTCTGTCTGGTGTGAGGGCGGGATAACCTGTCACTCACATGAAATCCACCAATAGCAAACCACAACCATGCAATCAATTCCCCATGGACCAAATCAAGCCCCGCCCTACATTTGATCTTGTTTCAGAAGCCATTTCACTCTGATAAACGTCACAATAGGGAGGAAAAAACTATAATAGCTTACGTTTTATGCTGACTTTATGCAGAGCACTATTAGAGACATTGCTATTGGTTTCAGGTAGTCATATATTAAAAAAATTGATCACCCAAAAATGAAAATTATCCCATAATTTATTCACCCTCAAGCCTTTCTAGGTGTATATGACTTTCTTCTTTCAGCCGAACACAATCAGAGTTTTTATTAAATAATAGCCTGGCTCTTCCCAGCTTTGTAATGGCATTGAATAGTGTCCGGGTTTTTGAAGCTCCAAAAAGCGCATCCATCTTTCATAAAAGTAATCTATACGACTCCAATGGGTTGATAAATGCATTTGGAAGTGAAGTTATGGTTTTTTTGTAAGAAAAATTATCCATATTTAGAACTTTATAAACTATAAATCACTGGCTTCCGGCAACGGCCATATACGCAAGTCTAGTTCCGGCGGAAGAGTGACCTCTGACCTGACGTATGATGTAGGACTTATGATGTATGTGTAGTGTAAACTTAGGTGAGAATAGAGGCCTGTAGCAACTCATAATGTAATAACTGCACATAATGTAATAAGAATTACATTATTATTATTATAATAAAATGTTCATAATGTAATAATTTTCTCAAAATGTAATAAAATCTTGAGCTCATAATGTAAGAACAATTTTTACATGAGAAAATTATTACATTATAAACTCACTAAAAACATGTCATATTTTCATTATTGTAATAACTTTTAAAACATAAAAAATATTAGTATTGCCTTACAGTACATCTTTAAAATCTAAAGCCAGTCTTAAACTATCTGCGAAATGCAACATTTAAATATTCATGCTGTCATATTATAATATGAACATTATAATATTACTAAGTAATGATTGTTACAAAAATCCATAGTTGATAATAACAAGATTTCAATGATATTTTGACCATTGAACTAGGAAATGTGCCCAGATTCAATTTTAGAAATATGGTCACATTACCAGACATTCCTGCTATTTGTATAGAAATCTTAATCAAACTTAACTGGTATGAAATGTCACCTACAGTAAGTGCAAAATTATGTCATCTGTAGAAATGTTATCACTAAGTATAAGTAAAGATCTAGTGTGCAGCAGAAAGCAACATCATCATGACAGATTACATCTATAATATGTGTGAAAGTTATTATTACAGTACTTCAAAGCTGCACTGCGGAACTTGGTCTCTTTATTACCATCTGTGGTTGAAACATAAAATTGCATCTCACTTCCAGAATAGTTATTTTGCGTCAGAGTGCTTCAGCACTGCTCTTCTGCATGGATGAATCTGATGATTTGAGGAATCCTTATACTTACTGGTGAGCATCATATCAGATGATGTCTGTCATTTTGCACTGAGCCCCACTGACTAAGAATAATTAATAATCTGAGGAATTAAGTATATAACTTTATATTATATCTTATATCTGTGGTTCAGGTTTTTTGATTGTAGACTCTCAGAAGTGTGATATTTCTTTGTTTTGACAATAGGTGACCCCAGAGATCAATGAAGGTTGCCATTTAAAATTGTCCAAGTCTAAATTCTATGCAACACTATACAACCCACACATGCGATATAGCAGCAGGACAGTCATGATGTAAACACACAAGAACAAATGTCATAAGCCTGGAATTTCTCTGCAGATCATACCCAACAACTCAAAATGTTAATAAATAGGCTAATTTTAGGCATAATGTAGTGAATCTGGGTAAGACGAGCAAAAGCACAGTGTTGAAAACAGATTATTTGTACTTTCTCAGTAATGGAATTTCTTTATCACTGTGTATCAAATGCTTAGGAAGATCCAGAGCTGAAATTCAGTTACAACAGACTGGGCCATCTGACCAGTCATAGCACAGTAGACCAATCACAACAGACTGGGCCATCTGACCAATCATAGCACAGTAGACCAATCACAACAGACTGGGCCATCTGACCAGTCATAGCACAGTAGACCAATCACAACAGACTGGGCCATCTGACCAATCATAGCACAGTAGACCAATCACAACAGACTGGGCCATCTGACCAGTCATAGCACAGTAGACCAATCACAACAGACTGGGCCATCTGACCAATCATAGCACAGTAGACCAATCACAACAGACTGGGCCATCTGACCAATCATAGCACAGTAGACCAATCACAACAGACTGGGCCATCTGACCAATCATAGCATAGTAGACCAGTCACAACAGACTGGACCATCAGACCAATCAGAGCACAGTAGACCAATCGCAACAGACTGGACCATCTGACCAATCAGAGCAGAGTAGACCAATCACAACAGACTGGGCCATCTGACCAATCATATCACAGTAGACCAATCACAACAGACTGGGCCATCTGACCAATCATAGCATAGTAGACCAATCACAACAGACTGGACCATCTGACCAATCAGAGCACAGTAGACCAATCAAAACAGAGTCCCCCATCTGACCAATCATAGCAGAGTAGACCAATCACAACAGACTAGGCCATCTGACCAATCATAGCACAGTAGACCAATCACAACAGACTGGGCCATCTGACCAATCATAGCACAGTAGACCAGTCACAACAGACTGGACCATCAGACCAATCAGAGCACAGTAGACCAATCGCAACAGACTGGACCATCTGACCAATCAGAGCAGAGTAGACCAATCACAACAGACTGGACCATCAGACCAATCAGAGCACAGTAGACCAATCACAACAGACTGGGCCATCTGACCAATCATAGCACAGTAGACCAATCACAACAGACTGGGCCATCTGACCAATCATAGCATAGTAGACCAATCACAACAGACTGGACCATCTGACCAATCAGAGCACAGTAGACCAATCAAAACAGAGTCCCCCATCTGACCAATCATAGCAGAGTAGACCAATCACAACAGACTGGACCATCTGACCAATCAGAGCAGAGTAGACCAATCAAAACAGAGTCCCCCATCTGACCAATCAGAGCAGAGTAGGTGTCCAAAACAAAAATAGGAACCTCAAATTTAGGGGCACTTTAATTATTAAATATTTGCATTTACACACATTATTCTGTTTGTATTATTAAGGCTAAATGCATTAACAAAAAATATGAAATCAAGATGAATTATTTTAATTAATTGACAATCCTACTAGAGATAATGTCATTGAAGTAGACATGCAATTTTACAAAACAGAGTCATTTTTAAATATCCCCTGTAATAGGAATTGCAAATTATATTCCCTGAGGTCTGCTTTCACTGCCCTTTGCTCAAAATGATAAGAAGAACTAGAATTACAAATGTCACAGTGATGTTCTATTCGGAACTCTTTGGATCTGTTATGCTTCTATATTTATGTTTCTCATGGTTCCTCTGAGCAAGAGACAGGAAACCCAGCAGGGATCATTGAGTAAACCCATCACACGAGAGGTCAGATATTTCCATGTGTCTTACTTTCTCACGCAAACACAAATGTCAGCAATCTTTCTCTGCCTAAAATAGAGTCTGAAGACATTTTTCCATTATGTCACTGAAGTATTGCTGTCTGGCTATGCAGGACAAATTGGTTGATACCTGACTTTGGTAAAAAAAATAAATACATAAAATAATAATAATAAAAAAAGTGTGCCATTTCTGGTCCACTGGCAAAAATTGCAAAAATAATTGCAAATAAGTAAATAAAGTAAGTAAATAAATATATATATATTTTTTTACTGTAGCAAAAGTGGTGAAGTTTTGTGGTTTGGTATATTCATATTCATCAGTTACAAAACATTCAATGTCCAGTGTCAAGGCACATCATTAGCTATGTTTCCATTGAAAGTTGGGAATTTAACTTATGCACAAAATTGGAATATCACATAAAACAATTGCAAATAAAGCACCGTTTCCATCCCATGTGTTCGAGAAAACAAATTGATAAATTGATTAAATTAATCCATTAGTTAGTCCAGCTATCCAATCACATCCGCTGTTAAGGCAAAGTCATGTGTGTTTTTTGTTGCGCATCAAGGGATTTATTCGGTAAATACACAGTATTAAATAAACACATTTTTGGGATGCCAGCCTTTACATGCACATGAACTTTAATGACATCCCATTCTAAATCCGTAATATGGAGCTGGCCCACCCTTTGCAGTTATAACAGCTTCAACTCTTCTGGGAAGGCTTTCTACAAGGTTTAGGAGTGTGTTTATGGGAATTTCTAGAAGCGCATTTGTGAGAAGGCCTGGCTCACAGTCTCCGCTCTAATTCATCCCAAAGGTGTTCTGTCGGGTTGAGGTCAGGACTCTGTGCAGTCCAGTCAAGTTCCTCCACACCAAACAAGCTCATCCATGTCTTTATGGACCTTGCTTTGTGCACTGGTGCACAGTCATGTTGGAACAGGAAGGGGCCATCCCCAAACTGCTCCCACAAAGTTGGGAGCATGAAATTGTCCAAAATGTCTTGGTACGTTGAAGTATTAAGAGTTCCTTTCACTGGAACTAAGGGGCCAAGCCCAACCACTGAAAAACAACCCCACACCAACCTATCACAGTACCACGCTTGAATTCACTGAGCTCCTGAGAGTGACCCATTCTTTCACAAATGTTTGTAGAAGCAGTCTGCATGCCTAGGTGCTTGATTTTATACACCTGTGGCCATGGAAGTGATAGGAACACCTAAATTCAATTATTTGGAGGGGTGTCCCATTACTTTTGACAATATCTTCTTATCAGATAAACAATTTATCTGCCTTAATTGAGCACATACGTTTTTTTTTGGAATTTATGTGCATCTAGGTGTTTCCATCCAGCGTTTTTATGTGATATTCCAAAATGCACATAAAAATAGGAGGATGGAAACATAGATATTGACCTCAAATCTGGTGCAATACATGCCCTATTTCAATGTGAATAGATAATCTGAATATAATGCTAATCATATTTGAGATTTCAAAATAACCATATATTTTTTAATTATTTTACCATTATCATTCTTATTTTGTGATAGTTTTATCTTTTTTGCTCTACTATAGTGAAAGTTTTAGGGCCTGAAACACGTGATATCACATATTTAAAAAAATATCAAACTGAAATTCAAATATAAGTCAATTAAAAGCAATCTTTAGTATATTTACTGACAAAGAGTGAGCTTAAAAGCAGTTGTATTGGGCAGATTTATAGAGCTGAAAATGAAGCATGGGATACCTTTGTCGGGGTGGGTTGGTCTCCCTGGAGTCTCATTTACAAAATATTGGCTCAGCCGAACTGTCTACACATTGATTTAGTGCCGTCCTAAGATACCTATGTCCCAGCCTCTCACATCGCCATGGCAACCCCTCAGTGCAAGGTCCGCTGATGTTGTACTACTTGATACAAATATCAGTTGGGGTCTATGCATACAGATCACCATTCAATGCTGGCTTTGTCAAGTATAGCTGTTTTAGTATTAAACAACAATTAAGACCTCAAGAATTGACTCAGCTGCTATAATTATGTATAAAACTTTTCAATGGCATAAATGCCCGTTCACACTAAGAATGATAACTATAAAGATAACTATATCCGTGTCCACACCAGCGGACGATATTGTTCTGTTTATTCTAAGTGCGTGCTTGTCTGTCACTTTAAATGCTTGAGCTTGTTACGGCAGGATGGATTCTGATTGGCTGTCAATGTTTTTATCGTTCATCATCATCTTTCTGAAAGAGATTCCAGCGATATTGTTTCTCTGTGCCATTATGATATGAACTCTACTATTCTTTAATATTGAGAACGATTTTTAGAACTATATCTTTATAGTTATCGTCCTAGGTGTGAACGGGCCTTAAAAGTATACTTTTAGATTCTCTGTGCTTGGGAAGGTCTCCTTGAGTATTCTGATGGGTGTTTATGGGTTAAATACAAGAGCCTGATATTTTCCATCTTTTAACCATTACAAAATGTTTTCTATAGAACTAGGAAGCATTCATATATCTAGTACACAAAGGATGCTTATATATTTTCCAACTTTCTTTTACCAGGTGCTGTTTATCTCAGAATCCCAAGGCTTCAGCTTTGGCTGAATATGCAAACATATATGTTATGATAAGAATATTTGAGGCTCAATGAATTTCACCTTCTACTTTCAAGGTTTTTTCACTTTTATGTGGTGTAATCGAGTGCAAAAACACCTCATCAGTCTTATTCACTAACAACCAGATTATAACATTTCGAGCTGATTGTGCTGAAATTAGATATACAGTCTCTCTGTTTGCAGTGCGTCAGTCACGCTTGTCAGGACAGTGAGTGAGACACAGAGAACCACACAGATTTATGAAATAATATATCATCAATAGCAGTTCACTTCTGAGATTTAGTGCGATCGCATTCATATCAGCATTGAACGGTACTGGAGTTCACATGAACCGTACTCCAGACCACCCTTTTTATGCAGACTCGGGTAGCGGGTGCCGAAAACAGCGTTCACATCATCCAAACGACATCTTTTGCACACAAAAAAGCACTAGTGTGAAAGCACCCAGGGTCAAAAGACTCGACGGATGAATCAGACTCTCTAAATCCCTCCTTTCTGTAACCCTACTCTGCTCTGATTGGCCAGATGGCCCAGTCTGTTGTCATTGGTCTACTGCTTACAGCACACAATGGAAACAAAACGTCCATTACCATAACTGAACTTCAGCTCCATCTGGAGGCTTCCTAAAGCTCAGCGATTGTACACACTGTAAAGACAGTAACGATGATGTTGATTTTACCATATCAATCCGAGCACGAGTCCGATGATGAAACATTGGAAGAACTAGTTATTCAACCTGAACCTCCATCGCAAGGATGTTTCTCAGTGATACGCTACTCAGTTTGAGTTACATTATGAGATGTTGCAACTGTAATTCCTCACCATCAGCATTAACAAGTGTATGTCCATCAACAAACTGATGTGTATATTTCTAATTTATTGCGGTGCACATGCGGGAGCATGTGTTCACCCAGCACTAATGTGAGTGACTGATGTAACATAAACGTTTGTTAAACAAATCTTGCTCCATCCTTTATCTTTACTCAAAGTAGTAAGAACGACTGCTCTGATTAGCAGAAGTATTTCAGTAAGACCGTAATAACGTGAGTTAGCCGGTTAGCCGGAAACGTACCCAATAAAAAACACAAAACTACGTATTTTAAAAACCTGGTAGAAAATATACATCAATAATAATTTATACAGGTTGTGATTCTGAGGAGCAAGCTGGTCCAAATAAACTTGGTGACACATCTTTCAAGAGTAAGTGTTTCGTGAATCCCACGTTCGACTCCCAAGATTTGAGAATTTGTTTTCAGTAAAATGAAGTGTTTGAGGGTGGGTCAATTTGTTCGCGGGTGGACAAAGTACAACATAGGCTGCCATTATGCAAATATATTTTCTAGTGACGTAGAACCGTCACGCAGTGAGATTCAAAATACAATTCTCGTATAGGTGGTTCAGAGTCGATTTTTTGGAGACAATAACTATTTATCGTGCACTTTCAACTTTGCAGAACGTTTACATTTTAAAACAGCTATATTACACACTGCATGAAAGGGAATATTCGAAAAACCATAATAGGAGCACTTTAAAACGATCTCTGGTGTGATTGCTCTGTTAGTGTGGTTAATTTGAATAAGTCTGAACCTTGGGGCACACCAAACAAGCGGACAGAGACACCTGAAAAGATGGGTCTCGGTCTGCTTCCAAATGAACTTTGGTGTGATTTGATTGAAATATGAACGCAGCACTGACCAAAGAACCAACAAATCAAAAACACCCTAAAAAGGACAGAAAGCTCAAGCATGCCTGTTTTTTTTCATCATAGTCGTGATGTTGCCCATCATAGTTCAGTATACAGGCATCAGAACCACGTCTCCTCACAGCAGATCTTTTTTTGTGTGTGTGATGGAGGGATTCCTGCCGCTGTTTTGACTCCTTTACACATTTTATAAGCTCTTCACGAGTGCTGGTCAAAATACCATCATATGCGGGCTACACACATACAACGAGCGCACAGCATTGTTTTGGATGTTCGGTAAGTTCCATCACAAAATATATTTTTTGTTTTGTTTTGTATCTTTAGGTTCAGTCTTAAAAATGACAGCTAATGGTGCATTCACATGGGGCGTCAGCGTTAATACTTCTTATTTACTTTGAATGGGTGACATCATGCATTGCTGAACTGAATTGTGGGTTTTGTCGTGTTGCGTCACTAGCGTTGCTCTCGGCAGGTGTTGAAAAATGTTCACCTTTTCAAGCGCCAACGCAGGCGTCAGCCAATCAAATCACCTATGCAAATACAGACGCTAGCCTGCGATTGGCTGCACCAAGCTTCAGACACGTCCTCCGTCAAGCGCCGATGCCGACGCCCTGTGTGAATGCAGCGCAAGTGAACCAGGACTGAATGTATTATGTTCTTTTTTGTTCTGGACCAAAAAAACCAAGAGAACTGAATTACAAGTGTGAAAACTCTATGTGGACCATACCTTCTGTTGTAGGACTCATACAAAAATCGCCTATTACAATATTTGCAAAAGGAATCTTTGGAAATCTTAAAGTGTATATTTCTTTCTGGCACATTAAGCAAAAGTTACAGTATACATAAAAGAAGATACTGCAAAATTAAGTAGTCTCAAAGTGAATTTTATATGGCTCCCTGACATGATTCAAGCATTCAATTTCATATATTCATTTATCCACTTCAATTTCATATATTTTAATGTTACACAACTGAATTATAATACTGCACTAACTCGTTGATAACCTTTTTAGCTAGCAGTAGCACAGACTAGCATCTTAAATATTAAGTATTAAAAGCTCCTTCAGTTAAGCCATAATGACATTGGCTGTATCAATCCACAGCCTAAGCAAATGCTCCACTCTTCTCCACAATGATAACCCACTGTAATTTAAATTGTTCTAATGATTCCAACATAATTGGATATTAAACACTATTGAACACAATCAAGTCTCCCTCTTTCTCATCTTGCTCAAAAATACATAAAATAACACTTTACCTAAAAAATAACATTTATTCTCTCTTAATTTAGCCATATGCAAAGCATGCTGGGAACTAACAAGTTAATGTAATCACAAAACAAACGGATTAAGTAAACTTCAATTTTACTTATATTTAAGTGGATTGAACACAATCAAATTAAGTGAGGACAAAATGTATAGCAATTGTGTTGCTTTAGCTTATCTTAATTAAGCAATTTGAACAAGCAGTAAAAATATTTTTTTTCAGTGGATAGATGCCACAAAACTACAGTTTCTTCAGAAATAAAACAACACAATCTACAAAACAAATTTGTGGAAGGGCTAAGCCCTGTTCAGACCTAACTATACTTATAACCTACCGACAAAAACTTTCTGCAGTTTGGTCGAGCTCTTTAAAGTAGGATTCTAAAGCACGATTCTGATTGGTGATCGCTGAAAGTGAATCCAATGATATTGTTTCTCTGTGTTGTTATTGTTAAAGTTATTGTGTGGACTCTGCTATTCTTTTATATTTAGAACGATTTTTAGAACTATATCTTTATCATCATTGTTATAGTTATCGTCCTTGGTGTGAACGATGCAAACGCTGAAGTACAAAGTCTAGAAAGTAATACGGTCTGATGAGCTGTCTTTCACCACACTTCATCAATCCAGCATAAAGTACACAAACCAACAATCTGTGATGCCAACTCTGTGCGGGATCTGTAATGGTTTAGACACATTTCATGGGAGTCTTTAGGGCCGATGATTGTTCTTAATTGTCGTTTTACAGACAGAACATGAGGCAATTTTCAGGCCCAGATGCACTAATATGCTGCAAACACAAGAGCCATATAATAATCCTAAACTGTTATGTTCCCATAATGTCATGTCAACACATTAAAATAGGTAATGAATGTCAGGACAACGAATCTCGCAGTCAGCAAATCTAGAGATTACTCAACCATAATATGGTATTTTGAAGAGCAGTGTGCAAGATGCTATTTGATTTTAGTTTCCACTCATCCTCATTAATGTAGATTTAACCAAATACGAATACTAAATGTAATCAAAAGTATCTAACTAAAATATATAATGTAAGCAGAAGACATATCTACAACTTACATATCTACACACTAGACACTACTGGTCAAAAGTTTTAAATTAAATAAGTCTCTAACTGAAAGAAGTCTCTGCTCACCAATGCATTTATTTAATCAAAAATACAATAAAAAACAGTAATATTGTGAAATGTTATTAGCCTACAATTTAAAAGAACTGTTTTTTTTACGTGAATATGTTTTAAAAATATATTTAACGCAATTAACGCGGCATCCGTTTTTTCTGTCATCCTTTGGCTAGAGTTATATTATGATCATGCTCTTATCCATGCAAATGCTTTTAAACCATTCAAGCATGACAAGCCAAAAGAGAACGTGCTGTCTGTGAATGTCCTGACACTCATGACGCACAGAATATGGAAGGCCAAGAATTTTAACACGTTAACAATACTTAAAATACACGTATATGTGTTAAAATTCACATGTTTTTTAACCTTTTGGCCTTCGATAAGAAAATTGCAACTGTCGGTCTTAGTACACGATGTAACTAAACATCACAGCATGTAAATAGGAAAATGTTGGCGTTATTTTGTCACTTATTGAGCAGTAGGCTAGCTGGAGCCGTTTACCTCCAGTCTTTGTGCTAAGCTAGGCTAGCGGTGGGTGCGTCAGACAGAGTTATGGCACGCACGGAAATAAAAATGGTATGTATAAACTGATCTAACTCTGGGGGATACGGTGAATAAGCTAAAGTCCCAAAAAGCCGGTGTGTTCCTTTAAAGTGACAGCAGCCTAATCAAAAACAGTTGAAGTGATGTCATTAATGTTAATCAAAGAACAAAGGTAACAGAGATAATAAGGATTAATCTACATTTAATTGATAAATTATGCAGTTAAGACTGTAAAGTGTTTGATAACTTTATTCCATTACTGTATTTGTAAATGAAGGCCACATTTAAGTATGACATTATAATGGGTTTATGTAAAGATTGTTTTAAGTTCACTTAAATATATATAAATAATTTTCTCCTATATATACATGCGTGGTGTGTCTGTGTGTGAAATAGTTATTTCAAATATAGTCTATAGAATGTCAGATGAGATTTTACATTTATTAAGTAGAAATGGGCTGAGGATTTGGCCTGATAGTTAATGATTAAACACAAAGGAGGGTTTTCCCTCTCAGACGCATTGAGAGCTGCTGGCCTGAGGGGGAAACACACACACACACACACCACAAAGCAACATGCGCTCTCTGCATTCCTCCAGTCTCTTTGTCCAAACTGCATACATTAAACGCTTGACAGCACATCCTTACCGCAGACAGATGCGTGTGTAGCGCCTGCCATGACAAATTATCATCTAATAGCAGTGAAACATCATTCTGATTGGAGGACGTTAACAGGATGTGTTCTTGTTTTACTTGTTGGTATACGTAAACATGATTCAAATGGTATTTTAGCGTTGGTGGTTGCGTTTTTAAGACGAAAACAGTTCAAACGTGAATGGAGAATCCCGAGTTCTGTTCTGTCAGTATATTTCACCTCCTAAACGCTTTCACCACCTTTTCTAATTAATAATTCAAGAGCAGACGCAAACGTAGTCAACTGCAGGTCAAATCACAGTAAGCTTACGTTTGGAAAACATTAGGGGGTCCTGCTCGTTTTGTCTTCCTGTTCACACTTGAGTTTTGTCCATTGTCCAATTCGTAAACGAATCGTTTTTTTTTAACCGATTCTTTTTTAATGATTCGGTTGAAAACATTTGCGAAGTTATAAAAATGTGAGATGGGGATAATTTTGTTAACATTATGGGGGATAGGCCTACATAGTATAATTATTAATTGTTCACAATTATTATATTATAATATTACGAACGCTTAAGAGTGATGTTTGAAAAATAACAGACAATATTTCATACAGTATAGTGAAAACAATTGTAAACAGCAAAAAATTTAAGTCCTCAAGAAATCAAAATCAATCTAATTTACTTTCTTAGCACACATTACAGGTCTTAGGGTGAACAATTCATCCGTGCAAGTTAATACACAGAAAAAAATTGTTTGCCGTGGTAATCTTTAATCAAAATCTGAAAAGTAGGCTAACTTCCGGTCTGGAATGGCGTTCCCTTTCCGATGACGGCAGTTTGACGGCTTGGGTTTGAATATCCTTAACCACTCCCCTCCAACCGTTAGTCTGCTATGAGCGAGAGATGGAGAGGAGGAGCGCTGAAGTAAAACCCTGCCCTCTATTCAATATTCCGTTTCACTTGGAAATACGGCACAGCACTGAAATAAAATCAGCTGCAACTTCCGGTTCACTGGGACTTTAAGCAAAAGTGTCTCGTGGGGACTTACAAAAAACAATTTGATCAGTGATTTGCAGAGACAATAAGTGATTTTCATTAGACAATAAGGAATGTCTTTGGTGACATTTATAACAGGGGATAATAACATAGCGGCTGAATCCAAAAACCTATACAGCTGATTTGTTGCCTCGCTGCCTTATCAGGCAATGACTTAAGTTGTAAGGCAGCATTTGCGCACGAAGGCACCTCATGAAACTGATTTCGGACAGACTTCTGAGGCAGCGTAACAGTTTAATGATCTACAGCAAAATAGCGCAAGCTTTGGTGAGAACTAAGAGAATTACTACAGTAGTAATTTCTCGTTAGAAATGACATCAGAAGTGGAAAATGTTGGTCAATAACACACATTTACATACAAACTGACCAGCAACCGCAACTTTCAGATGTCATCTTTCTTTTTCTAGCTCAACTGTCATCAAATGGAACGCATAGGATTATGGGATATCAAAGACAGCGAAGGATACATCTATGCTGCCTTCAAAAAACGATCAGATGAAGGTCTCTCAGGAGGCAGGAAATTAAGCTAACTTTGGATTCGGACGTGCCTTGATGCCTTCCTACCTTGAAATGTCCTCCGAAGGCAGCATTTTCCAGTTTTCTTACACAGCCCAAGAAAAACTAAATAATGACATTCTAAATAAAAAAAAAAAAAAAAATTATTGACCATCTGAATATACCCCCTAATAGTGAAATTCTAGTAATAAAATAATTTTCTTTTACAAAACGGGGAGCTGCATGAAGTGCTCATGTGAAGGTGTAGTCACATTAGCAAATTTTTGGCTAAATTTCACAGGCAAAAATGTCCATTGTCTGTGCGTCATACATTGCAACAGACACAGAAGTCACTTTATACCAAGCAGTTTTTTGCTGGTCAAGGCGGCATGACTAGCGTGAACTTCTGTGTGGGTAAAAAATTCACTTCACGTGAAATTCCTGGATTTCTGTAAAACAAAACAAAACAAAAAAAAAAACAGTAAAGAAAACAAACAACACCTTAAAATCGACATTAAACAAAAGTTGCAATAGTCTTTTCTTCTCTATTTTGACACACTGTATATCAAAGTGAAATGGCTTCTCAAACTAAAACTAATGTAGGGCAGGACCACTGATCTATATAAATGTTCTCTATATAGATCAGTGGGTGGGACTTATTTTTTCCCATGGGGAATAGAGTGGTGCAGGTATGACATCACTTTGTAGGCCAAACCGCAAAGCGAGTTAACATTTTAGCACTTCTGGTTCCCTCGTAACGAAGTCGATGTTTTTTTTAATGGGATTTTGTTTAAATGGCTGAAATAAGGTCTGTGGTAAACACAAGCTCAAGACACTTTCACGTTGTTTTCTACGATAAATACATCAGTATTAGCCCACTCGTGATTTTTTGAAGCTGTTATGTGTCTTGAAAAAGGTGGTTGCTAACAAGTGGCTAAATGGGACTACAGAGACTGTCGGGGAGATTAAACGTCATCACACCGAGCAGGTAACTTCAGTCCGATTTTACAGCCTCATTGTGCTCATAACTGTGCTCTTATAAACTATTCTAACTCAAACGTTTTGGGAAAATGTTTTGAGATAAAAACTGAAAGAGTTGTCGGAATCTTAGTGATGGGACCGTGGTGTAATCCGTTTATAGCCTGCCTTTAGCATTTAGGCTTCAAAATTCATTAAAGTTGTGTTCATCTGTGATAATTATCTTGATGGACAAAACGTGTAAGTATCATATTTTGTTGATCACAGAGCTTGTTTTTTGCGATACTCCAAAAGCCTATGGGAAATTCCTATTGGGTTTTTATTGAGGGAACCAGTGTGATGCTAACTGCCAGTTGGCCTACAAAGTGACTGCACCACTCTATTGGATAGTTGAATCCTTGTGGTTTGCAATTGATTTTGATTCAAGATTAGGCTACGAGGCACATGAATTAAAAATGTGCATGGATAAAAATTGTATAATAGGCTAAATAATGCAATGTTCCATAAATAAAACAAGAATTGTCAATTTAGATTTCATGGAGCCAGTTCACTGAAACCGATTCGATGAAACCCGCATTCCCAACCCGAATTTCCTTGCTCTTCTACTGCGACGGCTTCTGAGTATTAATTACATCACGCTGATAACCCTACTGGACGAGCGTCGCGTTGCGTCATAAATATTCATGAGGCAGGACTGCCACATTCGGGCTCCCGGGCGGCCCCGCCTCCCACTATTCTCAGCCTCTCTCTCTCTGTGTGTGTGTGTGTGTGTGTGTGTGTGTATATATGTATGTGTGTGTGTGTGTGTGTGTGTGTGTGCGTGAACTCCTTGAGCATTCACGATCGCCTCTAATCACTGATCTCCAATCAAACACCAAACCTAGCTTCGCAGAAACGCGGCAGAAAACACAAATAATGGAATATCCGTTTTCCGAATCTATGGCAAATGAACACTGATGGATTAATTGGGGAATAATACACATCCATCGCACGGTAAGTTGTTAGAGGAGGTCGGAGGGGTGAAATGAAGAAGCATGTGGTAGTTGCAACCTGCCATTGTCTCGTGCGTCCAGTGATATTTTGGGTTCGTTTTTACATTTGTTGGCAAGGAAACGCTGAGATTTCCTAATACGCCTTTTATGTGGATCTCCAAGAAAAAATCGAATAAAACTGCGGTAATGGTCTGTAATAGTAAATCATGTACAACTTGATCGGACACCCAGCGAAAGCTACACGCTGGACACAAGTGATCTTCTCATGCTACGGTCTTGAGCTTCATCTCCGTGATGATTGACACTTGTCCGCATGGCATGATGCATCAGCGATGTGGAATTCGCTTTTGAAAGGTTTAAAATGCACTAATAGGGAAGTTTCGAAGATTTTGCGCGTTGGCAAACGAAATAAATTCTAGGATGCGCCTATTTACGCACACCGTGTTTGATGATCAGATGCATTTGACATGGTTTATCTGGTTTGTCATCTGGAGTGTCTGTAATGCTGGCCACACAGATGGGTCCACATAAGCCTTTGGATAGAAAAGCAGAATTTAGTGATTTATGTATTGATTCAGTGTCTCCTGGAGAATTTTGATCATTTGGGATCTTACTGCATGCAAAGCACAGAATGCAGGACTGTAGTAGGCTATACTCTGAAGACATGAAGTGGTCATATGATGGGGGAACCCTTACATTAGTGGGCCGCATTGCATGTTTAAAGGAGGCTCTCTGGGTGCTGTGGTCCCCCAAATTAGGGGTGTGGAACTTGGAAAAAAACATTAAATTAAAAGTTATTAGGTATTTTGTGTGGATTTTAGTCACGCTTGACTCATCTCGCTAATACTGTATCAGTTGTAACCCCTAGGTATAAAGGTAATATATTTGACCAATTCCAATGTGGGTGTTTTTGAATTAAGTTTGGGCATCTGAATGAAGTCTCAGTTGGTTATTCAGCCAAATTTTAAAACTTTCTTTCTAGAGTGACTTTTTTTTGTGCCATGGTAAGATTTTATTACTATTACTTACTGTTTATGGGTGCCTTAAGGATTTCATGTGATGGTATAGACAGAGGGGAGATTGATTGATTTATTTGTTAATTTTCTTTAGGTCAAATTAGTTTACTCTAGTATATTTAACTTAACTTAATTACATTTGCCAAACTAAATTGTCTTATCTTGGTCTTATATTTCATTCATCATTATATACAATGTATACAATGAACCGATAAGAAAAGCATGAGTATTGAGCGCCCATAGCCTGAGCACAAGCGTTCAAGCATTCAAATAGGTTACAGAAACTCCTTTAAATGTCTAACATACACTCACCTAAAGGATTATTAGGAACACCATACTAATACTGTGTTTGACCCCCTTTCGCCTTCAGAACTGCCTTAATTCTACGTGGCATTGATTCAACAAGGTGCTGAAAGCATTCTTTAGAAATGTTGGCCCATATTGATAGGATAGCATCTTGCAGTTGATGGAGATTTGTGGGATGCACATCCAGGGCACGAAGCTCCCGTTCCACCACATCCCAAAGATGCTCTATTGGGTTGAGATCTGGTGACTGTGGGGGCCATTTTAGTACAGTGAACTCATTGTCATGTTCAAGAAACCAATTTGAAATCATTCGAGCTTTGTGACATGGTGCATTATCCTGCTGGAAGTAGCCATCAGAGGATGGGTACATGGTGGTCATAAAGGGATGGACATGGTCAGAAACAATGCTCAGGTAGGCCGTGGCATTTAAACGATGCCCAATTGGCACTAAGGGGCCTAAAGTGTGCCAAGAAAACATCCCCCACACCATTACACCACCACCACCAGCCTGCACAGTGGTAACAAGGCATGATGGATCCATGTTCTCATTCTGTTTACGCCAAATTCTGACTCTACCATCTGAATGTCTCAAAAGAAATCGAGACTCATCAGACCAGGCAACATTTTTCCAGTCTTCAACTGTCCAATTTTGGTGAGCTCGTGCAAATTGTAGCCTCTTTTTCCTATTTGTAGTGGAGATGAGTGGTACCCGGTGGGGTCTTCTGCTGTTGTAGCCCATCCGCCTCAAGGTTGTGCGTGTTGTGGCTTCACAAATGCTTTGCTGTATACCTCGGTTGTAACGAGTGGTTATTTCAGTCAAAGTTGCTCTTCTGTCAGCTTGAATCAGTCGGCCCATTCTCCTCTGACCTCTAGCATCAGCAAGGCATTTTCGCCCACAGGACTGCCGCATACTGGATGTTTTTCCCTTTTCACACCATTCTTTGTAAACTCTAGAAATGGTTGTGCGTGAAAATCCCAGTAACTGAGCAGATTGTGAAATACTCAGACCGGCCCGTCTGGCACCAACAACCATGCCACGCTTAAAATTGCTTAAATCACCTTTCTTTCCCATTCTGACATTCAGTTTGGAGTTCAGGAGATTGTCTTGACCAGGACCACACCCCTAAATGCATTGAAGCAACTGCCATGTGATTGGTTGATTAGATAATTGCATTAATGAGAAATTGAACAGGTGTTCCTAATAATCCTTTAGGTGAGTGTAAATTAACATTTTGGGATTTGAAAATCAATTCCAATTCTGGAATCAGGTACTTGTTGTAAAATAAAAATTTTGATTCCACTTATTGATATTATTATTTAATTTTTTTTCTTTTATAAATGTTTTTAAACCCAAAAACTGCAAAACCGTCAAGACATCAATCTAACACAAGTTCAATGGGAAAACAACTGAAAACAGTACAACTGGACACAAAAAACACTTCTGTTGTGAATGGTCACTAGCAATTTAGCAAACTGGCAATCCCAGAACATTCTAGGAACATTCCCAGAAAATGTTCAGAACATTGGAGTTTTGTATGTAATGTAATCATCCAGCACTCCTGCAATACTTTTTTTGTATGTAAGATGAATGTTTGGAAGTCAATAATCAATACTATACAAACCATACTTTTTGATCTATTGTATAATTATTCAAAATAATCTGAGCATTGAGCACTGCATCAACCATCTGTTTCTTTTACTGACTGAGAAACCGCTTCAGATGATTCAGTGAAAGAACGGTCCAAACAAATCCAAATCAAAACAGACAATTACAGTTTTGCAAATCCGTTTGGCCGATTCACTGAAAAGAAGAAGCGACCCCAAAATAATGATGAAATCACAAATGATTGGCATCGCTGTTCAATTCCGATTCGATTCAAAATAATCCGATTAGATTATTTTGTATATATATATATATAATATCTATCAGATACAATACATGGCAAATTTTCTCAAGGAAAACAAATCTCTTAACTAATGCTGTAAACTATGTAAGTCAGTTGTAGCCTACTAGCTACATTAGCCTACTATAATATTGAAGGTAAAAATTAACTGATTTGTATACAAACACTTAGATTACACTCAATGATGTTTTTTTTAAAATAATAAATGTATATGAAATATAAACATTTAAATGGTGGGTGCCAGGTTTATTCAAAAATGCATTAAATATTGAAGAACATTAAAAATTATAATGAATATGTAATATGGTGCATATATTTAGCAAAATGTTCCTCTCTACAGTTAATTTTTTTTGGCTGACTAAAGAGTTTATGGTCACATGAATATGGTTTTTCTGAGGTAAATGTGATGTTACATGACATTGTTTATAAGCTGTTTTACTCACGTCTTTCTGCGGTTGAAACGCTGATTAAGCGATTCCATGCGACATGATACGGATACTCTATCTTTTAACACACTGTCAGATGCTCATTCATGTTTATTTCGCACTGTAAATGGTATTAAGGTAGAAGAGAACATCAGTTAGGATGACTAATCGATTCTTGGGATTTAAGAATCGATATCGGTTCATAGAAATGAGAATCGATTAAAATCGAGAAATCAATGTTTTTTTCCCCAGCCCTACAGGAAACTATAATAATTTATGAAATATTTGCATAGAAAACGTTTCTCAGGTCAGTCGGAGTGTTCATAGTTTGCACAGTTCGTACAGCCGTATTTAATTATACTTTATACTTAATATTTATTTATTTACCTCTCATGTACTAAATATGCTTTTGAGCTTTTTGGAGCAAAAAGTAAGTCAACTGTGATTTTTGCCAAGTAGGACATCTTCCTTCATTCCTGCCATTCTTTAAAATCACAGGGAAATTATAATGTTGTTGAAGCCCCATCGCCAGCCCTAACCTGATGGGAATTCCTGGAAAAACAAGGATGTTGACGAGCATAGCTTTTCTAGGATAAGGAAAAGAGGGATTCATTTAGTAACATCTGTTCATGTGTGGTGAACACATGGCTGATGGATGGATTCAGACTGCCTATCAAAGAGTAATTCCTGCTCCTGGATTATTCATGGTAGTTGTGAAGAATTGTCACAATTTTCTGTGATAAGAGAGCTTACGAATATGATTTATATTGGTATTTATCTACATTTCTTCTGAGAAGCAGTTAAAGTTCATTAGATGTTAATGTTAATAGAGAGTTTTTCCATCTGTCAAAAGGCCGGTTCAGACATGGAAAACCTGGAAATTGAGGGAATTCAAAACCTGGAAAAGTCATGGACATTAGTTGATATACAGATAAACTACCGTTCAGTAGTTTGGGGTTGGTAAAATATTATGTTGTGAAATATTATTACAATTTAAGATAAGGTGTTCTAGGTGTATGTTTTAAAATGTAATGTATTCCTGTGATCAAAGCTGAATTTAACATCATTACTCCAGTCTTCAGTGTCACATGATCCTTCAGAAATCATTCTAATGAAACATTTCTGATTATTATCAATGTTAAACAGTTGCTGCTTCATTTTTCTGTGGAAACTGTGGGTACTTCACCCCCCCCAGGACTTTTTGATGAATAGAAAGTTCAAAAAACAGCATTTATTTGAAATCAAGATCTTTTTGTACCTTTATAATTGTTTTTTCTGTCACATTTGATCAATATGATGGATCCTTGCTGAATAAAAGGAACGGAAAAAACCTTACTGACCCCACACTTTTGAATGGTAGTGTGGATATAGAGAATACATATATACACTATATTGCGAAAAGTATTGGGACACCCCTCCAAATCATTGAATTCAGGATGTCCAATCACTTCCATGGCCACAGGTGTATAAAATCAAGCTTACCTAGGCATGCAGACTGCTTCTACAAACATTTGTGAAAAAATGGGTCGCTCTCAGGAGCTCAGTGAATTCAAGCGTGGTACCGTGATAGGTTGCCACCTGTGCAATAAGTCCATTCGAGAAATTTCCTCACTACTAAATATTCCATGGTGGTATTATAACAAAGTGGAAGCTATTGGGAACAACAGAAACTCGGCCACGAAACAGTAGGCCACGTAAAATCACAGAGCGAGGTCAGCGCATGCTGAGGCGCACAGTGTGCAGAAGTCGCCAACTTTCTGCAGAGTCAATAGCTACAGACCTCCAAACTTCATGTGGCCTTCAGATTAGCTCAAGAACAGTGTGTAGAGAGCTTCATGGAATGGGTTTCCGTGGCCGAGCAGCTACATCCAAGCCTTACATCACCAAGTGCAATGTAAAGTGTCGGATGCAGTGGTGTAAAGCACGCTGCCACTGAACTCTAGAGCAGTGGAGATGTGATCTCTGGAGTGAAGAATCACACTTCTCTGACTGGCAATCCGATGGACGAGTCTTGGTTTGGCGGTTGCCAGGAGAACGGTACTTGCCTGACTGCATTGTGTCAAGTGTAAAGTTTGGTGGAGCAGGGATTATGGTATGGGGTTGTTTTTCAGGGGTTGGGCTTGGCCCCTTTGTTCCAGTGAAAGGAACTCTTAACGTTTCAGCATACCAAGACATTTTGGACAATTTCATGCTCCCAACTTTGTGGGAACAGTTTGGGGATGGCCCCTATCTGTTTCAACATGACAAAACAAGGTCCATAAAGACATGGATGAGCAAGTTTGGTTGGAGGAACTTAAAGGAACACAAAAATGCAGCAAATATCAACGCAATTCTTGAGAAAAGTAGCTGCAAAGTCAGTTGTTCAGTCGAAAAGAAAAATCGGGACTGCCTAAACCTCTTTCCTGAAGATCTGAAGGTTCAACTACAGCAAATGTGAAGCGCCACACATAATGTATGATGTGTGAGACCAAGACAAGTGCAGTGTTTGAACACATTGTGTTTGCCAAGGGCTTATTTGTAGATTTTTATTTGGAATGTGTCCTGGCAGGGTTTGAACAACATGAATATATAGACAGCTACTTGATTGTTTGGTTGTAAAAGCAACATTTAATCAAATGCTATGAACTGTGCCAGATCAGATAGCCATCAGGTGTGAAGTCGGTTGTAATTTTGGCCAGAAAAACAGGAAGACGAAGAATGCTGAGATCCGCTATGACCCTTTTCATTCTTCTGAAGTTTCTTTTTGAAACTCTGTTCAAGTGCTGTGGTTAATTCTCTAAGGCTGCTAATCGGAAACACCTCAGTCAAGATTTTAATTACCCAGCAGTTGAAAAGCAAAGGAAAATCATGGTTTCCCTATAGAACAACTGCTGACTGTCCTGTATGCCAGTAATGGATTTTCCCCGTCTGTTAATTGCTGGTGGATTGGAAAAAGGATATAGAGCAGAGCTCTTGAAGTGTTTGAACGAGAATTATCCACGCGAGACGCTTTGGATTTATGTGTTAGTTCCAGGGAACACATTTAAACTGAACTCTGCTTGACTGCGCTTCATTTGCTCATTTCCGTGCTGGCATTTTAAAAACAGGTTAGATGAATACTTAAACCTTCACAGAGTTAAAAACATAATTTAGTGTCACAGTTAATATACAGTATGTCAGAGCGATGCTCCATATACATGCAAACACTAGTTTAAAATGTTTTCTCCTGAAAATGTGAGTGGCGTTGACCATTCAAAGCTTTCTAGGGAGTTGTGGGAGGTTATTAGGTGTTCTGTGTGGTTTATAATGCTGCTCTGTGGTCACTAGGGTGTTGCTTGCTGTATTAGCATTATTGTCTGCTTTCTAGGGTTGAGTCTTTTGGCCAGATTTTAATCTGACAGTGATATTTTGTTTTTCTGTATATTTCAATATGAAAATACAAGAATTTTTACCAGATGACGTGTTACTTGAATAATATTTGGATAGAATTATTTCCTGATTTTGTTGGGGAGTGAATTTTGTAGGGGAGAAAGTATAACGTACAATATTGTAGAACTGTGAAGTTACAATACTAATATTTATGGCTTTTCTCTTTTTTTTTTTAAATGTTAAAGGGTTAGTTCACCCAAAAATGAAAATTCTGTCATTAATTACCCTGATGTCGTTCCAAACCCATAAGACCTTCATTCATCTTTGGAACACAAATAAAGATATTTTTGATTGGCCGACGCTGTTCACGTGAGCACCACAACACACGTGTGTGATGCTAACGCAGGAGCCGGCCAATACAGAGCCAGCGTTCTGCTATAGGAACCCAGAAGCACTGCATTGTGTTTACTACATGAACAGCATAGGAGACTGATTTAAATAGACTTAATATCTTCATTCATCTTTGGAACACAAATAAAGATATTTTTGAATAAATCAGTCTCCTATGTCTTACGGTTTGGAACGACATGAGGGTGAGTAATTACTGACATCATTTTTTGGTTGAACTAACCATTTAAACCCTCAATCTTTTTGCTAGTTTGTCAGCAAATAAATATATTTTCAAAAATATATATTCAATATATATTAAAAAAAAATATCTGTGTTGGTTTGCACACGTGCAGTTTAGGTGTTTCAGAATCTCAGAGCGGCTCACAGTAAATGATCCAAGACACTCTGAGACGCTGAAACACTGTACCCTTGAAACCGGCAACACGTACAGTATATTTAATTAAATCACAGCTTTCATGATTTGACTATCGCATTATGCCATATCATGATATTGATTTTGTTTTGTTATATCATGCAGCCATAATTCATAGCGGAGAGTAATATACCATAATGCATGTTACAAGCTCATTGAAAAAACTGCATAATGTTTTCCCTAAACCAGTATAGCGTGAACCCGCCCTATTGTAAAGCCAATTGTAAAGATGTAAAGCTGTGTTTCCACTGTCGGGCCAAAAGCAGGCATACTAGTGAGTGCCAGGGCCATTCGCATTTCTACTGTCACTTCCGGGGCTTGATCGGGCCTCCTCAGGGCTTCCTCTGTGCTGATGGCCAGGGGTTTATGGCCTGACGAATACCTTGGTCCAAAGTGGGCTTGAGGAGTGTTCATTAACATAGACTTATCTGAGTCAGGAGACGGTCATCAGGCTACCAGCTATCTTCAACATTTTAAACAATTTTCAGCTCAAAACTCACTTTCAGACACCTGTGAGTGTTTGAAATAACTTCCTTGCGATCCGATGGGGATTCTCATCATCGTATGAGGCAGAAATATATTTATATGCGATGCTAAAGGCTACTTATGCTAACCATTGCGGTAATAAATACACATATGATTGTGGAAAATACCAGAGACCGCTTAAAGAACTTAGACAAATAATATATGATTGTAATCATGCATTTATTTGGTTTCATGTTTCATCTGTCTCTTCCCTGTGCCTTTGTTAATTGATACCGGACTTAAGCTTAGACTGTTTCCTTCTGTTTTCGGCTCACGAGCACACTCTGTTGCTCTTGCTGAAAGGATAAGTTATAGTGAGATGGGAGAGATCGCTCAAACCTCCTTAGATTGCATCATTTTGTGAAACGTTAATAGAAATGCTCATTCTTTCTAAAGAAATGTGACCTGAACAAATATTTGGAAGCAGGCGTGACTAAGTATGGGTGTTCTCTTTTTATGTTCAGTCGGCTATAGTAGTTGTGTGATGTCGTTCTATGGAGGCGTTTTAAGGGCAGGTTTTAGGGTAGTGATGCAGGGCTTCTGGCCAGACTGTGGAAACGCTGCTTGATTTTGGCCTTGTGACTTGAGGTCCGAGTTATTGGCTATTGGCATCACCCGAGGCCGGTACACTGTTAGCCTCGGCCCGACAATGGGAAAGTAGCTATTGGTCATATCAGTGACAGTACTGCTTGCTTAAACAAAGCTGAAACAAATACTAATCTGTAACCCTAACCATAACCATAACCTTAGCATAACGGCGGCAGTGCATCCTGATAGATGGCATTACTGTTTGTTGCAATTGGATCAATCCAGTGTTGTTTTTTAAAAGTTTTTGTGAATTAAAAAAATATATATACAAAAAATAAATAAATAAAACCTTTAAAAATGGCAGATGAACAAGAGAAATGTTAATCATAATTGGTAACACTTTACAATAAAGTTTCATTTGTTAACATTATTTACTGTATGAACTAACATGAACTAACCATGAGCAATACATTTTTTACTATAGTCTTTATTAATATTAATAAAAATATAGTTGTATCATTGTTCATGTTAGTTCACACTACATTAACTAATGTTAACAAAAAAAACTTTTGATTTTAATAATGTATTAGTAAATGTTGAAATTAACATTTAACACGGATTATTAAATGCTGTAGAAGTGCAGTTCATTGTTAGGTTAATGTAGGTTATGTTAACTAATGTAAACCTTATTGTAAAGTGTTACCTTAATTTTTTCCATTCTGAAAAATATTGATAAAATGGTTCAATAATACAACATATTACAATTTATTTGTATTCTGTGTTTTTAAACTCGCAACGTAATGGAACTAGTGACAGATCACTTCTTCTGAATTTGGACGACATCCGAGTGAAATGGATTATCGGAAACAAAAATATAGTAAAAGGGACTTTGGTTCAATCCATCGGTTGTTGGAAAAGTGACCCTTATCCAGTGTAGGCATGTGACGGTATCAAATTTTCATGTTGCGATTAATTGCTGAAGCTTTTATCACGGTATACGGTATTATCACGATATGGAAATAAGTTGCAAAAAAGTGTTGTCATACTATAACATGTTTAATAACTTTTTCTTATGACAAAAAGAACTGAACATTTAAATACAATAAAGCAATACACAAAAATGTATAAAGTAAACAACTGTTTTAAACAGATTGAAGTGCAAAAGAATTATAAAGAAAAATAGGTAGGCTTTCACTTTACAATAAGGTAACATTAACAAAGAGCAAATAGCTACATTTGTTACAAAGTTATTATTCTTTGATAACATCAGTTAAAAAAAATACAACTGTTAGCTCAGGTCCATTAAATAATACAGTTACAACTTTTGATTTGAATAATGTGTTATTAAATGTTGAAATTTACATTTAACTAAGATTAATAAATGCTTTAGAAGTATTTTTCATTGTCAGTTTGTTAACTAATGAATTTACTAATGTTAAATAATGGAGCCTTATTGTAAAATGTGTGATTGAACAATAAAGAATCAGAACATATTCAAACAATATCTAGGGCATGTAGTCCAGATTAAAATATAAAATGTTTAAATTTGAAAATCTTTAAGTATTAAGTATTTGGTGACAGAATACTGAATGGCTGTTTGAAACATTTAAATACTGTTTAGTAGCGAGTCTGCTTTGTTTATGAGGTTTTCGGTGAAACGGCTGCATTTCTGCTGTTCCATCAGCGCTACCTGCTGTCAGAGAGTGAATGTGCAGTTTCATTCAACACCTTCACTCCTTCAGCCATGCGCTACTCATGCGTGTTGGGCTTGTTAACATTAGTGCACGTGCCTCTTTGATGCAGCATACAGCGGTGTTGTTCATTTTAAACGGTAGATGGGTAAAGTATTCTTAAAATGCATTCTAAAAATCTGAATAATTCGTAATAAATAATTATTCACTGTATTTTGAAGTGACCACGATAACAATATCGTGCATGTTCATTATCGTGATGTATCATATTACCATATACTGGCACATGTCTAATCCAGTGTTGGGAAGGTTACTTTGGAAATGTAATAGGTTACAGATTACAAATGATTAAAATGTAATAAGTAGTGTATCTATTTCAGTTACTTTATTAAAGTAATGCAACTGATTACATTTGATTACTTTTCTAATTTCCAGCTCTTAAATGCCTTTTTTATCACTCACTCTCAGACAGGGTGTCGCCTAAAGCTTTCAGTGGCAATGTAGATTGATGCAATTGGCAGACGTGGTGCTCTGCAAACTCAAAAGAACCAATCAAAAGCATCAGAATAGCATTGCTTTACTATACAGCCTTTGAATGTCAGGAGGCATCGAGCACATCGAAAACAGGCAAAGCAACAAATTAATATTATTCAACATATCCTAGCCTAGAAAATATTTAGATGTAACCCCTTTGTAATCATTAACATTTACATAATGTGTAATTAAATTACATTTACTTTTTTCTCAGTAACTGATTACAGTTACAGTTATTTTGTAATTAAATTACGTAATCTAGTTACATTTAACTAGTTACTCCCCAACACTGCCCATATCCGATATCTGCATTTACACTATACACTTGGCGAAACAACCCAAGGTAGACATGATGACCTGGAAAAGCTTAGGCCAAAAAGGAAGTAAAAACTTTGGACCCACTTTATATTAGGTGGCCTTAACTACTATGTACTAACATTTTAATTAATCATTTGATACAATGCACTTATTGTGTACGATACATGTTTTTACAATGTACTTTTTAAAAAAATGACATCTGTAATTTCTGTAGTTACATTTATAACTACACTGTGGACACTTCCCTTACCTAACCCTACCCTTAAACTTACCCATACCACCCCACCTGTCCCTAACTTTACCCGTATCCACCTCAATATCAGCAAAAGTGTTTTGCAATACAATATGAACACAATTAGTACATTGTACTTATTTTTTGATGTAAGTACATAGTAGTTAAGGCCACCTAATATAAAGTAAATGATAATACAAGCTTTTGCTTTCCGCACTATCTTTAAAGGTCACTGTAATAGATGAAAATAGATGAATGTCCATTTCATGCAGACTTTAAGCTTAGAGTATGAAGCAACATGCTAACACTGTTGTATTTTTGTTGAAATCAATAGCATATAATGTGCATGAGGAGAGCCATTTGAGCTCTTCAGTTCAGCCGTAGAAGGCAGTGGGCAAGAGACAGCTTTCTATGTTTCTCAGCAGAGTCTGTATGTACCAGTTTTTGATCATTTATCTGAGCTGAGCCTCATGAACCCCCAGTCCATTAGTGGTTTCTGACTGGTATCACATTACACTGATGGCAGTCAGAGAGATGCTGTGCTGGAGATATGTCACAGCCGGTCCCTCAGGACAGCACTTGGATCACAGACAGATGCTGTCCTGACTGGGATGGACACAGCCAGAGGGCTTTATCTGACTTCAACATAGTTTTGGAGGATTTCCTACACATATGTCTTGCAAATAGGGATGGGACTTCACATTTTACATCACGATTATAGTGACCCAAATTATCAGTATTATCAATATCATCACGGTTTGGTAAAATGAGTTCAAAAAGAACTGATGCACACACTGAAAACATTTCAACAAGTTTTATATTTGAAAATCAACAAACAACAAATAAAACTCTATGCACTTTTTTAAGCAAGATTCTATTCTGTGGTATTTCCTTCTTTATAATGACCGTCGTCAATAGCAACGCATTACAACACAGCGCACACCCAGTGCATCACAACGGACGCGCTCTCTCGTTTCATTCAAATGCAACTTGCGTCTCTGTTTTTGATTTGTATTGAAAATGAAATCAGAGGACTTTACTATTAATACTACTATAATTACTATAACTTGTTGTGATCACCTTGTCTGGACGATTGTTTTGTATGCTGTACAAAATGGATTTATAAACAGGTAAGATTTAAAACATTAATCTTAATTCAGTATGTCCCCATAATTATTTATGTGGTAAAGAAAATCTGTGTAATAAGTGTACAATGAATACACATTATCATCCCTTAAATGTCACCCTTAATAGTCTCGGTTGAACTTGTTTGAACTCAAAGCCACTTGCTGCGAACTTTTCTTCTTGGAAGCTTCAAGTTAATTACAAGAGAGTGAGATAAAATATTTAAACTCAAAATTTTGTGTCCAATTATTTCCCAGACATAGTTTTGGTATTGAGGTCTAAGTCCACTTGCCTTGCGTTCGCTTTACAACAGTGGGTGACGGTCACAAAGACGACTCGGCAGATTTAAAGTGTTTCTGCAGCGACTTTCTTTTTGCATGTTCTGCAGACAGGGTGAGCATCCTCGATTAAGTTTCCCTCAGGAATTTTGTAAAAGTTAAAATATGACCACACCTCAGATTTGGTCCTTTTAGAACAGGCTAAAAATATCCCGAGTGCTGTCACTGCCTTCCACCATTTCTTTTTGTTCAAAAAACATCGTTACGTGTTGCGCCAGACTGATGCTGGCTGGACAGGATTTAGTTTTGAGTTTTCAAAATCGTGATGATCAAACACAGTTTTAATAATTACGTTTTAAACGATATCACTAACCGTCAGTACATTTTATCGTGGTTTATCGTGAAACCGGTAATCGTCCCATCCCTACTTGCAAACAGCGAGTTTTTGTCATGTTGTAGTTTTTGAGGTATTTATGCATGCTGTATATTTATACGTGCTGTATATTTTATTTTAAAATAAAACAAGCTATTTTTATTTTGAGCGCATAATCAAAAGAGATCAAGGCTATTTTAAGAATAATTAGTGGTGTTTGCTAAGGCAAGCATTACTATTAATATTGTTCATACTTGTTTTTTTTTCTGAAAATCTCAGACAATTATTGCTTTGGTGATAATACAGGGCTTGACACTGACTTTTTTAGTTAAAAGAGTTAAAGTTTAGAAGCACATTAAAAGACTTTAAGGGGGGCAATTTATTAGAATGCAAAAAGTACACTAGGATTTTAAATACGCACACACACACACACACACACACGTTTGTTATTCCACTTAAGATATATTTAAGACTTTTTAGGACCTTACATTTCATAAAACTGCTTTTTTTTTTGTAAGGACCCACAGGGACTCCCCCCCCCCCCCCCCCCCCCTCACTCATGGTCCTAAATACAATTTACAGTTGCATGCATCTGTATTTAGTTCCAAATGTGAATGAAGTCCATTTCAAGGAAAGTCTGTTCACTCTGCAGCCATATTTGCAGCGCCTCCGGGCAGCTATTTCGGGCATCCAAGACCAAGTCCTATATATTTGAATGGGGGAATCCTGAAACTTGACGAACTCACAATTAAATAACATTTCAAATCAACAACAAAATCTGACATATACTGTCCCATAAATGTTGTTTTTTATGCTAAAATATGCTAGTGTTAAAAAAAGCTTCTAAGCGCAAGTCTCAGGTTTCTTTGGGAACCAGTGTTTCTAACGACAGCTGCGGTGATGCAATGACTTCACCAATCAGCAATTGGCTCTTTTAACCAGAATGTGGGACGTATTCCACCATATTGCGAGTTGAATTTTCTCTTCTTGTATAGCTAGTTTTTGGTGAAACATACATGCAGGGCAACATTTATCATCTGTTTTTTCACTTTCAATAATGTAACAGTAGCCTATTATTTTTCAATAAAACATGCTTTATTAAAACACTTAAATTAGCCCAAGTCTAAGCATATATTAAATTGTTTATTAATATACTTAACGCAATAAATTTCATTAACGTAACAAAAAAATCACATATAAATGCCTTTTTGTTATACAAATGTGAGTTTAGAAAACGTATAATTCTGTGACCGAAACGAAGGCTTTAATGGCATCCCCAGTATGCTTTAAAATTAAATGTAATTAATTTAATTTCAAGTTAAATTCAGTTTATGGGATATAATACAGCTAAGATGGCGATTGATGCACTTGATTAGGATAATGATGTATTTAAAATATTTCATATGAGATGGATATTAGTATATTACTGACATTTAGATTTTTTCCCCCCACATGTGAATGAAAGACTTGTGTTTTCTGGACATTTTTTTATATATTTATTTATTTGTTTGGTCATAACCAACATAATTTTTTTTACATATATAATTTCAATATAAAATGTCTTTTTGACAACATTTAAAACTCTCATACTAATATTCAACTGCTTAAATGTACTTATTTTTTTTTTGGTAAAATGCTGTGTCGTTATGTTAATGTGATAACATGGGCGAACTTTTGGCGCTCCCTCCAGCTGGTCATGCCCTAGGCAGCCACCTAGTTCCCTATGCCTAGAAATGTCCCGCCATACATGAGTTATGGCTCAAATTGTGTGGCTTGTTAATGAAGGTTTCTTGATTGATAATCCTAATACTAAGCAGCTGGAATTATGGATGATAAAGCAAAAAAAAAAAAACATACTTGGCCTGAAGGAAGGACCCCAAGTGATAGAGACCAGAATATCATAGAGACTTGTTGGTGGACTCTTTCAACTACAACAACCTAGCAATGCGCTAACATCCACCCACAATTACCCAATCATTGCAACAAGTTTGGCACAGGCAAGTGCAACTCATTTCCTTCAAAAAATGCCAAAATCTAGTTCTTCATGCACATTGGCAATGCACATTGCCAGAGCTTTCCCTATCTGATCTTTTTTTCCCCCTCATCTCAAGAAATATCTGCACACACACGAAACCACTGAAACCGGCTCAAAATGTAGTATACATGCCAGACCAGTATGTGGCGCTCTAATTCTGCCACACAGATAAACTAAAAACAGAGAAGACGACTTGGAGCATGCGTCGAGACGTGGGGTGATGACATCATAGTTTCACAAAACATACGAAAAAGGTGTCGTTTTCAGATTTATCCACTCTGGGACCCGGTTTTAAAAAAATAGCGGATCAAAACGGCGAATCTGTCTGGAAGAAATGCTGTTACGTCAGCAAAGTTCCTTGATTATTACGCAGGAATGAGAGTATAGTTCCTAGCCATATCGGTCTAGAAAATCACAACTTTGTCTTAGTACACGATGTAACTACAGAAGAGTCAAGTTTTAAATAGGAAAAATATCGAAAGTCTTTGGTCATTTTTGAGCGAGATGCAAATGGTCTAATCAGATTCAATGATCTATGCTAAGCTATGCTAAAAGTTCAACCGCCAGATCCGGGGATTGGCTAAATGGATTCGAAAATGGTAAAACTCAACTGTTTAACTCTAGGGGAGTTGGAAAATGAGCCTAGTTTAAAAAAAAGTGGAGTGTTCCTTTAAAGTGACAGCATCCAAATTTACCTGCTGTCATTATTAAAGGGGTGATGAATTGAGAAATCATCTTTCCCTTGAGCTTTTGATATATAAAAGGTCATGGTAATATAAGAATATCCTGTAAGTTTCAGAGCTGAAAACTTCCTTGTTAGTCAAAGAAAAGCTTTTATAGACACCAGGCCCAGCAAACGACAGGTTTTTCAAAGTGGGGATCTATGACATCAAAGAGAGGCAAGCACCGCCTCAGCAGAAGAATATCAACGCCTACTTCATCACTGCCTGTTTAGCCCCGCACACCGATTCGCGCATGTTACATAGGCCTAGTGTTAAACCATCGAGCTACAAAGCAATAAACATGCCGTTGAGGATTACAAAACATTGTGCAGTGACTGGGTTCAACAGTAATGCAACATGTAAGTAACTGTGTTCATTCTAATGCCTGATCTGAAATGTGATGATTCATGTAGTCAGATGTTCTTTGACTGTGTGTCAGTAAATCAGACCAGTGACTAAACATCTACTTGCGTTGTTTCTTTTAGTAGGATGAAAATAATCTGTTATTTAACAGTGATTAAATTCTATAAAGAAAAGCGATCAAAGAAAGCTCCCTTTAATAGTTTGAGCAGCACACGCTGAACCTGTCAATCAAACAGAGAGTTTATCAGTGACGCGTTTATCAGTGACTCACGTTTTATTCAACGAATCTCTTAACTATATCACGTTTGCACTGTTAGTGAAGATGAAAGCATTCATTAGTGTACAGAAACTGAGTTGCAATGACGAGATCTGCTTTCATGCGCTCAGCATGTCTGTGATCGGCTACAATGATCATCACTGCAACCTTTCATGCCACAATCTTAATATAATGCCATAGATCTTAATGTAATGCAACATTTTTCACGATTAGTTAACCATGAGAGCTGTAATTGTAACGAGCTAAAAGAGAGAGTAATACTATTTCAAATGCAAAGACGTTAGCCAATCACAGCAGTGGGTGTTTATACTGAAGTCTCCCAGCGGACCCACCCCTTAAAACGGAGCGTTCAGAGCAGAGGGCTAAAATCAGGGTAGGAAAAATGCCTTTTATTTATAAATTATGAAAATTTTTAATGTAAAAAGCATTCTAACGTTATAAGTGCACCCCAGGAAACATCATAAAACAATAAAAAAACGCAGTTCAACCCCTTTAATCAAACAACAAAAAAGAGAAAATCTCTCACTGCTCATGACTGAATCACTTTTCTAACTTTAATAAGAATAAATGTATATCTAATTTACACAGTAAAGACAATGCAGTGTCTTTTATATACATTTGAATACTTTATACATTTTATTTAGTATTTCTAGTGCTAGCAGTTTTTCAGGTAGGTCTATTTCATTTGTCTTTGTTCTATTGTGGTTTGCTTTCTTTGCTCTTTCTTTATCACAGTTTACTTGTCTTCAGTAAGCTTGAGTTTTAAGCTAGTATTAGTTGTTTTTTTTTAAATGATATTGAAAGTGGTGATAAAAATTTATGATTTCAGTGGTATCAAGTTTTTAACCTTATTTCAAGCAAAAATAACTATATTGTGGTATATATCGTTATTGTGAACTAAAATTACACACATCGTGATATAAGATGGAAAAGTATTGGATAGAACTTAAGGAACTGCTTGATGAATGCAAATGTGTCTTCCATCAATCAGATATATCCAGAGACAACATGTAACTTGTTGGCTATGTAAGACTTTACACCTTGCTTCTGACAATGTTGGCAGATCGTCTTTCAAGTCAAGTCAACTGTGTTTTGACAAGGTTTGCAGAGCAGTTGCTGTCCTGATTGATACTGAATGCCTTGAATTTCCTACTTTAAACATTTCAAACGGCCTCTTTGACAAGCTCTCACAATCCAGGTATTGTGAAATGTATTCATGTAGCACCCGTCAAATGGGGAAATGCTACTTTCTTGCTCGGGCGACCTCTTGTTTGAATATGTGCTTTGTAGGACTTTCTTCTTGCTGTCAGTGAGTCTTGCTGTAGAATGAAGGATTCGCTCTGAAATGGTGATCGCGGGAAACGATGGCCATACCTCGAATACTGCAAGTAACTTGAAATGTTATGTTCCAATCACATATGTTCCATTGTGCAGCTTTATGGTGAAGTGTTTTTTTTTTTTTTTCCAAACAGATAACGTGAAACTTTTCACTTTACCAGTGAACATTTTCTAGAAAGGCAATAACATGAAGTCACATCTGTATCGTTTCATAGTTTAAGTTTATATTACACAAACAGTATTCTTTAAGTTTAAATTAGACCAGTTTTACAGGCTAAATGGATCATTTTGGTATCTAATGGTGCTTTCACTTTTAGTGCTGACCTGGGTTCGATTTGTCATCAGAGTTTGGTTCGTTTGGATGATGTGAAAACTGTTTTCCGCACCCCCGAAGTGTACCAGAGTCCACATAAAAAGGGTGGTCTAGGATACGTTCATGTGAACTCCAGTATGGTTCACTGCTTATATGAACGCAATTGTACTAAACCACAGAAGTGGACAGCTATTGATAACATGTGATTGGATAAAACTGTGTTTGTGTGCGTGTCACTCACTGCCCTGACAAGTGTGACTGACGCAAGCAGAGAGAATTTCTATCTAATTGATAATATCTAGAATGTCTAATATCTAATCTGCGAAAACAAAAGTGATGCACGCAACTCTATCCATTTTGGTGCCTTCTCCTTCATAGCCGCTACCAATGCTGGGTAGTAACTGATTACATGTAATCTGGATTATATGTAAAAATTAAGTACTTGATATTGGATTATATTACATTTTAAAATACTTGTAATCAGACTAGTTACTTTTTTATTGATTACTTGATTACATTTTATTTTCATTTATTGACTCTCCCTTCTACTTCGACTTTGTTTTACATTTTCTTTTAAAAAATTTAACTATTCCTACTAACTACTACGTTGTCTACTGCTTGTATACCTTTAAAAGATCTTCCAGGTTTGTGGAATTGCAGACGCAGACCAGCCACTAATCATTTGACATCACTGAAAACTGACACCCACAGCATTTGATCACTAGCCTGACGTCGTCATAGTCAGATTCTAGTCAGAATATGAGTCTGATACTGCTCCATTGGGCTGTGATTATGGGGCGTGTTTCAACCAAGCCAGGAAAGAAAATGCCTCTGCACTCAATTGGATAGACCTACAACCAATCAGAGTAAGTGACATATGTTGAGCAACGCATAGTTGTTAACAGAACTTAACTGCACGCACGCTGGAAGAAGATGAGTCTAAACGATCTATGCCGGTGTTGTGAAAATTATTTAAGGATACACGGACGACTTACCAACACGATTATCATTTTTGAGAGAAATAGTCAAAGTGAATGCATAAGTTCTCAGTTTAGGATTAGAACGAATTCAACCCAAGTGCTCTTTGGTGATGTGGATGATTACATTACTGTTGATCATCTGTCCATCATAGTATAAAGCCTGCCCTGACAATTTGATTGGTCCAAACTGCTCTGGTTCGAGCATAGTTGCTCCACAACGCAAAGTCCAGACCGAATTTCCCGACCTCAAATGTTATGGGAGGGGCTAAGTTCGGCTGGCATCCAGGCTGTCCGATCACTAGATTTACAGAAATCATTTAACTTTAAAGAAGCGTTTTCTCAAAATTGTAGCATTGCATATCTAATCAGCTCCTGATGGAGACATTAATAATCATTTGAATTTGAAGTCTTTGGAAGGCTTTTGTCTTTACAACACATTAAAATGTAAAAATGTAAGTGAATTTTTGATTTGTTTTTGATTTTATTGTAATACAAAAAAAAAAATACTTAAAGGCACAATATGTAAGATTTTTGGATTTAAAATAATAATAAGAAACAATTCAGCACCGGCTAAAGGTGTGACCAGGACTTCGGCTTAGTTAAGCATTAGTAAATAGTTAATTCATAATTTATAATTGATCATTAATTTAATGCATTTAATGCATGATCATTAAGCAGTTCATAAAAACAGCTATAAATGCTTTATTCTTGATTTTATAAGCATATCTGTAATGTTTAATAATTGTATTTTCATACTTTTATTAATGATCAATTTATCATTTCTAAATTATTACATTATTTACAAACCAGTTACTTAGGAGTTGTCAGTGGTTCATTAGATCATTTAGAAAGTGTAAGTAAATGATTAATAAACTATTTAAATGTACATTTATACATTGTATTATTTATACATATAGTAATAGTTACTCAGTGTGTTAACCCTCTGGACCCTAAGGATATTTTGTGGCCCTGACGAAGTTTGACATGCTCTGACATTTGTTTTTTTTCCAGTTGCTTTAAATCATATTAATGGCTAAAGTCTGATTACACTGTATTTAGCACAAATAGGGCTACAGTAATATGTGAGCAACATGTACATAAAAGTTTTTTGTTTTGAGAAAATAATGTTTATGCATAGTTTTTGAAAAAACAAAAATGTTAAATATCTGAAATCAGGCCTTCTAACACACTTTAAACATTTGTTTAACATTTGTGTCTTTTCAGAACTGGATGTTGTTGCCTAGAGTTTCTTCTTCAAAACAATGTGAAAACCATTTTGATCACTCATTCATACAAAACAATATGGTCATTTAACTTTTGTAAGACACTTGTTGTCAGAATGGCTGTATGCGGGGAGGGTGGGGATTATCATGAATAATGCTGAGATTCACACCTGAGATTCACACCAACGACTCCTACCCTGAATATCAATGAGGAGTGTGACAGAGGGAACTATAGAGAATGAATGTGAGGAGACTTAATGATTCAATGTATTGTTTGTAGCTTATTCACAAAATCACATATAATTTAAAAGTAGTAATCTGACTATACATTTTCTTTACATAAAGACTTTAAACCTGCTATACCGTTCAAAAGTTTTAGATCTGTATGTTTAAAAAAAAAAAAAAAAAGTCTCTTCTGCTCACCAAGGCTGGATTTATTTGATCCAAAATAGTAAATACAGTAATATTGTGAAATATTTTTACAATTTGAAATAAATGTTTTCTATGTGAATACATGGTAAAGTGCAATTTATTCCTGTGATGTCAAAGCTGAATTTATCATCATTACTCCAGTCTTCAGTGTCACATGATCCTTCAGAAATCATTCTAATATGATGATTTGATATATATGCTCAACAAACATTTATTTTGAATGTTTAAACAAAACATTTTTTTTTTTCAGGATTCTTTGATAAATCAAAGATTTAACCCAGAGGGAATGGAAAGTTCAAAAGAATAACATTTATCTGAAATAAAAAGATTTTGTAACATTATAAATATCTTTAGTGTGTTTTTTGATCAGTATAAGGCATCTTTGTGAATAAAAGTATTAATTTCTTTCAAAAAACAAAACAACAGCAACAAAAAAACTAAACTCTTACTCAGCCCAAACAATAGATTTCTATTTCAGATAAATGCTGTTGTTTTGAACTTTCTATTTATCAAAGAATCCTGAAATAAATTGTACACAACTGTTTTCAACATTCATAACAATAAAAAATGTTAAAATCTCAGGAGCTAGCAGCAAATGAGCATATTACAATGATTTCTGAAGGATCATGTGAAACTGAAGACCGGAATAAATTGCATTTTAAAAATATATCAAGAAAACAATTATTTTAAATTATAAAAATACTTTTTGGGTATTTTGGATCAAATAAATGCAGCCTTGTTAAGCAGAAGATTTTTTTTTAAATCATTAGAAAATCTAAAACTTTTGAACGGTAGTGTATACTTGGATTTACATATGAAAACAACACATAGAGCAGTGGTAAAAAAAAAAAAAAAAAAATACAGTGCAAAAGAGACATTCAGGGCAAAAGTGCAAACAGGGACAGTGCAAGAGGAACGAAAACTAATTAGTCTCTATTTGAGTGTGCTTGTCGTGCGTCTACATTTAAAATAACGAACTGGAGCGCGCAAAAGACGCAACGTACAAGTCATGTACGGGACATTTAGGCCCAATAAACTGGATGTCCTGGCTAATACGGGACAGTTGGCAACCCTACTTTTATATCATCCTGTGTTTAATATTATAGAGCATAAAAATATCCCCATGTTGAACGTGTATCTTTATGTAGCATTGAAAGGTTGCCTACCTATTTCATATTTCAACGTTTCCGTTGATTTCACAAATTTTAGTCTGGCAATAGTTCAGCTAGTAGCCTACAATGTGAAGTTTATGCATCAATAACGCTAATATAAGTGAAAAGAAATGTTTTACCTTAAAAATTCTCATCTTAAAATCAAGTTCTGTTTCTTTTTGGGTAAATCCAAGGTAAACTCACAGGTTGTCTTCCGAACTTCGATGAAAATCAGAAGAATGATGAAGACTAGTCTTTGTTTTGCGGTGATGGGGGGCGTTTAAAAGTTGCGTTTCTTCACGTGGACGATTAGCATGTGAATCTCTTTGCGTGCGCGTGGGTGTGTTCACATTAAAGTGAATGAGGCTCCGCTGGAGGAAGTGTACCTCTCCCTGTTTTCATACGGATTACATACTGAGAATATTTGTTTTTTATATAAATGACTAAAAGTAGACATTCCAAGCTTTATAACGAGATATCTGTCGTGTCTGTGTGGCAAGTATTCGCTGAGTTCTGAGTTCATTTTCACACGCATTTCAGAATGGACATCACAGGGAGACAGACGGGAGAACGCGCATCCTGTTTGTTTTCTTTATTTAGCGAAAAGCACAACATTTAGTTTTTAATTTAAGCGTACATAAATAAAAGTAGACACTTTAAGCTTTGTAAAGACATATCGTTCATGTCTGTGAGGCCAAAAATGACGGAGTATTTTAAGTTGTTTTACACTGTCATGAGGAAAAATCCAGCAAAATGCGCGGGCGCGTTCGTCGGGTTCAGAGGGTTAATAAATGCTTTATAAACACGTATTCCTACTGTAATTCATGATTAATTCAGGTAGTTATAAAACTATTTAGTAGTTGTCAGTTAACAATTTTTTGTGAGCTCATCTAAAGTGTGGACTATTTATTACTGTTGGGAGATGTCTACCAAATTGGCATCAGACGATGTCTACAGTGAAACATAGCAATGGACAATGACATCAGGGGGTTGCGTTTGAGCGTTAAGCTCCGTTAATGTGGCGCTTTTCTGGAGAAAGAGATAACGTGCACAGCGCTGAAAGGGCTTGAATGAAGCGCATTTGGCTTTAGATAAAACTATTAAAAGATATAGCACTGATTATCATTACCACAAACGATCCTGAGTGCTTGTGGTGTGATCCGCACCGCTGTTTTGACGTTCTGGAAAATGGTGCTACCGGTCTGTCTTGTGTGTTGTCCGGATGCGGACCGCGGTCCCCCATTTGAATATCATTGGTTTAGTTTGTGTAAAACATTTAGTAGCCTATAAGTTGTTTGCCATCTTTAGTGTTCAAATTGTGTTTATTGAACTGTTTTGAATGTAATTTGTATTGTGGACAGGAACAACTTCATTATTTGCGGGGCGGGGAAATCACGATGCCGGCTCAACATTGTGATGTCTGTCAGCAATGACAGATGATGGCATCGTCTATCGGCCCAACCCTACTATTTCTGCCTCGTAAAGCTCCTCTGATGCATTTACACTTGTCCGGTTTCGTCTGGAAAGCATCCCAGACCACCTCCTGAAGTGGTTTGAGTGATCGGATTTAAATCTGTTTTGAAAGCATTTCGCAGGGCATTTACACCTGGTGCCGTATTTACAAAACATCTTAAGGCTAAAATTAGCTCCTCGATTTAAGATAAAGTCTTGTAAAAATGGGCTAAATTTGTTACTTTTAGAACTACATTTTTTTGTACATTTTGAGTAATTTCACAAAGCATTTTAGCGCTAAAACCAGCTCCTAAATCTGTGAAAAGTTAGAAGTAGTCAGGAGGACTTCTAAGTCACAAAGACCAAATCACAAACAATCCTAATGGCTCTTGTCGGCAATCTGCCCAAAGACAATGTACACCATTGAGGCTTGGGTGTTGAGCCTTTTCTTCATAAATGCAATAAATATTTTGATTTTATAGATTTTAATCTGCGATTACATAACATAAAGGTTAATTTATGTATAGGCAATATGCATTGAATGATGGAGAATAAAACATTGGACATAATGTCCCATCGTCTGCGCCAAAAGCCTTGTGGACAGCTCGGGCAAGCTGAGTTTGATTTCTGGCTCGTGGACCTTTCGCAATCCTGTCCCCCCCTTTCTCTCTCCCACTTTGCTTCCTGTCTACTCACTGTCCTATCATAATAAAAAGGCAAAAATTCCAAAAATAAATCTTTAATAAATAAATAAAAAAGAAAATGCTGATTACCTATGGTGTTTCACGAGTTCACACTTCCAAATGATCAGATGGAGTAAAATAATCAAATGAGCCTATTTGCCATGCTGTCCGATGGGATCGAGGCCTTCGAACTTGGAATTTAGCCCAAGCCCAGAGTACTCTCCACGTATCCCTGGCTGGGCCGAGAGTGAGTCGGGGTGCAGAAAACTGTTGAGGTAACTAGGTGAGTCGGCTGTGTAATACAGTATATGATCCTCTCGAGCTGATTAGTTAGTGCTCCTCCCAAACTTGGTTTATAAAACATAATTTGTCGCTTAAATTCTCTCGAGATGCAGACATTTAAGAGGCTGACAATTAGCTGAACATATACTTGTTTAATTAGTGACTCTTACTTTTTACTACATTTTAAAATCTGTATTTGAATATGGTAACATAATACTTTGTTCTATAATATTTCTATGATTAAATCACTGACAGAGACCCGTCATGATTAGTAAACGTGTTGACATCATTCATAGCAATGAGGTCAACGCCGCCCTTACTCTTAGCTTAAGACTTCTCTCTATTCCTTAGTAAAAGTTTGTCTCTGCAGCTTTGTGAATATGTTTTAAGAGAGAACTCTTACCTAAGAACTTTTACTGCCATTTAGGAGAACTGTTAGTGGTAAGATAAATGTTTTGTGAATACAGCCCCTGGCCTTTTCACAATTCTTTTTCTGAGAATCAACTTAATATGTCTCACTGAGTTGTTACTGCATATTTAGCTGGGATAGAATAAAATATTTTGACATAAACTAATACACACTTCTGCTTTAATTGACGCCCTAGGAGACAGCAAATTTGCATAATGAACCTCCTGTGTACAAATATTTCTTTCTGTTTCTCTTTTGTTCCTTGCGTGTGTGTGTGTGTGTATATATAATATATGAATGAATGATGATGAAAAGAGAGAAAAGCAGAAAAAGTGCATTTGGGTTTGACCTTGTGTTGCTTTACTGAGAATGAGAATGCTGCACAGTTAAAGTCTGTTCTCTGTTGTTCTGTCTTGGTTCCGTTTCCACTGACTGAATGCCCTTCAAGGGCCTGAGGTCCTCAGACTCTTTCTAGCTGCTCTTTTTTTAGGTCCTTGGGGCATTTCCTATGCATTTCCTTGGGGCAAACTCCTATTTGTTTTGGTTTTGGTATATGTTTGGGTATTCCACAAATAATTTCAATTGCAGTGGTATATTAGCAGTTTACGACCTCACACTCACACAGTTTTGGTCAGAATACCAAAATTTAAGTAGTCAGTGCAGTAGAGCTGTGAAGTTTTGTAGCCATAAAACGCAGAGGAGTTGGAATTGGCATTTCCAAGCCAGCGGTTTTCTCAGGAATTTTGTTACAATTATTTAAAAAATAACAGTTTTCTTTTTGAATATACTGGCCAAAGTTTTGGGACGCCTGCCTTTACATGCACAGGAACTTTAATGACATCCCATTCTTAATCTGTAGGGTTTAATATGGAGTTGGTCCACCCTTTGCATCTATAACAGCTTTAACTCTTCTGGGTTTAGGAGTGTTTTTATGGGAATTTTTGACCATTCTTCTAGAAGCGCCTTTGTGAGGTCAGGCACTGATGTTGGACGAGAAGGCCTGGCTCGCAGTCTCTGCTCTAATTCATCCCAAAGGTGTATTCTCGGGTTGAGGTCAGGACTGTGCAGGCCAGTCAAGTTCCTTCACACCAAACTCGCTCATCCATGTCTTTATGGACCTTGTTTTGTGCACTGGTGTGCAGTCATGTTGGAACAGGAAGGGGCCATCCCCAAACTGTTCCCACAAAGTTGGGAGCATGAAATTGTCCAAAATGTCTTGAAGCATTAAGAGTTCCTTTCACTGTAACTAAGGGGCCAAGCCCAACCCCTGAAAAACAACCCCACACCGGAATCCCCCCTCCATCAAACTTTATACTTGACACAATGCAGTCAGGCCCGTACCGTTCTCCTGGCAACCGCCAAACCCAGACAGAGAAGCGTGATTCGTCACTCCAGAGAACACGTCTCCACTGCTCTAGAGTCCAGTGGCGGCGTGCTTTACACCACTGCATCCGATGCTTTGCATTGCACTTGATGTAAGGCTTGGATGCAGCTGGTCAGCCATGGAAACCCATTCCATGAAGCTCTCTATGTACTGTTCTTGAGCTAATCTGAAGGCCACATGAAGTTTGGAGGACACCTGAATTCAATGATTTGGAGGGGTGTCCCAATAGTTTTGGCAATATAGTTTATTATAGGGATGCACAATATATCGGCCACCATATCGGTATCGGCTGATATATGTAAATTTTTTATGTTATCATTACCGCCCCTATAACAACATTTGTCCGATATATTAAAACTGATAAACAATGGATTATTTCCTTTAGCTAAGATAATTCAGATGTTCACTGTTTGCCATGATGGTTTTGAATTGCTTGAAATATATGATTGGAATCACTTCAAAAATGGAAAATACAGTTAAGTGCAACATGTGTCTGCATGCATCATGCAAGTCTGTCATATAGGCTACATAAAATTATAATGAGAACGTTATAATTGTGTGCTTGGGACATGGCTTTTAATAGTGAGACTTTTGTTTTTGTAATCAGGCTATCAAAAATTATATAAAAATTTGGATTTAGGCCAATATATTGGTTATCGGCTTTTAAAATATAAAGAATTATCGGTTATCGGTATCAGTCAAAATGTTATTTAATATATTTGATTTGCTGCTCAAGAATTTTTTTTTTCTCATTAATATCAATGTTGAAAACAGTGCTGCTTCATATTTTTGTGAAAACAGATTATTTCAGGATTCTTTAATGAATAGAATTTCAAAATAAAATGATTATTTGACCACTTTTGTAACATTATAAATGTCTTTGCTGTCTCTGATCAATGCAATGTGTTGTTTGCTATATAAATATACGTTTTTATTTCTTTATTACTTTTGAATGGTGGTGTACACATTTTGACTATTATTTATTTATTTTTATCAAGAAAAATGTGACATGAAATATGTCACTTTACAAGTAAAATGGGTTGCGATTTACTATTGCTTGTTTCTCCACATTCTTTCTCCTGTTTTTCATGTCTCTGCATTTCACAGAATGGTAGTAAATTCATGATTTTTATTAAATGCATTAATTTGACATTTTTTACTTATTTCTCCTTTAGATTGCCAACTGTGGAACTTTGACTGAATCGATGCAAAATGGCTTCAGATAATACACACCGTAGTTACTCCATCATACCATGCTTCATATTTGTAGAGGTAAGTTTCTAATACAGCCAAAACACTAATATTTAACTGCATTTTTTCCTACTTGCTATCATATTCTATTCACCGGTTATTGTGCTGTTCCTTACTCTCTGATATGGCTTTAAGACGTCCTTTCTTTCTGAAACTGGCTGGGTATTTAATTAAACATTTGTCAAATCCAGTTTAATCACTGGGAACTGTGTGTCAGCACTTCAAAGCGCTCTTCTCCCTCCACGAGACGAGTTGAGCATATCTCTCAGACAGCACTGTTGGGTTTGTGAGATGAACCGCTGTGCCATTTTCCTGAACCTGAGAACATTGGATGCCAGATATCCAGAGCTGTGTGCTGCTGATACAGTGGAGGAGTATTTAGGACATCCAGCTTTGTTCTACAGCAGAATTATGCGCTAGTATGGGTTCATAAATCATGTGGTGGAGTTGTAGCCTAGTGGTCAAAGATCTAGTTTCAACCTCTGTAAGGGTTGAGCAATGAACCATCACCATTGGATCTATGATCATGATGCTTCAGGTTACTCATGGAGTGCAGTTGGGTTTATAATACCTGGAGAGAGCTACCTATACACATTCACATTCATCTCAATGGCAGTTGCTTTGCTGGTTTAGGAAATATTGAATGCTTCTCAAAAAGATACCTCTTTCTCCACTGACAGTGAGTTAACGTCAACAGTGTCCTGTATATACTGTACATCCTACTTACCTGAGTATATACTGAATACTCCCATAAAAACAATATATACTATATAGCAAATCTATCACATAGGATCTAGGGCTGGGCGGTATATCAAGTTTGTACAATATATCGATATGTTTTTGAAACGATATGGAATGAGGCAATATCGTTTATATCGATATACAGTAGATGGATACGAACGCATCTGAAAAATAGCGGAGGACGCAGAATGAGCTGATGCAGGGAAAGTGCATGATACAATTTGTCCTAAACATGACCCATGCTTTATATTAAGGGCTTCAAAATAACTGGTAAGATATAGTTAACACGTATAGTTTAAAGCAGCGTGCCCTATCAGATGCTCTGAGAGCGCTGTTTAATGCGTTTAAAATGTGGTGCTTTCCTCAGTGCATAACTTGCATTTCACAGGTATATTCTCCATCTGTAAATGTTAGAGAGTCATGCAAATATGTCCATTTTGCTGTCCGGAGAGGACGAACCTTCTGCATGTAAATCTCCGCTAAAATTCAGGCTTCCGTGAATGAGCGCCGTCACGTTCGTGCCAAACAGACGGAGTGCAATAGAATAGGAATGCATACATGTTTCTAAAATATTTGTTGTTGGACAATAAATGTGCCATATGTGGAATTTTAAACCTACAAGTAAGTATATTTTTATGAAAGTGACCATTATAATGGGGTAAACAAATATAGGCTAATATGCTTTTGTTTTTATTTTCACTTTTAGTTTAGTGAATTTAAAAAATATATATTATTTTAGTTTTTAGATTGTAAACCCCTTTTTGCACATAATATATTGCATAGCCTACATTACATTCTGTATTTGTTTATAGCCTTCAATATCAACATTGTTTTTAGGACATCATTGGGCAGAATGTGAAATAAAATTATTATTAAAATAAATACAGATTTTTTTTTTTTTATCCAAATAGAAAAACGTAGAAAATACCGGGATATATACCGTGTATCACCATTCAACCAAAAATACAGAGATATGATTTGGACATATTGCCCAGCCCTAATAGGATCCAACTTTATAACCATACATACAAAAATCAGGCAGTTGAGATTTGAAATATATGGTTTTACGTGAGTGTACTGTATTTCATCAAAAAATGTAACTATATTATCACCCAGCTGTAAGTATGCATGTGAAGGGCAATATATAGTATATATCATATCTTCATTATTTGATTGCTTGCATCATGGCAAAATGTAAACTATATTATCGCCCAGCTCTAGTCTGCTAATGCGACTTTAGATATTATAAACATTAACATCGTGATTTTCTGTAAAGCTACTTTGAAACAATGTATGTTTTCTCAGCTAGTATAGGGAACCATTTTCCTGCTGTTCCTCAGGGCTCAATTTTGGCACCAGTCTTGTTCTCACTTTATATGCTTCCGTTGATAAACATGGCATTCAGCATCATGTGTATGCTAATGAGTCTCAAATTTATCTACCATTGAAACATGGAGAGCAATTTTCTCTCCAGTGTCTGTATGAATGTCTGGCTGAGCTGAACTGTTGGTTGGCTAACAATTTTCTTCAAATGAATGAAGACAAGAGTTTATCCTTTTTGGTAAAAAGGGATGTGTGAAGGATGTTAATGATCATCTGGGGCTGCTTGAAGGGAAAAAAAATAACTTGTTAAACCACTGTTAGCCAAAAACTTAATAATAAAGAGACATGAAATAAGCATGGCTTTATGTATTTATTTGTGCTATCATTTGCAATTTGTTAATTTTTTAACTGACTGTTTGCTTGGCTTTTTTTTAAAATTTAGTTAAAAGTTTCAGAAAAAGCCATGTGCCGTGTGTAAGCTATTGCAGCACAAATTATTAAAAAAAATTGAGATGATAAAAAAATAAAAAAATTGGCAGTATATATGGCAGTTTTCCCCATGGTATCGAAATTGGTATCAAATACCAATATTTTGGTTATATTAAAGGGGTCATGAATTGAGAAATCAATTTCCCTTGAGCTTTTGATATATAAAAGGTCATGATAATATAAGAATATCCTGTAAGTTTCAGAGCTGAAAACTTCCTTGTTAGTCAAAGAAAAGCTTTTATAGACACCAGGCCCAGCAAACGACAGGTTGGGGATCTATGACGTCAAAGGAAGGCAAGCACCTCGTCAACAGAAGAATATCAACGCCTACTTCATCACTGCCTGTTTAGCCCTGCCCACCGATTTGCGCATGTAACATAGGCCTAAGTTAGTGTAAAACCATTGAGCTACAAAGCAATAAACATGCCATTGAGGATTACAAAATATTGTGCAGTGACTGGGTTCAACAGTAATGCAACATGTAAGTAACTGTGTTCATTCTAATGCCTGATCTGAAATGTGATGATTCATGTAGTCAGATGTTCTTTGACTGTGTGTCAGTAAATCAGACCAGTGACTAAACATCTACTTGCGTTGTTTCTTTTAGTAGGATGAAAATAATCTGTTATTTAACAGTGATTAAATTCTATAAAGAAAGCGATCAAAGAAAGCTCCCTTTAATAGTTTGAGCAGCACACGCTGAACCTGTCAATCAAACAGAGAGTTTATCAGTGACGCGTTTATCAGTGACTCCCGTTTTATTCAACGAATCTCTTAACTAGATCACGTTTGCACTGTTAGTGAAGATGAAAGCATTCGTTAGTGTACAGAAACTGAGTTGCAATGACGAGATCGCTGCTTTCATGCGCTCAGTGTGATCGGCTACAATGATCATCACTGCAACCTTTCATGCCACAATCTTAATATAATGCCATAGATCTTAATATAATGCCATAGATCTTAATGTAATGCAACACTTTTCACGATTAGTTAACCATGAGAGCTGTAATAGTAAAAACGCGCTAAAAGAGGGAGTAATACTATTTCAAATGCAAAGACGTTAGCCAATCACAGCAGTGGGTGTTTACACTGAAGTCTCCCAGCGGACACACCCCTTAAAACGGAGCGTTCAGAGCAGAGGGCTAAAATCAGGGTAGGAAGGTATCGTATCGAAGTTGGAAATTCCAGTATCGTGACAACACTACAACAGTGACAGAGGTTTTACATGGCTATAAAAGCAAGATTGTAGTATTATTTGTTATAATTTGTATCATTACACTTGCAAGAGTTACACTTGAACACATTTAGAAAAATGGCATAATAACAAATTATAAAAAAAATCCATGTACACATTTAGAGAGCAAGAGAGAGAGAGAGAGAGAGAGAGAGAGAAATAAATACAATACCTGGTTCTGCAACAGCACCTTGTGATCTCCGTGGTTCTTGCATGTCGCAGCGAGTGGGGCTGCAAACCAGTGTGGTTTGGCCTATTAATAGCTTTTTAAATGCAGATGGAGGTGACTGGAGCTTTTCAATGTGGCGACGTTTTATATGCTGCATCATGTTTGTTGTGCTGTTAGTGTATATTAACATCTTCTTGCAGCATCTGTTGCAGTTTTTGTTTTGTCTGTTACCACCTTAAGTCCAATTTTTATGCCCTCACTAGGAATGAGACGATTACCGGTTTCACGATAAACCACGATAAAATGTACTGCCGGTTAGTATTATCATTTAAAATGTAATTATCATTAAAACCGTGTTTATCGCAATTTTGAAAACTCGTGGAAATCCTGTCCAGCCAGTATCAGTCGTGCGCAGGCACAGCGTGCAACATTTTTTGAACGAGAAGAAATGGCGGAAGGCAATGACAGCGCCCAGGAGATTTTTCAGCCTTCTAAAAGGAGGTGTGGTCTCATTTTGGCTTTTACAAAAGTGCTAAAGGGGAAACTTAATCGAGGATGCTCACCCTGTCTGCAGAACATGCAAAAAGAAAGTTGCTGCAATAGGGGGAAATGCTTCAAATCTGCTGAGTCGTCTTTGTGACCGTCACACACTGTTGTATAGCGAACGCAAGGCAAGTGGACTTTGACCTCAATATCAAAACTACGTCTGGGAAATAATTGGGTTTAAATATTTTATCTCACTCTCTTGAAATTAACGTGAATCTTCCGCGAAGAAAAGTTCGCAGCAAGTGGCTGTGAGCCAAAGACGAATGAACACGTTCAAACATATTCATCGTACACTTATTACACAGATTTCATTTTTTAACCACATAAGTAATTACAGGGACTTATTGAATTGAGATTAATGTTTTACATCTGACCTGTTTATAAATCCATTTTGTACAGCATACAAAACAATCGTCCAAACAAGATGATCACAACAATATTATAGTAGTATTAATAGTAAAGTCCTCTGATTTCATTTTCAATACAATCACAAATGGAGATGCAAGATGGCAAGTTGCATTTGAATGAAACGAGAGAGCGCGTCCGTTGTGATGCACTGGGTGTGCGCTGTGTTATAATGCGTTGCTATTGACAACGGTCATTATAAGGAAGCAAATACCACAGAATAGAATCTTGCTTAAAAAGTGCATAGAGTTGCTTGTTTTATTTGTTGTTTATTAATTTTCAGATATAAAACTTGTTGAAATGTTTTCAGTGTGTGCATCAGTTCTTTTCGAAACACTTTAATCTCATTTTAACAAAACCGTGATAATATTGATAATCGTGATAATTTTGGTCACTATAATCGTGATATGAAATTTTCATACAGTCCCATCACTAGCCCTCACTAACTTCCCTCCGTCTCGTTTACTCAGATGTACATTATTGCTTACGTTGCATGAGTGCCCACTACTGGCAGAACCCTTACAATATGTTTAATGGAATGCTCTAAGCCCTAGATCATTTGTAATCTGATGGAGCTGATTTATTATATATAGTTTTTTTTTTTTTTCTTATACATTTGTTTACGCACCATTCTCCAGGCCTGTATGTATGCTTGGGATGTTAAAAAATTAAATATAAACAAATATTAATAGATTTATATATAAAATATTTAAAATACACAAACTAAAATAATACAATTAACTATAACTGTGGTCTCAGTATACAGCTTCAGCGCTCCTGCTGTAAACATGTATCGCGATGTTGAACATCTCAACCGATTTGAATAGTCACATATTTTCATCGATTTTCAACGAGCTCAGAGTGCATTGTTACATCCCTAGTAAAAATCATATACTTTGGGTGGCTTTATACAGTAAATGTCTTAAGGTTAAGAAATTCATTAATATTAGAAGGAGGTTAAAGACAAATACATATGCATTGATGTCGTAATACGAATCCACGTTATTATTGGTGAATGAGACCCAATGGTACAACCTCCAACTTGTCTAAATTCCCCAAAGGTATGAAGTTTCATGACTTTATTAGGTTGTTTCAAATATTAAACATAATGCTAGCTTTGTCACGTAATGTGTAGTATGTAAACTCTCACGACGAGAGACAAATACTCTGGAAACAGTGAATGAAATGACTAATTAAACAGACAGGGGAAAACTAGGGCTGTGTCTGAAATCCCACACTTTACATTTAAATAGGGCACTTTTTTAGGGGACAGCCATTTGTAGTGGTGTTCGAAACCATAGTGGACGTTATTGAGTGCACTCCTTCAATCCCACAATGCACCGCAATAATGAGTGTACAACTGATGTATGCTCAACGACTAGAGAATACCCATAATGCACTGTGAGAGTCGCGTGCTGAATGAAGTCCCGCGTCTGACCAGAAGATGGCGCCTGCAACTGAATCAATCCATCCATTTTCTAAACCATGCTGGTCCAGCATAATATCATATAGGTATAAATTCCTTTTTAATTGATTATTAAATTGTTTAATTATGGTCTACACATGCTAGTTTCCATGGCATTATTTAAGATAAATATTTTCATTACTACTGGAGCTGCCAGTTTGCTACGTTTCAAATGATTATTAAACAGAAAGCAGAAAATATGCAAAAGCGGCAGCCCTTCCAGTGCACTCAGTGTCCGAATTCACTCGCTCGTTTTCATTCACTCCCTCAAGTGGACTATATTAGTGGAGTAATGTAGGGAATAGTGAATGAGGGTATAGGGGCGATTTCAAACACAGCATAGGTCACAGGGACTGAACCAAAAACACAATGAAGGGGGGAACACAAAACATACGTTACAAGCTACATATACTGTAATACATATTATTACAACAAGAAAAGTAAAGTTTTAAAAATGTTTGTTTAGATAAGGCAGCCTTATGAGTAGGATAGTATACAAGCAGACAACGTCAAAGTTTGTGATTTTATTCTTACAAAAAAATTTTTTTTTGTTGTTGTTATCTTAAGAACTAAAAAAAAAAAGAAAAAAAAAAGAAAAAAAAAAAAAATTTATACACTCACCTAAAGGATTATTAGGAACACCGGTTCAATTTCTCATTAATGCAATTATCTAATCAACCAATCACATGGCAGTTGCTTCAATGCATTTAGGGGTGTGGTCCTGGTCAAGACAATCTCCTGAACTCCAAACTGAATGTCAGAATGGGAAAGAAAGGTGATTTAAGCAATTTTGAGCGTGGCATGGTTGTTGGTGCCAGACGGGCCGGTCTGAGTATTTCACAATCTGCTCAGTTACTGGGATTTTCATGCACAACCATTTCTAGAGTTTACAAAGAATGGTGTGAAAAGGGAAAAACATCCAGTATGCGGCAGTCCTGTGGGCGAAAATGCCTTGTTGATGCTAGAGGTCAGAGGAGAATGGGCCGACTGATTCAAGCTGATAGAAGAGCAACTTTGACTGAAATAACCACTCGTTACAACCGAGGTATGCAGCAAAGCATTTGTGAAGCCACAACACGCACAACCTTGAGGCGGATGGGCTACAACAGCAGAAGACCCCACCGGGTACCACTCATCTCCACTACAAATAGGAAAAAGAGGCTACAATTTGCACGAGCTCACCAAAATTGGACAGTTGAAGACTGGAAAAATGTTGCCTGGTCTGATGAGTCTCGATTTCTGTTGAGACATTCAGATGGTAGAGTCAGAATTTGGCGTAAACAGAATGAGAACATGGATCCATCATGCCTTGTTACCACTGTGCAGGCTGCTGGTGGTGGTGTAATGGTGTGGGGGATGTTTTCTTGGCACACTTTAGGCCCCTTAGTGCCAATTGGGCATCGTTTAAATGCCACGGCCTACCTGAACATTGTTTCTGACCATGTCCATCCCTTTATGACCACCATGTACCCATCCTATGATGGCTACTTCCAGCAGGATAATGCACCATGTCACAAAGCTCGAATGATTTCAAATTGGTTTCTTGAACATGACAATGAGTTCACTGTACTAAAATGGCCCCCACAGTCACCAGATCTCAACCCAATAGAGCATCTTTGGGATGTGGTGGAACGGGAGCTTCGTGCCCTGGATGTGCATCCCACAAATCTCCATCAACTGCAAGATGCTATCCTATCAATATGGGCCAACATTTCTAAAGAATGCTTTCAGCACCTTGTTGAATCAATGCCACGTAGAATTAAGGCAGTTCTGAAGGCGAAAGGGGGTCAAACACAGTATTAGTATGGTGTTCCTAATAATCCTTTAGGTGAGTGTATATTATATAGTAGAATTTTTTTTTTTTTTTTTTTTTTTTTTAGTTCTTAAGATAACAACAAAAAGCGGAGAAAATTGTGTTTTTGTCAAAGACTATGTCTGGATCGGATTCAAAACAATGGTCAAAACATAGATGGAGTAGATCGAGTCCAGCTTCACAGTCCTATAGCTCGTCCTGGGTCGACATTTCATTCAGTAACATTAGAACATTTTAATTTATATGCTGTTTATTGTTGATGATCACATTATTTTTCATATGCACCTGCTTGCATATGGTATCGCTCATTTCTGCTGTTACTTTGCCTGTGTTTTGATCTGGAGATACTGTACTCGCTTAGGAGATGCGTAATAGCGCCCCCTACCGTATAACAGTGATAAGCCACGTGGAAAGCCGTAAAAAACTTGTCAATGGTAGGGAAGCGTTTTCACATAAAAGACGAGATAACTCGTCAATGGCGGGGAAAGAGTTAAATTTGTGATAGTGACTAAAGATAGATAGTCCATATTCCATACTTGTAACTGTTTTTGATTCTTAGTTGCCTACTGAGTGTGCACTTGAATGACAGTTAACTTTCCCTTTTAGTGCCAGTGATTCTTTCCTTTTGTAACTGCGTACAATAGAGGGATTGCACATTGGCAGCAAAGTGCCAGACCACGTGCCAAACGGTGTAAGAGAGAAATAAAATGTGTGTCTATACTAGTAGCTTCTCAAACAGACTACAGTTGGGGACTCTTCATGCAAATAGAGATGAAACGCACTTAAAATCACAGCTTGTCACAGAGATTCCTTTTACAGGGCGAATCTTCAATTCCACAGTGCTTTCCACTAAATGGACGTGTGTGAGTGTGTGTGTGTGTGTGTTTCTGTTCCTCTGCCTCTGGATCTGCTTGAAGCTTTCAAGACACATCAGAGACAGAAACTAGGCCACACAGAAACGATCATGCAGCCTAATGCTTGCTTAGTGAAGACGTGAAGGCGCTGAGAAATACAGTCGTGTGCTCCGTTTCTTTAGAGAGATTATTCCTGTGAAAAGGCTCCTGATCTGAGAAGCGTATCCAATATGGTGACATATGCCAGCTACCTTTCTCTTCCAGCTACTGGCTGTGCAGGAACTGGACACTGGCCATCTTCTGACCATGTTGTTCCTGTTTATGTGGTCAGTGATTAAGCCTGTTTTTCACTGATCGACAAATAACTAGGAAAACGAGCAATGAATGATTGGCTGCCGCTATATGATCTTGTGTCTGGTACAAATAATTTCTTGGTTATACATTTCTGCTAGACTGACATATCTGAAGCAAACTACATGTCTTCACCAGTAGTGACGGCCATATACCTGGACCACACCACAACCATCTGTTGACCTATTTTCAGTGTTGGCTCTGATCAAAGAAATATTCAGAAATTGCAGGCTATAATTATACATGTGCATGATTACTTACTGTGTCTTCAAAAGCAATTTCATGAATTTATCAAAAAAATTTTACCCATGATGCATCACAAGCCCTCAAGAGGAATTCTACGTTTGAGCAGTGTTTGACGAAACTCAGGACCTAAATTGAGCATTTGAACTCATTTCCCACCATTGACGAAAATTTCCGGCAATCCACAAAACGCGATTTTCTTTGACTTTTTCTTTCCGTTCAAAATGTTGTTGTTTTTTATGAAACTCGCCCTCATTCAAGTGTTAAAAAGATAATGAATGGAGCTAGAATAAAAAGCAGAGAGTCTTTTTTTTTCTTTTGAAATTCTGCATATGCGCCAGAGAAACAAGCACTCGGACAGCTTTAGAATTTTGTTTTTGCAGTAGCTCTGCATATTTCTATGCCATTGCTGTCAAAGAGCAATTAGCTGGTCTTTTAGTGGATTTACTTATTGTAGAGTTAACGAAAGTTATCATGAGCATTGTAATGTTTGAAGCGGATGGCATAACAAATGTCAGTAGACCGGGAAGATTTTAAAACGATCGGTTTATTCATAAATCCGTAAGATCTTACCTTCATGTTGTGGAAATACAAACCGGAAGACAAAAGGGGCGGGGCTACTTAAGGTCTATTCATACAAAAAAAAATATTCTGGGGGCCATAAAAGTTTTGAGGAATAATGATCAAAAAAAATAAATTTAAAGACAGGGAAAGAGTTACAAGCTTACTGGGCCGATAAGAAGGTATCAGGTTTTAACTAAAACGATGGTTCCCCATCCATCCATCCATCCATCCATCCGCCCGCCTGCCCGCCCGCTTTGGGAATTGTGGGAAACACTGTGCAAATAGATACTGGAAATTAAATTTACTCACCATTTTGTAAAGTTCTATGTTCAGTAGGAAATAAAAGGCAAATAACCATTTATAAAATAAATGGTGAGTGAATTATTGGCTTCTGAGAGCATGAAACCAGTTAAATTCAAAAGACTTTTAGAAACTAAACATTTAAACCATAAAGACTGTTAACCCTTAAATCATGACTGTTTCGCCAATCATTCTTACATATTCAGGTCTTTAGCGACTCAAATCTATATCTAACACGGATGGATCTCTACCTGTCGCAATAATATAAAACTGTCCTGAAAATGAATGGAATTAGATTTATTTTTTCTTGTTATATTGTTTATAATTAATTGATTGAGGAATACTAAGAAGGTTGATGTCTAACTTTAAAAAAAATGAATGAGGAGGAGGGTAGTAAATGACATCTCGGGTCACTAAAGACCCGAGGTATGCATTTAAGGGTTAATGAATCACATCTTGTTTGTGTTTTTCTTTTTTTTCAGCCAGTAGGTCAATGACAATGTTGTACACTTTTTTTTTTTTTTTTTTTTGCCTAATAATGACTTGAATACAAATCTTCTGTTATGAGCAATTTCATTCATTTTCATATTTTTTGGAGGGCATGAAGCAAAAATGTCAACATAATTCAATAGTCCTGATACCATGAAGACATTTTTGAAAAGAAACCTTTATTTCTTAGGGAAAAAAAGTAATGTGCTGCAACTACCATGTAGAAGAACAGCTGACAATTTGACCTTTTATGTATTATTGAGAATGTGTGTATTATAAAACAATGCAAAATAATGTTCCATAGTCAAAACTAATTTTGGCTTGCAAATTTTTTTCAACTTTCCTCCAAAAGTTGATTTTGGACCCTGCCTTAGAGACGCCACTCACTTAACCTGCTTCTTGAGATCTGCTCCCTGTTACGAAACCACCTATTCCCCAATAACATCAGACACAATTAATTATTCATCCTAAAAGTCCAGCCACAGAGTGCTGTGCTCTTCAGCTGTCCACTGGAGTGCTGTAGTTTTGTATCTTTCCGTCTGTCTGTAAGAATAGCTGAAATTAAGATTTTTAATGCTGAAGTTTGTTATTTTGTAATATCTGCAAATGAATCAGCCTGAAACTAAACTAAGAACCTAAACATTGTTTTAAAGGGTAACATTAGGCTCTTTTCCACCATCAAGCCAAACTATTCTCATTGATTAATCAGTTTCATTTTCCACTGCGGGGCTGACAACGGAGCTCTTTAGAATGTAATACAAATGTGTCAGTCGTTGCCTTGGTAAATCAAGAGCTTACAGATGGTATGAGAAGTAAAAAATGACCCTATTATGGAGGATGGTCAGGTATTGTTGTTATTAACTTGTTTACATTGCTCAAATAGCGCGCTCGGCCAGCTACAGAGAAACTGGTAGCCAGGCAACGGACAAGTGACCAATCCTGTGTGGCCACATCACTACACACATTCTACCAGCAGTTAGCCAACCGTGATGAGAATTCCAGGTCGAGAACGGTTTGTAATCGTGCCGTGCATAACCAAGCTCAAGTGGAAATATAAATGGGATCATTCCATTCTTGGAACCGTTCGGCCCAATGGTGGAAAAGTGGCTATTGTAGGCCTTAAGGTAGAATATGGACTATACTGTGGTGTAGAAACAATTTTCAATCAGAAATTGCTTGTAAATCTTGCAAACATTTACCAAGAAATGGCAAGTAACGCATTAAATTGAATTAAGTTTTAAAGTAGAAAATCTGAAGTAGTATTTTTTTGTAAACAACAACTTAGAAATATAGCTGCAAGCAGCAGTTAACGGGATTCAAGCACTTGAAGGCCTTTAAGCACATGCGTAAAAAGGTATTGTTTTATTCAGCAAGCCTGTAACCGCCTATAGATGGAAAAGACAATTTACAGCCAAAACATATTAAATTTATTAAGGAAATATGTTTTAAAGCTTTTAAACAGTTATCGAGGTTGAGCCAAAAACCTAGGACTAGTTCGCAAAAGTAGCTTTTTGAAATAATCTCCAATATTTAATGAATGGTACGATTGACAGCGGTGCTCCTAGAGACAAAGTTGCTCAGAATGAGGAGTTCTACCATATGGTATGAATATCGTGGGCATGTGCGAAAAATTGTGCGCTATACAATCATTTACGCACAAGAAAAATGCAAAGGCCCCCCTACTTTTGATTGCTGTAGCGCCCCCAGCCTTGGTGACATTGTAGACGGGGTTGGGTACTACCATCCCTCAAAGTTTCAAGTCCTTACGTATTTGGTCTGCCCGATCACTTTTAGGGGAGAATGCTGATCCTTCGAAAATTCTAAAAATTACAATAGGGTTTCAGTGCTATATGCTTGAACCCCTAAAAAGCATTTATTACAGTGTACCTTTCAACATCAACAAGCCTCAGCTAGTGATTTAGTCCTTGGATGGCTCAGCTAAAGACATTCAGGGTATGTTTACACGACAACAATGTACTAAAAACAGACGACAACATTGTCAAAACAATCCCCATTCACATGGATCTGGGAAAATGACCAAAAAGGCTGTATTATGCATGCCAGGCCAGTAGTTGGCGATGGCACTTTGTAAAAAAACACCCCACAAACACGTAATACGCATGCGCATGACGTCAACGGTTTCAGAAATGTGCGTATTTGTTGTTTACATGGAGATGGTAAAGGCATCATTTTCAAAACCTTGCACTTTGAAACCCGTTTTCAAAAGTCTGCGTTTTCAGGCCCCCAAAACGCCGTTGTCATGTAAATGAACGGCCAAAAAGCATACGTTTTGTTGTGTAAACATACCCTTAGCCTGCTTTATCCACACTGTTGTAGACCTGTTTCAACATGAACTGCATGTATTGTACTGTCAGTTGATACTCAGTTGCGTATAAGATTTCAAATGCATTGCATCACAATCATTCAGAAGATGCAAGAATGATAACAGAATTTCGGTTCTTTTAAACCCTGCAGAGAATCAGTGATGTAACAAATAACCTGAGACAGTTTGACAGTGTTCATGGAAGAACGTAGTGAAGCTGCTCAAATCCAGGCGTATACATGATTGACACTTGTTCTAGAAAACTCTTGGCGGCAATGACAGTCAACAAATCGGAATACTGAAAACAGCAAATGCTTTAAGTGCTGCCTGTCTAATTATTTGTGCGAGAGTTTAGGACAGCCCCACTGGTGAATATTTTTGAGGAGATGTAATTAACCTATTAAAATAAATTAGCTGAATCATATTTGACTGCGTAAACAGCTCTCTCTTTTCCACAAGAACACATTAAGCCCACAATCTTTAACCCAAAAATGGAAATTGTCATTTTTATACTCTCTCTCATGTCATTCCATACTTTTATGCTGTTATTTATGCAAATGGTCGATTTTGGAAGAATCTCCAACTATTTTTCCATACGATGACGGCTCATCGTAGTACAGAATGACACAAAGTATTTTTACAGATGATTGGTCTGACCCTCCAGAACCTCTGAAATCTTATTCACATTCAGTTTTAAAAATGATTGAATTTTGAAATATTCAGTGAAAAATTACTTTGGTTATCATATATGTCATAATTGATCACAAACTGCTAATATGTGTTGTCTATATCAGTTTCAGAAATGATTGAATTTTGAAATATTCAGTGAAAAATTACTTTGGTCATCATATATGTCGTAACTGATCACAAAGTACTAATATGGGTTGTCCATATCAATGTTGCTGCAGAGGGAAGCATTTTCAAGAAATAACAGCCTGCATTTTGTACCTTTCCTCACACAAAACTAATGCAAGTGTGCTAGGTCATATGGACAACTTTAGTGGTGTCTTTATGGTTATTTTTTGTTATTTTTGCAGCTTGACACTACCATTCGGTCAGATTTTTTTGTTTGTTTTTTATTTTAAAGGCACTTTCCCACCGAACACAAATGAACACAATGTCGTCATTCAGAAAGGGCAGGAGTTATAATCATAGAATATGATTGACAGCTCAAGCGAATTAGCTGTCTGGCTCATAACAGACACGCACAAAAGAAAACAGCACTGTCTTCAGATCGCATAATGAATATAATACAATTCATAGAAATGATAATCTGTATAAAGAACATGTAAGAATAATCTGTTCTCAACCATCAATAACACTACATTCATTCTCTTCTCTTTTCTGGAATTCTTTTCTTCAGACTTTACACAGGTTTTCAAAAATAGTGCCACCACTCACACTTTTGTGCAACAGCAGCGGCTTGGGTAGGCTGAAATATAATTGGACGGCTTGAAAAAAAAATCGACACGCTGGTGGAAAAAAAAAATCTTGCTTTGTCGTACCGCGATTGATCGTGCCCTTTATGAATAACTTCATAGGGATTTATTGTTTTGATTCAAGAGCGTCATTTGCGGCACTTAATCGCGATCAGTGTGAAAGGCCCTTAATTCTCTTCTGCTCACCAAGGCTGCATTTATTTGATCAAAAATACAGTAAAAACAGTAATATTGTGAAGTATTATTACAATTTTAAATTTTTCTCTGTGAATATATTGCAAAATATAATGTATTCCTGTGATCAAAGCTGAATTTTCAGATATTACTCCAGTCTTCAGTGTCACATGATCCTTCAGAAATTATTCTAATATGAAACATTTCTGATTATTATCAATGTTGAAAACCATTGTGCTGCTTTTCTTTTCACAATTGTTGGTCACAATGATATACACTATATTGCCAAAACTATTGGGACACCCCTCCAAATCATTGAATTCCAATCACTTCCATGGCCACAGGTGTAAAAATCAAGCACCTAGGCATACAGACTGCTTCTACAAACATTTGTGAAAGAATGAGACGCTCTCAGGAGCTTGAATACAAGTGTGGTACCGTGATAGGTTGCCACCTGTGCAATAAGTCCATTTGTGAATTTTCCTCACTACTAAATATTTCTTGGTCAACTGTTAGTGGTATTATAACAAAGTGGAAGCAATTGGGAACAACAGCAACTCAGTCACAAAGTGGTAGACCACATAACATCACTGAGTGGGGTCAGCGCATGCTGAGGCACACAGTGAGCAGAAGTTGCCAACTTTCTGCAGAGTCAATATCTACAGACCTCCAAACTTTGTGTGGCCTTCAGTTTAGCTCAAGAACAGTGCGTAGAGAGCTTCATGGAATGTGTTTCCATGGCCGAGCAGCTGGATCCAAGCCTTACATCACCAAGTGCAATGCAAAGCGTCGGATGCAGTGGTGTAAAGCACGCAAGCCACTGGACTCTAGAGCAGTGGAGACGTGTTCTCTGGAGTGACGAATCACATTTCTCTGTCTGGCAGATGGACGAGTCTGGGTTTTGTGGTTGTCGGGAGATTGGTACTTGCCTGACTGCATTGTGTCAAGTGTAAAGTTTGGTGGAGGGGGGATTATGCTGTGGGGTTGTTTTTCAGGGGTTGAGCTTGGCCCCTAAGTTCCAGTGAAAGGGATTCTTAATACTTTAACATACCAAGACATTTTGGACAATTTCATGCTCCCAACTTTCTGGGAACAGTTTGGGGATGGCCCCTTCCTGTTCCAACATGACTGCGCACCAGTGCACAAAGCAAGGTCCATTAAGACATGGATGAGCGAGTTTGGTGTGGAGGAACTTGACTGGACTGTACAGAGTCCTGACCTCAACCGTATAGAACACCTTTGGGATGAATTAGAGCGGAGACTGCGAGCCAGGCCTTCTCGTCCAATATCAGTGCCTGACCTGACAAATGCGCTTCTAGAAGAATGGTCAAAAATTCCCATAAACACACTCCTAAACCTTGTGGAAAGCCTTCCCAGAATAGTTGAAACTGTTATAGCTGCAAAGGGTGGGCCAACTCCATAATAAACCCTACGGATTAAGAATGGGATGTCATTAAAGTTCATGTGCATGTAAAGGCAGGTGTCCCAAAACGTTTGGCAAAATGGTGTATGTTGCCCATTATATGTGGAAAAGAACGTTGTAAAGATTCTTTTCTTTGTGTGTTCCATAGAAACAGCATTAAAATTTGAAACAATATAAATAAACAATGACAGAATTTACGTTTACTTGTGAATTATTCCTCTAAGCATGTGAGCTTTCTTATCTTCTGAAGTCTGGTCACATTAGTTAGTTAGTAGGTCATGTCTCTTTGAAAATGTAATTGCTTGTGAGCTTCCTTTTGATGTTTATCAAAAAATATTTGATTTTTATCAAAAAATAATCATTGTGCAAATGCTCTTCTCATTTTTTTTTGCAACCAGCAAGAGCTATTTCAATTAACTACACAATTAACGTAAAACATGATGATGTAAAAATTGAACCGCGTCTGCCTCCATTGTGTTATCAGTAAGAAAACAGTATATATCCAGGTGTACTTTTGCATTTTAAATGGATGCAATCTTTAAATTCAGAAGAAAAAATATTATCAGTTATTATTATATAGATCTGCCTTATCCCATAAACTCAAAATGGGCCTCGTTTGACCATGCAGTGTCAAGCACGCTGCCACACTGTAAACTATTTTTACAGCACACACTCCGAAAATAGAGTGAAGCATCTCCTCATGTAATTGCTTAGATTCAGCGTTGAGCAGAATGATGAATCATGGTTCTCTGAAGTCGTTCATCATGTGCGTTTTAGGGCTGTGTCCCACTGAACCGCTGGTGTTGTAAATTGGCTGACTGGTCGTGTTTATGATGCATACAGCCTGTTATGATTGATTCTGGTTGTCTGGAACAGCTGTAGTGTTTAGTTTTAGATTTGATCTGCTCTGGCTGGAAGTGAAGCTGATGGGATGTGCTTGCTTATCTATAAAGCCTGGGACACCAAACCAACGTCAAAGAGCTAGCGGTGACGGAAGCTGTGTTGTCGCCTCTCGTCAGCTGCGTCTCGACCATAAAGTTGCGCATTGTAAACACGAGACAAGAGAACTAAAGGCGACTGTCAACTTGCATGTGCGTTCTGTGCCTTTGTGTGAAGAAATGTCTGTCTATATCAGTAAAAAAAGGGAACTAGGACTGCAGATACAAATCGTAAACAAAGCTTACCATTTTGAATATCAAACTGCTCAGGTAAGATGACGTAAAATTATAACGGCCTTCTGTCTGTACCGTCTTGACTTCTTTGCTCATTTTAATCACTTACGCTTTTATTCTCGTTCACTAAGCTGAACAGCCAATCAGAGTTCTCTCTCTCTCTCTCACCGACGGCCCAACGCAGATTTACCATGCTGAATCGGCCCAACAAACTGAGCTAGCCACTCAGCATTTTCAGTGGCCACAAATTTGACATCGATACCATGGGAAAAAAACTGCCATATAGATATTTTTAATATTATCTAAAAATTTGCCTAATATACCTGCTGTCACTTTAAGACCCGACGCACGGATCCATTATACTGTTACACCTGCATGTTTACGTTCACTTAAAACATACTGTGTTTATATGAATACTTGCCAAGACCGGCATTTTGACATTATTTTGTGTGTATTTGACTTTATTAAGTGCAATAAGTAGCGAAAACTAACTCAATTTAGTACTGAGAGGCGGCTTTATGTGAGCAGACTTTGGGTGTGAGCACAAAATCTGCGTGAATGAGTAAAATTATGCACAATACGTGCAATCCCATGCAAAAAAACAAGCCCTGTAACACCAACAATATTCATCCAGAACAAAATGAAACGAGTGAGTAAAGGGACGCGGGTTTGTGTCAACTTGCTGTCAAAGAGATGAGAGAGAGAAAGCGCATCTATTCTGCAGAAAATGAGCATTGGAAGAGTTTCATATATTTCAGTATGAAAAATGTATGTTATACTGTATACACTGAACAAAATTAAAAACGCAACACTTTCGTTTTTGCCCCCATTTTTCATGAGCTGAACTCAAAGATCTAAGACACTTTCTATGTACACAAAATGCCTATTTCTCTCAAATATTGTGTACAAATCTGTCTAAATCTGTGTTAGTGAGCACTTCTCCTTTGCCGAGATAATCCATCCAGTATGATTATTGCACAGTTGTGCCTTAGGCTGGCCACAATAAAAGGCCACTCTAAAATGTGCAGTTTTACTGTATTGCCTCACACAGTGCAACACATCTCTTTCGCATGGAGTTGATCAGGTTGTTGATTGCGGCATGTGGAATGTTGGTCCACTCTTCTTCAATGGCTGTGCGAAGTTGCTGGATATTGGCAGGAACTGGAATACGCTATTGTATACGCCGAACCAGAGCATCCCAAACATGCTCAATGGGTGACATGTCCGGTGAGTATGCTGGCCATGCAAGAACTGGGATGTTTTCAGCTTCGAGGAATTGTGTACAGATCCTTGCAACATGGGGCCGTCAATTATCATGCTGCAACATGAGGTGATGGTCGTGGATGAATGGCACAACAATGGGACTCAGGATCTCGTCACGGTATCTCTATGCATTTAAAATGCCATCAATAAAATGCTCCTGTGTTCGTTGTCCATAACATACACCTGCCCATACCATAACCCCACCGCCACCATGGGCCACTCGATCCACAACGTTGACATCAGCAAACCGCTCACCCACACGAAGCCATACACACTGTCTGCCATCTGCCCTGTGCAGTGAAAACCAGGATTCATCTGTGAAGAGAACACCTCTCCAAAGTGCCAGTCACCAATCGAACGTGAGCATTTGCCCACTCAAGTCGGTTACGACGACGAACTGCAGTCAGATCGAGACCCTGATGAGGGCATGCAGATGAGCTTCCCTGAGACGGTTTCTGACAGTTTGTGCAGAAGTCCTTTGGTTATACAAACCAATTGTTGCAGCAGCTGTCCGGGTGGCTGGTCTCAGACGATCTTGGAGGTGAAGATGCTGGATGTGGAGGTCCTGGGCTGGTGTGGTCTGCGGTTGTGAGGCCGGTTGGATGTACTGCCGAATTCTCTGAAACGCCTTTGGAGACGGCTTATGGTAGAGAAATGAACATTCAATTCACGGGGAACAGCTCTGGTGGACATTCCTGCAGACAATTGCACGCTTCCTCAAAACTTGCAACATCTGTGGCATTGTGCTGTGTGATGAAACTGCACATTTTAGAGTAGGGGTTGCACAGACTAGTCGACTTTAATGCTCTGCCATGACGCTTTAAGCTTGATGTCGACTAGACGCTGGCCTATAGAGGGCGCAACAGGATAAGCCATTTCCAGACACGCAGACTCTGTTTCCAACAGTTAAAAATGACAAATACATACTCGGAGAGCTCTCCACAAGACATGTTTGATTATACCATGTGGATGCTCAAAATTGATCGGGAGAATGCACGCTTATTGTACACGTAAGTTAATCACCGTTCTAAACTAATGCGTGCTGCATTGTAACACACATACATAGCTCACACATCACGCTGTGATCGCACGCGCCTCACACAAAACCATTCAGTAGCGCAGAAATGTATTGTCAACACTGTTCTGTGACTTATCAATAAAATAGCTTAGAAACTGAAGTTATAGCATATATTTCTTAGTAATTAAAACTCACAGCTTCACTATTAGTAGAGACTGGCTGGTAGAATTAATTCACACGCAATCACTCTCTCACTAATGCATTCATATAATGTAATCTTTATTGTGCTACTTATCTGTATCTGATTCAGAACGAGCAGAAATCTGTGAGCAATATAACGACCCAAAGACAAAATAACTGATACAAAAGCTGTTATGAGCTATACCTTATGGGCAGCTCTGTGTCATATGCCATAGCTGTCCTGTGCACAAGAAAACCCATGTTCGGGTTATTTGTTCATTAATGACGTCATCAGCGACTAGTCGACGTCGACTTGACTTTCATCGCAGAAATGTCGACTTTAAAAAATCGGAAGTCGTTCAACCCCTATTTTAGAGTGGCCTTTTATTGTGGCCAGCCTAAGGCACACTTGTGCAATAATCATGCTGTCTAATCAGCATCTTGATATGCCACACCTGTGAGGTGGATGGATTATCTCGGCAAAGGAGAAGTGCTCACTAACACTGATTTAGACAGATTTGTGAACAATATTTGAGAGAAATAGGCCTTTTGTGTACATAGAAAAAGTCCTAATCTTTGAGTTCAGCTCATGAAAATGGGGGCAAAAACAAAAGTTGTTTATAATTTTGTTCAGTGTATAAAATTCAATCTGCCAAAGTCGCAGTAGGAGTGACTGCATTACCTCATTTACTATTCCCTACATTACTGTTTAATAATTATTTGAAGCGTAGCAAACTGGCAGCTCCAGTAGTAATGAAAAGATTTATCTTGAACTCTGCCAATGAAACTAGCATGTATAAACCGTAATTAAAAAACTATTTAATAATCAATAAAAAAAGGAATTTATATCTGTATGATATCACGCTGGACCCAGCACGGTTTGGAAAATGGATGGATGATTGGATAATTGCATTATGGGTATTCTCTAGCCATTGAACGTACATCAGTTGTACACTTATTGTTGTGGTGCATTGTGGGATTGAATGAGTGCACTTGATAAGGTCCACTATGGTTTCAGACACCACTACAAATGGCTGTTCCCTCAGTTAGTGCCCTATTTATGGGTATAGGGGGCGATTTTGGACACAGACCTGGTGAATGAGCTGTAAATAATAGCACATTTTAGTATCTCTTTTTTTTAAATTAAAGAATTTGACCCAATCAAATAAAAATGTTAAACAAGTTTTCCCCCCAAGATAATTAGATGTCCCTCACAGACAACAATAAGGTTGTGTGTCAAAATTGTGGCATAGTACTGTTTGGAAAGCCTACTGCTTCACTTGTTAGAATAGTAGCCAGTATACAGTGATTTCAGATCAGTATGTTGTAAGCTCTCTCTCTCTCTCTCTCTCTCTCTCTCTCTCTCTCTGCACACACATTATGTTTGTCTTGTCCATGTTGTTCTCTTTTGTAGTCACACACTGCCCTCTGTAGGAGAACTGAGGCAGTGTGTGGCCTTCTGTCTTGTTTTGTATCATGCTGATTATTGCATTGTGTGTTGGGAAATGATCAAGAGATCTCAAGGACCGAGCTGTAATTGGTGTATCCAGCATAAAATCACTTTAACAGCGGAATCAATTAAAGATGTGATGAGTGTGTTAGCATGATATACTAATGACTCTATTGTAACAAAGACATGAGAGAGAGAACATTTTAGTAGTTGACCAAAAAAATCCAAAATTTTACAGTTGGTGTTGTGCAAATCTTTATTAATGATGTACATTAACTGTATAAACTATACGGCTTGTTTTGTCTCATTACTCTTGCAAAAGTGTGCTTACTTGTATTGAATATACACTTGTAGTGTACTTTAAATCTTAAACTAAATCTTAACTTAACTAAATCTTACATAAAAAAAAAAACTGTACTTGCAGATATGTATAGTATTAATGAAATACAAGTCCACTTAAGTGCACTTTCACTTCATCATTACAAATGATATATTTAAAATCATGACATACACATTTCAATAGAAATGACATTGAAGTATATTTTAGTTTACCATAAATGCTTGTCAGTACATTCAGCAGTAATTTTAACCATATTTAAAAGATAGCAGAAGTAATAATTATGAAATTACATATACAGATGTACTTAAGTCCTACTTAAGTGGGTCAAATACCAGTCTAAAGTTCAGCTTATTGCATTTAATATAAATTTAAACTATAATACATTTAATTGCAGTAAAGTGTCTGAAAACATTCAATTTATTTTGCATTTAAGTATTTTCTTTTTTGCAAGGGTATTGCTTATTCTTTGCCAATGAATTGTAATTTTTTATTACTAAATATGTTAATATTGGCTGTATCATGGCAATATCAAACGTACATAATACACAATGGAATAGGAGAAGGCCCAACTATAGCCTACACTCATTGGCCAAGTGGTGCTGACATTACTATTGTCTGTGACAGTGGTTCAGATTCTCTGTAAAGAACAATTCTTTGTGAATGTATGTAGTTCAAGTTGGAAAAGCAATTCAGTTCCTACTTTAAGTGAATCTTAGTTCCCAGGACATCCACAAGATGGATGAAAATGCTGATGCTGTAAAAGGAGGGCAGACGTGAAAATGCATGCCAAAATGAAAAAGTTTTTTCTTTTGTGGCACTTAAAAAAAAATATTTGGTGCCTATTTTTCCCCTTATAGGAGCCAATGGCTCTTTTTTTGTATGGGGCCCTGAAATGACATTTTTGCAATTATTAGGAGACAATTAAGACAGTTCCAATAGAGTCCTCAGGCCCTAAAATTAGACCATCTCGGAAATGTTAAAATTCAGTCCATGAGAGTGACGGATAATACTTATTTGTAGGGCAGCCTCTCCTTCTGTCATATGAAAGCCTGTTTAAGAAGCTCTAGGGAGAGATCTTGATGTTGTTTGTAGTGCATTGTTTATCTGGATTTTCATCTTCTTGGGCTTTGCTCAGAGCCCTTTGTTGTAAAGCGCTTTTTAAGTGAACTTTGTTCAGTCCTTAGGGTTTATAAGTAAAAAGCTTTCATGAAATACTTTATTACCCACATGTACGTGGTTTGATATTCTGTGCATTCACAGGGCAATAGTTCAACATATATTTGGAACAAATTGCTAATTATTTAATAGAAAGCATTAAAAATGTAATATAGCAGTGCTTCATGCTGGATCAGTGTGTTAAAAACAAAAGACAGTTAAAAACAAAAGTAAAACTGATATAAAAATAGATCGTTTTGCATAGTTGAATACGTTAAAAATGCACAACACTCATGGCTATTCATAACTATTTTACGTTTTGCAAATTGTTGGCTAATTCGTATGATCTTGTATAATCTAATTTGTACGCCCCACTGATGGTTAGGTTTAGGGGTGGACCTTCATGCATACTTTTTCTAAAAGGAACTTTTTTCATACGAAATCGCCACCCATAAAATAGTCATGTTTTGACATGGGATCAGGTTGGAATGCACCCAAGTTACAACATCGCTATTCAACTGTAAATGACTAAACTTAGTTATGTGATGTGGCTAAAGACTAGATGTCAGTACCTGACATTTGCATTTAGGCCAAATAAAAAACAAGCGCAAGGCACAAAGCTCAAGAAACAGAGATGGTAAACAAACACTTGAATTGGTGCTCCACAATGGCGGAAAAGCCTTGACTAATACACTGGCCAGCTGGCGACGTAACAAAAATGTTCGCTAACACTAGCTATTCAGATTTTGTTACGAAGTAATGCTGGGAAGCTAGTTAAAGACACAAAATGTATGTGTGACGAGCCGGGCGAGCGAGAGCCGTGAGAGAGCGACACGAGGCCGGGGAGTGATTTTGATAATGAGCGCCAGCTGCGCGTCACACCGGTCTCGGATCTCTCACGGAGGAGCTCGGACGCATAAAAGGAGGAGCGACGACAGTGAAGGAGGGGAGAGGACCAGGCCTTGATTTTATGTTGTGTTTAGTTTACGTTTTGTTATGTGTGTGCGCGGCAGTCGTCCGTGAGGGACTGCCGCTTTTACTTTCATTTTGGTGTTTATTTTTATTAAAGTCTTGCCGGTTCCCGCCTCCTTCTTTCCTGAACATACGAACAACGTTACAATATGATTTAAAACACTATTAAAAATGTTTTATAGTTTGTTGACCTGTGTACTTACATTATCCCATACGTTACCAACAATTTTTAAATCCAGATAAACCAGTGTTACGGACCGTTTTGTCGCATGTCAATGACGTCATACCCTCAAATTCTGGTTTTACTTTAGTAGAAACCATGGAAACTACAAAGACGCTTTAATATATTATGTGTTTTATGAGCAACTGTTTGGATACATTCATCGACAGAAAACTAATCATTGTTATATAGCTCAATACAGTCTTATTGTTTGAATCACTTGTTTTCTTGATTTACCACAAGTACCACGCTTTACCATGCCTCAGAGACAACACTATTTTGTCAAGTGGCTAACGTAGCATAATCAGAGAGAGCTTTTTCCATCATACAATATATTTTAAAATTAATTGCATGACATTTAGTCACAGAGTAACGTCACAACATAACTTTCAACACATTTAAATGTATTTAGTATGATTGTTTTAACCATGTAAAACAGCACTGTGTTACCCCACATACGCAACGAAAAGAGCGGAAACGGCCGACTTCAGCATAAGCATAATAAAAGCTCAGAGACCGGTGTTTCGTGCAGGTCTCTCTCATTAGCATTCGCTCCCACAGCTCTTGGCCTGCCCTGTTCCATACCACCGTAACTTTAATAAAACTTGAATATATTCGCTCTTTCATGAACATGATTACTGCCGGAGTCCGTCTGATTCATTCCATCAGCTGTGGAAGTGAAGACCACAACTCCCATGATTCCACGTTCATTCAAAGCAGCATTATGAATAAGCGACCTAATACCATCACCCCAGTACTTTTTTTGTAAGGCTGTATATTCCAGTAAAGTATTAATATTGTACATACCCTGGATAAACCTTGGCTGTGTCTGAAATCGCCCCTTATACTCCTAAATAGGGCACTATTTGAGGGAACAGCCATTTGTAGTGGTGTCCGAAACCATAGTGGACCTTATCGAGTGCACTCTTTCAATCCCATAATGCACCGCAATAATGAGTGTTCAACCGATGTACACTCAGCAGTTACCCATAATGCACTGTGACATCACCAAATTAATTCCCGTGTCTTGACAGAAGATGGCGCCTGCAGCTGAATCATCCATGCATTTTCCAAACTGCTGGTCCAATGTGGGTAATATCATACAAATATAAATTCCTTTTTAATTAATTAATGCATTAAGTTCAAGATGCATGTTTTCATTACTACTGGAGCTGCCAGTTTGCTAAGTTTCAAATGATTATTAAACAGCAAGCACAAACTTTTCATTCACTCCTTCAAGTGGACTATATTAGTGCACTAATAATGTAGGGAATAGTGAATGAGGGTATAGGGGGCGATTTCAAACACAGCTCTTATGTTCCACCTATAGTTTGGGGCTGATTTTTTGAATTCAGCTACTGAAAAAAGTGCCAAGTCAGTGGATAGCAACTGTAATTGGGTTAGACGTGCTTACCCTTCGGCTCTGTATGATGCCCTTTATATTATCATTTAAGTCAAGCATGAGAAATCATGGTACGTTGGCTCATGAAATACTAATGAGGTGCTGACTCAGTACATTGCTGCAGGGTTCAGTAAGTAAGAAGTGCAGTAAGACAACATTCAACCTGGTTTGATATGCTTTTCTGTCCTGATATGACTTCTGATGTGGTGGTGTGGCTTATAATTCGATTTAAAGGTTGGTGCCATTGCCTAGTGGTTAAAACTCTGTAAACATCTGTGACATGCAACAATATTTTAAGGTAACATACAGTAGGTACACACTACTACATTATAGTATTAACAGTAAATTATGCATAATTACAAGTAACTAACCCCAAACCCTAATCCTACCCTAATCGTAACTCTATAGTAAGTAGGCTACTTGCTTGAGTAAGCGCAATATAACTACCGTCATCTTAAGGGTGCACTGTGTAAATTTTAGTGGCATCTAGTGGTGAGGTTGCACCCACTGCTCACCCCTCCCTTTCAAAGCACATAGAGACGCTACAGTGGCCGACACAGGACAAAGATGACGTAGTCTGAGACAGCAGAGAGTAGTTAGCGGTCTGTAGAGCAGTTTGTCCGTTTAGGGCTACTGTAGAAACATGGTGGCGCAAAATGGCGTCTTCACTGTAAGGGGACCTGCGGTGTATGTAGATAGAAATGGCTCATTCTGAGGTAATAAAAACATAACGGTTCATTATGTAAGGTCTTTATACATACATAGTTATGTATATTATATTGCATTTCTGTCAATAGATCCTCACAAATACAACACACTGCACATTTAAAGTAAGGTGTAACCATTTTTGTTCATACTATGGAAGTCAATGGGGGCCAGCAAATGGCCCCAAACTTTTGATCAGTAGTGTAGGTTGTATAATATATCACTTTAAGCAAACTGTGCCTTCAGCTGTACTCTCTGCAAGGCTGCCTCACGTTTCATGAAATGCCCTTTATGTATCCCTGCTGGAAATGAAAGAGGATACAAATATGATTTACAAGTGGGCCTAATGCAAACAGAAAAACAGATGGACACAGCTGCTTATGCATGGTGGTTTTCTGAGCAGGGATGAGACACATTTTTGAGAAGTGTTGGTGAAATGGTGAAAGATCTCGACAGATACTTCTGTTAAGTTTGTTTATTTATGTTGTCTTTACAGTTGGTCATCATGGCCGGGACGGTGCTGCTGGCGTACTACTTTGAATGCACAGACACGTTTGGGATCCATATCCAGGGTTTCTTCTGTAATGACGCTGACCTGATGAAGCCATACCCCGGGCCGGAGGAGAGCAGCTTCATCCCTCCTCTCATTCTGTACTGCGTGGTGGCAGCTGCTCCCACGGCCATTGTGAGTAGAGATGGATCAAGATGATCCAAACTAGCTAACTGACTAGTTAATTACTGAGGTCAACTTGTTTTCGAGTTGACAAGTTACCTACAAGTTTTTACATTTTGGTTTTTAGTTTCTGGTGATTTTAATCATTGTGAGTAGCAATGAGTCAAGATGGTTGACTAGTCACCCAAACTAGTTAACTGACTAGTTAATTACTGAGGTCAATAGGGCTGCTTGATTATGGCAAAAATCATAATCACGATTATTTTGCTCAACATTGAAATCGCGATTATTTAACTCGATTATAGGTGGGTGATATGATTTAAAGTCTTATTTCATGATATGAGTAATTTTAAATGTCAATGAAATTTCACAATTATCAATACTTTAGCAAAAACTAGTAAAAGTCCTTAAAACAGTTACAGAAGACAAGTTAACAGATGGTCAACCTAGTCGTCCAAACTAGTTAACTGACTAGGTAATTACTGAGGTCAATTGTTTTAGATTTTTTGATAGCACTTTATTCTACAGTCCTGTTCCCCATGTACATACTATGTACTTTATTATAGTTATTACAATAATTGGGTAATAACTAGGTACTAACCATGAACCTACCTTATATTAACAAGTACTTTCTTGGGTAAGTACACTGTAAGTACACATACTGTAAAATAAAGTGCAACTGATTTTTTTTTTTTTTACATTTTGGTTTAGTTTCTGGTGATTTTAATCATTGTGAGTAGCAACGGGTCAAGATGGTCGACTAGCTGTCCAAACTAGTTTATGGACTAGTTAATTACTGAGGCCAACTTTTTTATTTTATTTTTTTACATTTTTTATCAGCAGTCATAGTGAGGTAGTGAGGTAACGGTAAATAAGTTAACTAATATTGACAAATTAAACCTTATTTGTTACCTTTTTAAATAAATGTTTTTTTTTTTTTTTTTAATAGTGTATGTTTTCTTGTAAGTGTTGGACATGAACAGCAGAGGGCACTGCAATACCAACGCACACAAATGCTACATGCATTTTGTTTTTTTTAATGACAATTATTCAGTTGCTAAATGTTTTACCTCTATATTTCAATAGTGTAAAACATAAATGGGAAATTAAATGTAATCTCCAGAGTGGGGTTTCTTTGTGACCCATATACTTTTAATAGGCACATGGACCGTAAAATATCAACCACTAAAGAAAATCATTTCATTTCTGCTAATCTAATTTGTACAGCCTTTGTTTGGGCCTTTATCAAACGTGCTATGAAGCTGTTAGGAGTTATACAGGTCTTTTTTTTTTTGGTGTTCTGGGTGGTCTGTTACTGGCTCAAAAACCCACTGCCAAGTCTCGGTGATATTCATGTGAGGTTTATTGCTCATTTTATCGTTAACCAGGCAAAATCTGATGGCCTAAAAAATAGCACATCTCTTTAACAAGCCGCATGATCTCTTTAGCACATAAATTAAAGCATTACAACAAATACTACCATAGTTTATAAATATTTTATTATTATTTGTTTTTTTTTTAAATTGTGGTAATAAGAATTGGGAATATATGGAAGCTTCTTTCTGCCACAGAATAACACTTTGTTTCACAATTCTGGCTTTTTTGCCTCACAAAGTCAGAATTGCAAGATATAAACAAGATAAAAAGTTGCAATTATCTTGTTGTTTATATTTTGCAATTCTGACTTTTTTTTCGGAATTTTGAGAACTTGCAATTGTGAGGGGAAAAAAGCCAGAATTGTAAGACAAAGTTTTATTCTTTGGTGGAAACTAGCCTCATACATATTCCCAATTCTTTTTCCCCCATTTTTTTTCACTTTTTCTCACAATTGCGAGTTTATATCTCACAATTCAGATAAAAAAGTCAGTTAATAAAGTTGTTAGAAGTCGCAATGACTTTTTTTTTTTTTTTTTTTTCACAATTTTGTCTTTTTTTTTTCCCCTCACAATTCTCACAGTTCAGACTTTTTTTCTCAGAATTTCAAGGGAAAAGCCAGAATTGTGAGAGAAAATGTCGCAATTTACGTTTTTGTTTTTTAATTCCGTGGCGAAAACAATTTTCCATAGATATGCATACTGTACATATCATGAAATTGATGTCACAGTGCAACCAAAAAGGAAAAAAAAAAGATTTATTGTTTACATAATTTGATATATATTTTTTTATTATATGGAATATGACTGAACATGTATGAAAAAATACATGTCCAACCTGTAGGTTACCTTTTTCATTCAGTTTGGGACATAGTGTAGTTATTCATCTTTATAACCCTGCCTAGATCTCAAGCAACAGACTGGAGTTTCATCTGTACTGTACTATTCTAAGAGATGAACACTGCAGTCCAATTCCATCATTCCAAGCACAGAAATCAGCTTTTACTCCAGCTTTACTCCAGAGATATAAAGAACTGCAGCAGCAGCCTCTGGTCTTGAATTTTTCCTTCCCTGTGACACAAACATTCTCTCTCCTCTATATGGCAGAAAAACCTCTTTTGCATTTGGTAACTTGAGAATTGGTCAGTGGCTGAGAAATATCTGACTTCAAAGTGACCTGTGAAATGTATTTTTTAGGTGCAAATTCCCCAAACGGCTCCACTTTTGTCATTATCATTCTTTTCAACTCAAACACACGTCTTTTCTATGCAAATTCACTCCATCAACAGGTCTTTCTTGGTCAATTCTGTCTTTTAACTTTGCTGTTATGTTTTGTCTGTTTTGACATTTGTATAGAAACCCATGCATGTGCAATTTGCATGTCCATGCATGCATGTCCAATTTAGAAAATGTACTTTATTAAACTGAAATTGAGATGTTAAGTTTCCAAAAGAATCTACACTACTGTATATTGATTTTCTAATGAAGTAGGTTTATGTGCATGCATATGAAGCTTGTATACTTCCTTTGAAACCTTTGAAAAGTTAATGCGATTTTATCTTTGACGCGGGGATAAATAAATAAAACACATTTTCGTGTGAGGAACAGAAAAATAATTTAATGTCGGCATGAAACAGAAGTTGCGATTAGTCTTTTATTTCCCTTTTGTGACATATCCAAATGGAACGGCTTCTGGAACAAGAACAAATGTAGGGCGGGGCTTAATTTGGTCTATGGGGAATTGATTGGATGGTTGTGGTTTGCTATTGGTCGATTTCTTATGTGAGTGACAGGTTGCTCCGCCCTCGTTATCAGAGAAGAGAAGAGATGAGCTGCAAGAGGGAGGGGAACTTATTTTCATTAAAGATTAAGAGGCATATGAATAAAAAAAAAAGTAATCATTCATAATAAATACTGCAATATTCCAATATTTACAATTTCATAGCTTTACGTTATGTCAATTGTCTCACTCACATTTGTTTTTAGATTGAAAATTAGTACATATGAATCATAATGAAAAGGCTGTTGGTTCTGATTTATGTTGTAGCTGACACAATCTGCTATTTTGACTATGCATAATTATTGATGAGATTTTAGAGATATTATGGAAGGGAAGTATGGGAAAAAAGATTTCATTTTTGTGTGCCTCAATTAAAATACCAGCATACAGGTTTGAAACAACGAGGGTGAATAAACGATGACAGTTTTAATTTTTGGGTTAAATATTGGGTTACACTTTATTTTAAGGTGTCCGTGTTACACTGTAATTATACATTTAAGTAATGAGTAATAATAATTAACTACAAACTAGGGTTTGGTTTAGGGTTAGTTAGTTTGTAGTAAATACATGTAACGTGTAACAAGGACACTGTAAATAAAGTGTTACCAAATATTGCTTAAATGTTTTTTATAATAATTGTTTACGCTATTAAAGGAACACTCCACTTTTTTTGAAAATAGGCTCATTTTTCATCTCCCCTGGAGTTAAACAGTTGAGTTTTACCGTTTTCGAATCCATTCAGCCGATCTCCGGATCTGGCGGTAGAACTTTTAGCATAGCTTAGCATAGATAATTGAATCTGATTAGACCATTAGCATCTCGCTCAAAAATGACCAAAGACTTTCGATATTTTTTCTATTTAAAACTTGACTCTTCTGTAGTTACATCGTGTACTAAGACCGACGGAAAAGTTGCGATTTTTCTAGACCGATATGGCTAGGAACTATACTCTCATTCCTGCATAATAATCAAGGAACATTGCTGCCGTACCATGAGTGCAGCAGGTGCAATGATATTACACAGCGCCTGAAAATAGTCCACAGCACGCTCCCTGTGCAAGCAGGTTGTCACGTTGGTTATACTGACAGAAGTTAGCCTATTTTCAGGCGCTGCGTAATATTATTGTGTCTGCTGCACCCGTGGTACGACAGCAAAGTTCCTTGATCATTCCTACTTTTCAACAAATGAAATCTGTGCCAGGTGACAAATTATGAATTTGGTTTGTACATTGTCATTATTATTACCATTAGTGCGAAACACCATGTTTAGTCACAGTTGGCTTATTAAAAATAATACAGGGGCAAAGTAAACTGATCATTAGAGGTTCACTCAATTTCACGGCACAAAGGACTTTTAAAATCAGATTTTGCTCGTAAAATGGAGATAGAGACTCTTATATAGAAGTTCTTTCAAAACTCTTATTCCAAGAAATCATCATGGTTATGAAATCACGACCAGAAGCTCATTAAGGTATGACTGCCTACATTTATACATCGATGCCTGTGTGGCAGTTCAGCGACCTGTCCCGATGTACAACAGTGTGAACCCCTCTTGTTTTCACATGTGATGAAGTTAGCCAATCGTAACACATGTCATTTACATACAGATGTCTTAAAGGGATCATGAACTGCATTTTTATGTTTCCTGAAGTGCACTTATAATGTTAGTATGATTTTTACATCAAAAATTGTCATAATTTATAAATGAAAGGTCATTTTCTTTCTTTCTAAAGGATTTTAGCCCTCTGATTTGAACAATTTTTGAAGGGGCGTGTCTGCTGTGAGACTTCAGTGTAAACCGCACACTGCTGTTATTGCCTAACGTCTTTGCATATGAAATAAGTTTTACATGTGGAACTCTCTCGAAAACGTTTACTACGTTTTTACTGTTACAGCTGTCGATATCAACTAACCATGAAAAATGTTGATTATAGCATTATATTTAGATCTATAGCGTTATATTTAGATCTACTCCCATCGCATGAAAGGTTGCAGTGATGAGCATGGTAGCCAATGACAGACATGTTGAGAGCATGAATGCAGTGATCTCGTCGATTTCTGCACTCTTACGAATGCTTTCATCATAAATAACCGTGCAAACACAATGTGAATACAGTAAGAGATTCATTGTGCAGTGTAGATGACGTCATTGATTGTAACTGGAGTTTTGGAGAGAGTCCAGAACTCAGTCATTGATAAACTTGCGCTGTGTGATTGACAGCTCCAGCGATTATAAATGAGGGTTCTTTGATCGCTTTCTATATATAATTTAATCACAATTTAAATAACAGATTATTTTCATGCTACTAAGATAAACAATGTGAAGGTGATCGTTTAGTCACTGGCTTGATTTACTGACACATAGACAAAGAACTGTACATTGTAATGTTTAAGTGACTGTATCATTACATATCAGAATCACTGTACACAGATCAGGCGTTAGAATTAACACAGTTTCTTACATGGTGTGGCATTACTGTCGGGTCCATATCTTACAGTAAAAGTCTGTTTGCAAAGCCTGCGCTGAAATTGCAACTGATTTACCAAAGAATCCACAGTGAAATGTACCGAACAAACAAATAATGCTCTACTGAGACATTCACATAGTTGAAAAAAATAACCATATTTCTAGCATTAGAATCCTTTAGATAGAAATGTTATTTTTAGTCCAGTTATCCACTGATCACTCTTCTCTCCTCGTCATCTCACTAACACGCCAGTGGGCGGGGCCAAAGATGCAATGATTCGGAAGTTGATCTGATTCCGCAGAGGTGGTCTTTACACCATAATGTGACAAAATCCGAAACTAGTCGTCTTCAGAGCTTGGTTTCAATAAAAGCTGTTTTTGGACTGAGGAAGTTTTGAGTTCTGAAACTTACAATATGTTTTTATACTACAATGACTTGATACATTTCTCAATTCATGACCCCTTTAATCGTACAGTAGCAAAAACGAAATGATGACTAAACCTTTAGATTGACATTTTGAAACATTTATGTCAATAGCTGCTTTTTACTGTCGGGCTAATCGTTCCATTCCATGCCGATTCAGCCCAGCCGGTGTGTATAGTTTTGTTTTCCACTGTGGAACTGATAATGCAGCTTTTTGAAATGCAATACAAATGCGTCAGTCGTTGAAGTTTACAGATGGTATGAGATGTAAATAGTGACTGCGGTATGGAGGATGATCCGATATTTCTGTTTTAAACTTGTGTTTGCTTTGCTGAAATAGCGAGCTTGGCCAGCTACAGAGAAACTGGTAGCCAGGCAACAGACAAGTGACTAATCCTGAGTGGTGATATCACTACACCCATTCAGCCCGCACGGTCATTTTTGGGGTGATTTTCATTTAGTGTATGTGCTTATCCACTGACAAACATGTGGGTAGATTTTGACACTTCGGCCAATGCAGATTATTTCTTAATGGCTGAATAATCAACTTGGCCCATTAATACTACTACAGAATAATAATAAAAAAAACCTAAGCAAACACCACTAGTAATAGCTCTCAGAAGTAAAAGTACACAGATCCAATGCGTCACACGCACTCCACCAGCGGGCTTCAGCATGGTTAGCCAACCGTGATGAGAATTCTGGGCCGAGAATGGTTGTTTGTAATCGTGCCATGCTTAATCAAGCTCAAGTGGATATAAAACTGAAACCATTTCTTACCGTTCTTGGAACCATTCGGCCCGACAGTGGAAAAGTGTCCATTGATACCAAAGTGTTACTGTTTTTGGTGCAAGGCACCTTGAATAACGTAAGGACTTAAAGGGTTAGTTCACCCAAAAATGAAAATTCTGTCATTAATTACTCACCCTCATGTCGTTCTAAACCCGTCAGACCTTCGTTCATCTTCGAAACACAAATTAAGATATATTTTGATGAAATCCGAGAGCTCTCTGACCTCTCCATAGACAGCAATTTAATTACCGCTTTCAATGCCCAGAAAGGTAGTAAAACATTGTTAAAATAATCCATGTGACTACAGTGGTTCAACCTTAATTTTATGAAGCGTCAAGAATACTTCCTGTTGCCAAAAAATGAACAAAAATAACAACTTTATTCCACAATTTCTTTATGTCTGTGTCAGTCTCCTACGCTGTTGACGTAGTAAATACAGTGCAGCGCTTCCGAGTTACGTCAGAGCTATGCCAGAACGCCGGCTTACCATTTGCTGATGCTGTTCACGGGAGCACCACAACGCATGTGTGTGATGCTGACGCAGGAGCTGAACAATGTAAACTGCGTAGGAGACTGACACAGACGACAAAGAAGATATTGTTGAATAAAGTCGTTATTTTTTTATTTTTTTTGCACACAAGAAGTATTCTCGACACTTCATAAAATTAAGATTGTCCCACTGTAGTCACATGGACCATTTTAACGATGTCTTTATTACCTTTCTGGGCCTTGAAAGTGGTAATTAAATTGCTTTCTATGGAGGGGTCAGAGAGCTCTCGGATTTCATTAAAAATATCTTCATTTGTGTCTTACGGGTTTGGAACGACATGAGGGTGAGTAATTAATGACAGAATTGATTTTTTTGGGTGAACTAACCCTTCAATAATATTGTTCCTCCAATGCAAGTGATGAGCAAAAGGTCAGAAATTATAATAGACATGAATCTCGCATTAACTGCTTAAATCTGTTTTTTGTTTTTTTATGTCTGTAGATATTTGTTGGGGAGATCTCCATGTATATCATGAAGTCCACTAGAGAAGCCCTAATAGCCCAGGAGAAAACCATTGTGACTGGAGAGTGCTGCTACCTAAACCCTCTCATCCGCAGAATCATTCGGTTCATTGGTGAGTCTTCTGTTTTCATTAGTGCTAAACATTTCAGCTCAGTATTGTTTGGTACCAATATGGATTTTTCAGTGGGCAAAATTGATGGCACCATGGTGAGATAATGCATAATTTTTGCTAATGCAATGACAGTGATTTCTCATAAATAAAGGCAAAACTAAATTAAACTTTTATTATTAAGGGTTTAGGGGACGATTGCTGTAAATTTCTTGGGGAAAAAAAGAAGATATATTGTAATCATGTATTATAAATGATAAACACGTTAATGATAAACAAAAATATTAGTCTGCAGTTTGCTTGTTGAATGTTAAAAATTATTCAAATATATTGGTGAATGGCTATAATTGGTCCTTTTTATTCTTAACATTTGAAAAAAAATCCATTTGACAAAGTTATTGGTAATATAATGTACCGTTGATAGTACTTTAGTAAAAATACACTCACCTAAAGGATTATTAGGAACACCTGTTCAATTTCTCATTAATGCAATTATCTAATCAACCAATCACATGGCAGTTGCTTCAATGCATTTAGGGGTGTGGTCCTGGTCAAGACAATCTCCTGAACTCCAAACTGAATGTCAGAATGGGAAAGAAAGGTGATTTAAGCAATTTTGAGCGTGGCATGGTTGTTGGTGCCAGACGGGCCGGTCTGAGTATTTCACAATCTGCTCAGTTACTGGGATTTTCACGCACAACCATTTCTAGAGTTTACAAAGAATGGTGTGAGAAGGGAAAAACATCCAGTATGCGGCAGTCCTGTGGACGAAAATGCCTTGTTGATGCTAGAGGTCAGAGGAGAATGGGCCGACTGATTCAAGCTGATAGAAGAGCAACTTTGACTGAAATAACCACTCGTTACAACCGAGGTATGCAGCAAATCATTTGTGAAGCCACAACACGCACAACCTTGAGGCGGATGGGCTACAACAGCAGAAGACCCCACCGGGTACCACTCATCTCCACTACAAATAGGAAAAAGAGGCTACAATTTGCACGAGCTCACCAAATTTGGACAGTTGAAGACTGGAAAAATGTTGCCTGGTCTGATGAGTCTCGATTTCTGTTGAGACATTCAGATGGTAGAGTCAGAATTTGGCGTAAACAGAATGAGAACATGGATCCATCATGCCTTGTTACCACTGTGCAGGCTGGTGGTGGTGGTGTAATGGTGTGGGGGATGTTTTCTTGGCACACTTTAGGCCCCTTAGTGCCAATTGGGCATCATTTAAATGCCACGCCCTACCTGAGCATTGTTTCTGACCATGTCCATCCCTTTATGACCACCATGTACCCATCCTCTGATGGCTACTTCCAGCAGGATAATGCACCATGTCACAAAGCTCGAATCATTTCAAATTGGTTTCTTGAACATGACAATGAGTTCACTGTACTAAAATGGCCCCCACAGTCACCAGATCTCAACCCAATAGAGCATCTTTGGGATGTGGTGGAACGGGAGCTTCGTGCCCTGGATGTGCATCCCACAAATCTCCATCAACTGCAAGATGCTATCCTATCAATATGGGCCAACATTTCTAAAGAATGCTTTCAGCACCTTGTTGAATCAATGCCACGTAGAATTAAGGCAGTTCTGAAGGCGAAAGGGGGTCAAACACAGTATTAGTATGGTGTTCCTAATAATCCTTTAGGTGAGTGTATGTGGTTTAACAAATATCATTTAAAATATATGTTGATTAAAAATCATAACCCAAAACTACATTTTTCTGAGATTTTAACAGTTATGTGTGTTAAAAATCATAGAAGATAATGTTACCATCCATTAGTTTTAACAGTATGAGAAATCTAGTTAATTTTAAGCTTATTCATGCTATTTTAATCTTCTGGGTTTACATTTGTATTTGTGTCAGTGTCACAGGATGTACATAGTTGATGACTCGACTAGTGTTGTCAAAAATGTCGATATTTCAATACATATCGATACTGAAATATCTGAAACGGATCCAATACTCTTGTGAATTGACACACACCTTGAAAACTGGAAAAATAGTCTGCAAGTGCATTTTGAAATGTTTTAAGTAATCATCTTGTAATGAATGTCATTTCACTTTCTGAGTATAAATTATCATATGCATTGGAAGAATACAATAAGTGCAACCATAATCAATCAGTACTAAATATTCAAAGTGCAAACAGAGACCAGAGCTAAGAGGTGGTTACAACTACACAGCCCAGCCCAGACAGGCTATTGTATGTAGCCTAATTTGCGCACATCAGGGAAAACGCATTTACTTTCTCTTTGGAATTTGCAATCACATGTACTCTGTGTATAGGGAGCGGCGGTGCTGAGCGTGCATTCTACAAGATAAGACATGTATCAGACGCTTAGGCTCCTCTGACGAATCCTCCGGCGTGGTCGGTCTTGTCAGTCATCTCTCGCCTTACTCTCGTCATGTGATCAGTGAACTGTGATTCCTGCTGCACTGTGCGACTCTTGCTGGATGAGCAGAGCAGACGTTTACAATAGCTTACAATTGAAGCGACCGTTATCCAACTGAATTAAATATTTTTTATTTCTATAAAAAAAAGCTAAACGACAGGAGGAGGCGGTGCCGCAGTAGGCACCGTAATGTAATGTAAACGTAGCGGTGGCATATTCTATGCTAATTTCACCCTCACGCTCCGTCATAGCGATATCGCGAGACATTTTCACTCTATGAGAATTATCGTCACATTTTAATATTGCGAGATCTCGTGGCACCCCTAGTGCGTGCCCCTGAAGCCGCCTCTGAAATTGAGTGGCTTACTGTGCTTAAACGGTCAAATACACACAAAATGATGTCAAAATTCCCGTCTTGGCGAGTATTCAGTTAAACACAGGAACGTAAATAATTAAGAAAGAGAACGCATGTTGTACAACAGTATATGGATCCGTGCATAAACTCTTAAGCTGAAAGTATACTTTGTTTTTTTTACGCGTATGCGAGCGTATGCACAGTTGAACGCACAGCCTTGCAAAGTAAACTTCTTTTGCCTGGTACGCATACGCTGACCCTTGCGTAAACGTAAAAAGTGAAGTATACTTTGGTCTTTAAAGGGTAACTAAACCCTAGAACAACTTTTTTTTAGTTGATGATCTGCAAGACTGGGGCTTTATTAGTGCTGTTCATTGATTCGAGTAAATGTTTTGACATTTGTGTATAAAGCGTTATTTAATTCTACAATATATGGTGTAAAAACGAGTGCTGCCCTCTTAAGGTTGAGCGGCAGCTACTGCAGTTGAATTTTCCTATTGAATGTTGTTGGCCATTGTGACGTATGTTGGCTCTTCCAACGGCTCACTACCCACGCCCCTGGCGCGAGCTCACCACGTCCTGGCGCGAGCTCACCACGTCCTGGCGCGAGCTCACCACTGGCGTCACTCCAGTCATTCTCCATCTTTGCGAGTCTGACAGCTGTCAATCAATCAGTCACTGTGGGTCTCAGGTGCACGCCCCCTGCTCAGCCCCGCCCTCGGCTCGTCCCCTCTGTCTCCGCTTTTCCAACATTTTTTAAATATTGCCAGTGGGTGGAGTTAGGCTGTGAACAGGGGTTTAGTTACCCTTTAAAGTGACAGCAGCCCAATATGCCTGCTGTTGTCTGTCATGTTATTTAAAGAACATAAGGCAGAGAAAATCATTCGCTGCTCTTGACTGAATAACTTTTGTAACTTTAATCGTAAGCATTAATCTGTACAATTTTTACAATGAAAAATATCCAGTGTTAATTTACATTTGATTACTTTAATTTCTGTAGTATTTCTTACCTGAATACTACTGTTAGATCCACCTGAAAAACTTAAAGCCATGTTTTTTTTTATTTGTCTCTTTATTCTATTGTATTTATTTGTGCTATCATTTGCTTATTTTATTACTGACTTTTTTCTTGTCTTTTGTTGTAAATTTAGTTTGAGTTTAAATTTGTTGAGTGTCAAATTAAGCCTTCCAGTGTTGTATGTAAGCTTTTGCAACAACATTGCACAAATAATACAAAAATTACGAGATGATAATAAAAATATTTGAATGGCAGTATATTTGGCTGTTTTCCCCATGGTATTGAAAATGGTGTCGAATATCGATATTTTTCAAAGTATCGTATCGAAACGTGGAAATTCCAGTATGGTGACAACACTAGACTCAACAGTGTCTCATAATTATTCATGAGACTGCATGTCCTTATTCTTTGAGAAGACGCCTCGCTTAATTATTCTTTAAAGCATGCGTTGATTTCCTCTAACAGATGCCTCTAACAGTGAGACTGCATACAGTAAGTGAGAGATGCATTAAAGAAGCAAAAATATGTGTTTTTGCTTTGTAAGTTTCTGCATCACATGAGTTCTCTTCAGTAGGTCCTGAGTCTTTGACACAAACACGATTCATCCACACTGTGAGTGTAACCAGCCTTTACAGCCCTATAACCAATAAAACTGCTTATAAAAACACCACAAAATAAGTCTCAAAAGTTGTTAAAGATGCAATATACATCATATACATTTTCGATGCATTGCTGAGTACAAATGCGAATGGCTGTGTTTATTGGTGCATTCAATTATAGGTGTCATAGGATATGCATTTGACATTTTGGCTAATGCAGATGATTTCTTAATGGCTGATTAATCAACTTAATCAACTCATTAATAAAAATACCTAAGCAAACACCATTAGTAATACTTTAGTGAGCTCTCAGAAGTAAAAGTGCGACACATATCCAATAAATCTTTGACTTTGTTTGGTGGTATGATTTACCTGGAGATTTTAAAGTAAAAATTTTTAAAGTGAAACTGCTGAGCTGTGGCTGTTTTATTGATTAGAAACAGACAAGGAGGATCAATTTTAAATGTTTTCTACAGACATAATGATAGATACAATCAACAAAACTTTCCATGAAAACTTCCCACTCACAGTATTTCTTTTATGCATTCATATTTCTTTTAGAGCACATTTCCAAGTGCTTGATGTAAAATGAAATTAAAAGAATGGGGAGCACTTAATTTAATGGATGTGATGCATAATGTAGTGGAGACTCTGGTAATGGTGTCCTCTGAGGCTTGGGATTGCAGTGATATGGACCATTGTATTGCAGCCTTTTCACAATATTGAGCAATTGGGGCTGGAGAGAATCCCAGCTCTCTTTTGTTTTCTTTCTCCAGTGGTCGTCTTGTTTTCAGTAGCTCAACTTTTTGGTCATATAGGAACCCTTAATACTTTCAGAGGCACTAGTCTAGTTCACTCCAAGACAAGGAGGTCTAGTTCTAGGTCTGGAAACAAGTCACAGTGGCCACAGCCAGGCGTACAGCTCGCAGGACGCAGGCTAGTGCGTTACGAGCACCTCCTGACCTTCCAATAATTTTTAAACATGTTGTTCTCCACTTTGTTCAGAATCATTTGCACACTTGTCTTTTTATTTTCCTTCTTTTTTCTATCTGAATCTATAGCAGCAACATTGAAATCTGCATTCTCCATGTTTAGTGCGAAAGCTCACGTGAAAGTCACGTTGTCATCTCGAAATCACAGGAATTTCGATGGAAATGGATTGAAAGCGGCATGATCGCATGACAAAAACAACTAATCAACAGATAGAACTAATGAAACAAGAACCAATGAAAACAGAGCACATTACAGAACACTGGATTAGGGTTGGGAATTGAAAATGGATTCCAATTCTGGAATCGGATACTTGTTTTAAAATTAAAAATTCCGATAACTCTTAAAGGCACAATGTCGTTTTTTGCCACTAGAGGTCGCCTATTCAAAACACGCGGATTCATGGGAGCTGTCGTCTTCATCTCACAGCCGGATGAGATTATTAACATTACTGTAGTTTAAAGCAGAGCATGGTCAAGTGTTGTGGGAGCGCAACGTGGCCGCTGGAGTGATTGCTAATGAGAGGCAAGCGCGACACACCAGTCAAGCGTATGTGGGGTAATGCAGCGCTGTTGATCATATTAGAGTGTGAGTGTGTTGAAAATTGTGTACTAACATTACTCTGTGCATTCGCTCGGCGGCTACTATAAGACACTTGTTGCACACTGCAGTAAGCTAGATCGATATTAGGCATGGTAAAACATGGTATTGGCTGTAAATCAAGAAAACGAGATTCAAACAATAAGACTAAACGAGTTGAGCTATATAACAATGATTTGTTTTCTGTCTATAAATGTATCCAAACAGTTGTTCCCTTGTCTAATAAAACGTAATATATTAAAGAGTCTCTGGTGTTTCCATGGTTTCTACAAAATAAAACCGTAACTCGAGGGTAACGCAGGTATGATGTCATTGATAGGCGACGCACGGACATGGTCCGTGTCCTAGTAAAAAAGGCTTATTTTTCTGGATTTAAACATTCTTGGAAAAATCTGAGATAAGTCAACATAATGTATAACACAGTTCTAGTAGTTTTTGGATATTTTAACCCAAAAATCTTACATATTGGGCCTTTAACGATTCCTTTTACTTTAAAATCTCCAGGTAAATCATACCACCAAACAAAGTCAAAGATTTATTGGATATGTGTCGCACTTTTACTTCTGAGAGCTCACTAAAGTATTACTAATGGTGTTTGCTTAGGTATTTTTATTAATGAGTTGATCAAGTTGATTAATCAGCCATTAAGAAATCATCTGCATTAGCCAAATTGTCAAATGCATATCCTATATATTTTAATATAACTTTAAACCCTCCAAGAGCAAAAAGACCTGCATGCTGTTTTCTGAGCTGCACACAAATCCAAAACATGCCCACAGAAAAAGTGCTTTTAATGTGATTTTAAACCATTAGAATGCAATAAGATTTGTGTGCTGTATTCTGTGCTGTGCACACATCCAAAATGTTGTACGCACAGAAAGCTGCCTCTCATACTGAATAGTGCGCGATACTAAACTGAGTTCTCTTCTAAGTCTTTTTGTACTTGACCTGACAAATGCACACAAAAATGTTAAAATATCCTCGTAAACACAGTTGGTTATGTCTTAAGTGAACGTAAACAGTTGAGATAGAATACGCATCAGTATATTGGATCCGTGCAGCTCTTAAAGTGACAGCAGCCTAATATTCCTGCTGCTGTCTCTATAATAACATTTAAAGGGGTGATGAATTGAGAAATCAACTTTCCCTTGAGCTTTTGATATATAAAAGGTCATGGTAATATAAGAATATCCTATAAGTTTCAGAGCTGAAAACTTCCTTGTTAGTCAAAGAAAAGCTTTTATAGACACCAGGCCCAGCAAACAACAGGTTTTTCAAACGTCAAAGGGAGGCAAGCACCGCCTCAGCAGAAGAATATCAACGCCTACTTCATCACTGCCTGTTTAGCCCCACCCACCGATTCGCACATGTAACATAGGCCTAGTGTTAAACCATCAAGCTACAAAGCAATAAACATGCCGTTGAGGATTACAAAATATTGTGCAGTGACTGGGTTCAACAGTAATGCAACATATAAGTAACTGTGTTCATTCTAATGCCTGATCTGAAATGTGATGATTCATGTAGTCAGATGTTCTTTGTCTGTGTCAGTAAATCAGACCAGTGACTAAACATCAACTTCCGTTGTTTCTCTTAGTAGGATGAAAATAATCTGTTATTTAACAGTGATTCAATTCTATAAAGAAAGCGATCAAAGAAAGCTCCCTTTAATAGTTTGAGCAGCACACGCTGAACCTGTCAATCAAACAGAGAGTTTATCAGTGATGCGTTTATCAGTGACTCACGTTTTATTCAACGAATCTCTTAACTAGATCACGTTTGCGCTGTTAGTGAAGATGAAAGCATTTGTTAGTGTACAGAAACTGAGTTGCAATGACGAGATCGCTGCTTTAATGCTTTCAGCATGTGTGTGATCGGCTACAATGCTCATCACTGCAACCTTTCATGCCACAATCTTAAAGGGTTAGTTCACCCAAAAATGAAAATTCTGTCATTAATTACTCACCCTCATGTCGTTCGACACCCGTAAGACCTCTGTTCATCTTCGGAACACAAATGAAGATATCTTTGTTGAAATCCGATGGCTCAGAAAGGCCTCCATTGGCAGCAATGACATTTCCTCTCTCAAGACCCATAAAAGGTACTAAAGACGTAGTTACAAAGTCCATCTCACTACAGTGGTTCTACAATAATTTTATGAAGCGACGAGAATAGTTTTTGTGCGCAAAAAAAACCTAAATCATTTTCATTTTTGGGTGAACTAACCATTTAATATAATGCCATAGATCTAAATGTAATGCAACACTTTTCACGATTAGTTAACCATGAGAGCTGTAATTGTAAAAACGAGCTAAAAGGGAGTAATACAATTTTAAATGCAAAGACGTTAGCCAATCACAGCAGTGGGTGTTTACACTGAAGTCTCCCAGCGGACGCACCCCTTAAAACGGAGCATTCAGAGCAGAGGGCTAAAATCAGGGTAGGAAAAATGAATTTTTAATGTAAAAAGCATTCTAACATTATAAGTGCACCCCAGGAAACATCATAAAACAATAAAAAAACGCAGTTCATGACCCCTTTAATCAACAAAAGACAAAGAAAAAATTCACTCACTGTTCTTGACTGAATAACTTCTGTAATGATATTTCAAATGTATATTTTATTTATAAAGTGCAGTGTTATTTTACATTTGATTCGTTTCTGTACCCGAATACCTGAAAAAACATTGCTGAATGTTTACTTGTATTTAATAATGCTTGAAATGTATATTAGTTAAGCTAGTTGTTTTTGCTATGGCACTTTTAAAACCATAGGCAAAAGTTCCTTGTGTTAAGTGTTCTTTAGCCTGTTGGTTTTTGTTCATGGTATTCAGCTACAATGAAATGTTTTGCAATAAGACTTAAAACAAATATGAACGATATCTAAGTTTATTTATTTATTTATTTATTTATTTATTTATTTTACCTTATTGGAATCAAAATTAGGAATCGATAAGAATCGGAAGCGATAAAATTCAAACGATACCCAACCCCAGACAGGATCACATGAGGGTAACAGGGAATCACATGACGTGAACCAGGAAATACAAAGTAAAAGACATGACATGATAAACATGAACCAAAAATCTAAACAGACATGTTGGTTGACATTTTATTCCTTGCAAGATCACAAAATCAGTCAGACTGAGAGAGTATGCATAACTAGAGGACATCATAATTACATGCATAAGATATTAAGTTTAGTAAAGTAGAGTAGAGTAGAGTAGTGTTGTTTGTGCCAAATGGTGTATGCAAATGTAGCTTTTGCTCTAGTGGGCATTTGTAATTACTTCTGGATGAAGATAAAAATAACATTGTTTCATCAAGACTGCATTGGTATTCATGGGCATCCTCTAAACCCTTGTCTGATTTGCTTATATTTTCTGGGCTTTGGTTGGGAGCAACAAGCTGAATATATATTTTTTTTTACCGCAGGTGTCTTTGCGTTTGGACTGTTCGCCACCGACATCTTTGTCAATGCGGGCCAGATCGTGACTGGCAATCTGGCGCCATACTTCCTGAGCGTCTGCAAGCCAAATTACACTGGGATGGATTGTCACTTTAGCCACCAGTTCATCGCCAATGGAAACATCTGTACTGGTAACCAGGTGGTCGTGGAGAGAGCCAGGAGGTCTTTCCCATCCAAGGATGCTTCCCTCAGTGTCTACTCTGCCGTCTACGTTACTGTAAGACACTAGTGTGCATCCTAAATAGTGTTCTTACTTAGTTTTATTTGACTTGATTTCAACTGGCCCATACTTCATGAGTTGTTGACTGAAAAGAAATTTGCTTTTCACAACCATGTACAGTGCAATAAAGAGGCAAGCGATTAGTCTTGAAATGCTTGTCACTGGAAACTTGAAACATGGTTAATTTTGTTAATTTTGTGTTTTGTTCACCCTGCAGGTTTTATACAGGGAAAACAAAGTAAGCTACTCTGCATTTTAAATGTAAAGACGAAGATCTAAAGAATTTATTGGGTCCCAATTTATAATAACATTTAAATTAATCATTTCACTTATTGTGTACACACATGATTTTACATTGTACTTCTATTTAAAAATATCTTAATGTAATTACAACTTTAATTAATTTCTGTAATGACATCTATAATTACCCTGTTGACACTTAACCCACCCTTAAACCTACCCATACCACCAAACCTGTCCTGAATTTACCCGTATCCCACCTCAAAAGCAGTAAAAGTGTTTTGCAATACAACACAATAAGTACATTGAACCTAATAATTATTTTATGTAAGTGCATAGTAGTTAAAGACACCTAATATAAAGTGTGACTGTTTATTCTTATGCAAAGTTGATACCAATACTAAAAAGAAATATCAATATTAATTGAAAAAACGAATATGCTATTAATACTCATATTTTTATCAATATTAACAAAATAAATTAAGCAATGGCTTGGGTTCTCCAAATATTTCTCAATGTTAGGTTAGAAAAAAATAAAGAGCAATGGAACAAATTACAAGTAAAAATATTAGAAGAAAGATACAAATGTAGTCTATGATATTTTTCACGTATCTAACAGCATTTCTCAAATAAACATTTAGTAAATAAAATGCAAAGGAAATGCAAATATAAAACAACAAAGTACACACATAAAATAACTAATGTACTGGAAACTAAATTATTGATTTTTATATTGCAAAAAAATCATTTACACATACACCAATCAGGCATAACATTATGAGGTGAAGTAAATAACACTGATTATCTCTTCATCACGGCTCCTGTTAGTGGGTGGGATATATTAGGCAGCAAGTGAACATTTTGTCCTCAAAGTTGATGTGTTAGAAGCAGGAAAAATGGGCAAGCGTAAGGATTTGAGCGAGTTTGACAAGGGCCAAATTGTGATGGCTAGACGACTGGATCAGAGCATCTCCAAAACTGCAGCTCTTGTGGGGTTCCCAGTCTGCAGTGGTCAGTATCTATCAAAAGTGGTCCAAGGAGGGAACAGTGGTGAACCGGCGACAGGGTCATGGACAGCCAAGGCTCAATGCACGTGGGGAGCGAAGGCTGGCCCGTGTGGTCCGATCAAACAGACGAGCTACTGTAGCTCAAATTGCTCAAGAAGTTAATGCTGGTTCTGATAGAAAGGTGTCAGAATACACAGTGCATCACAGTTTGTTGCGTATGGGGCTGCATAGCCACAGACCAGTCAGGGTGCCCATGCTGACCCCTTTCCACCGCCCGAAAGCGCCAACAGTGGGCATGTGAGCATCAAAACTGGACCACGGAACAATGGAAGAAGGTGGCCTGGTCTGATGAATCACGTTTTCTTTTGCATCACGTGGATGGCCGGGTGTGTGTGTCGCTTACCTGGGGAACACATGGCAGCAGGATGCACTATGGGAAGAAGGCAAGCCGACGGAGGCAGTGTGATGCTTTGGGAAATGTTCTGCTGGGATACCTTGGGTCCTGCCATTCATGTGGATGTTACTTTGACATGTACCACCTACCTAAGCATTGTTGCAGACCATGTACACCCTTTCATGGAAACGGTATTTCCTGGTGGCTGTGACCTCTTTCAGCAGCATAAATGGTTCAGGAATGGTTTGAGGAGCACAACAACGAGTTTGAGGTATTGACTTGGCCTCCAAATTCCCCAGATCTCAATCCAATCGAGCATCTGTGGGATGTGTTGAACAAACAAGTCCGATCCATGGAGGCTTCACTTCACAACTTACAGGACTTAAAGGATCTGCTGCTAACATCTTGGTGCCAGATACCACAGCACACATTCAGGGGTCTAGTGGAGTCCATGCCTCGACGGGTCAGGCCTCTTTTGGCAGCAAAAGAGGGACCAACACAATATTAGGAATATATTAGGGGTCATAATGTTATGCCTGATCGGTGTATATTTACTATATATCACCTACTGTACACTGCCATGCAAAGCCAATTAACTACACATTAAATGAATGCATGAAAGCAGGTTTCGCTCACTGATTTCGAACAGGCCTTTAATGTGTTTCATTGTCAGGTTAGTGATGTTTTATTGCCAGGGTTTGTGTTTTTTTTGTTCTTTTTCTTTATCTCTCTTTCATGGGTATAAGAGGTTATTTACTCGGATTCCATTCTCCATAATTGGCAATAATTTCCCTGAGGTGGAGCAAGCACTGTGTATTTATTTAAGCCTGATTTCCTCACAGTCACTGCTGCACAATAAAACCAGTGAATTAAATGGTTCCTGTGTGTGGGTGTGTGTGTGCGTGTTTGCCTGTTTCAGATGTACATCACGAGCACCATCAAGACGAAAAGCAGTCGTTTGGCCAAGCCTGTACTTTGTCTGGGAATCCTGTGTGCTGCTTTCCTTACCGGCCTGAACCGGGTATCAGAATATCGCAATCACTGCTCTGATGTTATTGCTGGCTTCCTATTAGGAAGCTCCGTAGCTCTTTTTCTGGTAAGTTTTACAGTTTGCTGTCATTTGTTTTACTCAAAAAATAAAAATATTATAACTATATATTTTCTCATTTTTAAATGTTTTTTTAATCTATATTTTATTGTCTCTGATTGTTTTGTTTTCCCCTGTATTGATATATGGCTTACAAAATACATAATTGTGTGTATCAATTTATTTGTATATGAAAGTGACATATTTAGTAAATAACGTGATGCATCATAAAATCTACAAATTGGTCAAATTGATTTGATTATTTTTGTAGTCAGTCATAATACTTTTACAACTAAAAATAGGTCAAGCGTTTGGATGACAACATTTTTTGAACAGTACATTTTTTAAAGACATTAGCACAACTGTTTTTAACTTTGATAATAATCAGCAATGTTTCTTGAGCAGCAAATCAGCATGATTTCTGAAGGATCATGTGACTGGAATAGAATGGAATTATTTTAAATAGTTTTTCGCATTACTGCTTTTACTTTATTTTTGATACAGTGCAATAATGCAGCTTTAGAGACTTTTTTTCATTGGCAATAAAATATCTAACGGACTCCAAATGTTTGAAAACCAACCAAAACATTTTTTTTTGTTATTTAAAGGGCACGTTAGTAATATGTGCCTATAGGCAGGTGCACAATGCGCGTACACTGCTTATTACACACACAGGGGCGCATGAGCACACAAACATGCCAAATATTACAAATAAAAGGATTCCTCACTGGAGAAGCATTCAGTCTTTCCGCTCGCAAATTCCGCCATGTAAATAGCAAATCTGCCGTGGTGCAAGCGCAACTGGCTTTTAAAGGGAATGGGAGATGAGACTCTGATTGGTTTATTGCACGTTTCACCCAAAACACACCCATGACTCATTAAGAGACTAGCGGTCGGCGCATCAGGCGCATGATCCAAAAGGGTTGTACCCCTTTTAGATCATGCGCCTGACGCGCCGACCGCTTTTACCGTCGTTAAACTAGCAAAAGTGGATTTGGACACCCCCTAAGTGCACCTGCAGCTTGCGCTTCAGACCATGCGCTCAGATCGTTAAAATCTTAGAGATTCTGTTCGCCATATTTTCTGACTGAAGTATTACTGAAAATCTTCCCTTCCACTGTAGTTTTTAAAGCCTTAGGTTCCACTTTATAAATAACGGTCTTTTTTGTGTGTGTAAAATTTTTTTGGAGGATCAATTTTGTACAAATTTATATTGAGAAATAAAGTTTTTTTTTTTTTTTGTGACTTGGCTTTAGTAGATATGATAACCATCCCAATCTTCAAAAGTTCTTTTCTCATTGTAGGGAATCTGTGTAGTGAACAACTTTAAAGGGACCCTCTCCACTCCTACCAAACAGAAGCAGGAGGATTACCGCGGTCTTCCCTTGATGACGTTCCCCCGTGTGGAAAGCCCTCTGGAGACTCTCAGCGCACAGGTATTGTCATCTTCTGTGGCTTTCAGTAAATCATCTATCTCTCATGCTTCTCACAATCATCTCTTGGTATTTTACACATTTTATAATAACTTGCATTAATAAGTAATTTCTCGTCCTTCGGATGAGACGTTAAACCGAGGTCCTGACTCTCTGTGGTCTTTAAATATCCCCCCAAAAAAGAGAAGGGGTGTAACCCCGGCATCCTGGCCAAATTTGCCCATTGGCCTCTGTCCATCATGGCCTCCTAATCATCCTCATATACTGATTGGCTTCATCACTTTGTCTCCTCTCCACCAATAAGCTGGTGTGTGGTGGGCGTTCTGCCGCAATATGGCTGGTGGTGGTTGAGGAGATTCCCCCCTTCTATATGTAAAGCGCTTTGAGTACCCAGAAAAGCACTATAAGAATGTAACAAATTATTATTATTATTATTATTATTAAGGAATATCACACAAGCAAGAGTGTTGTTGCACTGAATATCAGCACCGTCAGTATGAGACCATGCTGATATTCAGTACATCAGCACGATTGTGATGTTACAGTTATATGAACAATCATTTAATATAGAGTAACTTACATTTCAGGCACAATGTGGTTATTTTAGTTATTTTCACTTCGCTTAATCATTGCGTATATCAATATTTGCTGAGAAAAGCCAGCAAATTAAGCTAAATTATCATTATCAATGACATTACTTGTGACTTAATGACATCATTGTGGCATACTAGTAACTTTCCGTATCCATTATCATTGGCTTTCAGTCCACAGCAGTATATTCTTGTGTTTTGTCTGCATTTTTTTGTTTTATTATATTATTATATATTATTATAGTAATTTTTTAACACTAGAACTGCCAGGGGTTGTTGTATACCTAAAACCACCAGCAGGTAAAATTTACCCACGCTGTTTTGATACGCATTATGTCACTTTATTATGCCACTGTCTTCACAAAGTAATGTCTAGAGTCATGCAAAGATAATTTTTTAGTCATCAACTATGTTTTTGTCCTGTTGTTTTATGTGCAAGGCTATTTTAAGCAGGCTACACTAATCACTTTTCTTAACGGTGAATATAGGCTAAAGCAACCTGCAATGACAATGACAATGAGAATTAGAAATAAATAAATACATATTTGGGTGGTGTAATATTATAATAAAATATCATTAATCACATATTAAGATAACCCATGTTATTTAAATGACTAAAATACCCCAAATAGACAATAAAGAGCAATAATAATCCACAGCACTGCATAGAATGTATGAGGCAATGACAAATTCAAGCGCAGTTTCACCTAATGAATTATTCATTTGTTTGGTTATATTATTTATAATTTGAATAAGGGAACAACACCAATAAACTTGGGGTAATCATAAAAATTGTTTTATTCATTACATCACAGATCAATTGCACAAATTGTTTTTCATAATTAATCCCAAGTTTGAATATTTATGAGTAGGCTAAAACATCTTCATTTGAACGTGCATTGTGTGACTGTTTACAGTAAGCCCACACGTTGATCAAACACAAAGCGCGAAAATAAAGGCATTATATAATTTTTTTTGCTGATGGTTTTAGGTATAAATGTCCCGTTTTTAATCTGGTTTTATCTAAACTATTTTTAACAACAGGGGATTTTAAATAACACAATTTTAGTAAAAGTCAATGACTGGGAGACTTGGATATTTTATTGAAAATCTGTTATTTAAAAAACAGCCATGGGAAAATTTAACTCCGTGGCAGTTCTAGTGTTAATTGTTGGTATATATATATATATATATATATATATATATATATATTATATATATTATTATTATTATTATTATTATTTTTTTTTTTTTATTTTTTTTTTTTTTTTGGTGCGTCATGAGTCGTGTGAAATTAAACAGTTCAACTTTTCAAAACTCGTAGAACTCAAGAACCTGTATGTTTTTATTTATTTATTTTTTACATTTTTATTTCAGTTTATTTTGTATTAGTACATCAAGTTAAACTAAATGAAAATTGTTAGTTAGTTTAGTTTAGTTTTTAGTTTTGACTATAATAACCCTGGTTCCAAGACTAAATGATGTATAAATTAAGAGGGATCTGATAGCTTCAGGATATTACACAACAATTTGTGATTTAAATCATGTAATCGTGTAAATTTGTAATCATGAAATGTGTATTTTAAGTCTTCACCTTCAGTAGTATTCCCAACATAAGTTTCAATCTGTATTTGGCTGGAATTTGCCTTGCATTTTGTAAACCCGACTAGTAGTTCCACCATTTGGCCCCTGAGTAAAATGCCCCAAAATGGCTTCAATTAGGGAAAATCTTGTCAGACGCCTGAGCAACAGATGTGGGTCAGAGTAACCCTCCTTTGCTTTGGACACCTGCTTAACATCCTAGTGCACTTTAGAGCTGGCTATACCAGTCATTATGTATGGGAAACAAGGAAAATCAGGTGTTCTGTCACGTTCTGGACAAGTACATTAATCGAAACCGGAATTGGAATTGAGAAATTACACGTTCTGCTCTGTGGCTCTCTGGTGTTTCCGTTAAATGTGCCTGATGGGTAATAAGCATTTAAGTGCTTATTACCATCTGCAACGGCACAGCACGACTCTTAATCCAATTTTGTCTTTCAGAACCATTCGGCGTCCATGACTGAAGTCACATGACTAAGGGGGCAGCACAGAGTCACTTTCGCTTCACCTCAACACTTCTAGGCACAAAAAGTTTTTTTGTACTGTGGCATACTGTAAAGAAAAAAGAAAGAAAGAAAGAAAGAAAGAAAAAAGACAGTATTATGTTGTAACTAGTTGTACCTAGAAGCAGCTGTTTTGTACATTTTGTATAAGAGAGTGCTGTAGCTTTCCCTCATATTGTCAACACTGCTCCATTCATGTCCAGATTCCTGCCTTCTTTGTCATGTTTTACATCACAAAGTAAATATATACAGTCTATATATAATGTAATTCAAATATTGATGTTGTTATGTGGTATTTGTACAAAGAATGATTTTATTTAGATTTTTTTTTTTTCCTGTACATTTTTGGACAAAGATCATTTTGTATTCTTTTTGTTATCTGTATAAAGCATTTTGATCAACTTTGCCTGCTGATTTTCCAGGAATGTTTTTGGTATACCTATTTTTTGGTGTAAGATTGAAAGAAAACATGTTGAATTGTTACACGTCGTTGTATCTGACTCTCCTCGGGCATCTTTGAATGGCCATGTACTCAGCATGTAATACACAACACTGTTTGAATAACCTGTTATTCCCGACTTGTGTTTTGTTTTCTTTAGAGTTGGCATTTCATTTGAAATGCTAAATATATTTTCCTGAGTAGTATGTCAAATAAATAGTCGGTAGCTGAGTCCAATAACTTGAGTTGGTTTCATTTTTTTAAGAATGTTAATGTAGTTTGTGCCATAATCTCATGATGACAGGTGTCCTATTATGCTTTTTTACATGTTCAACTTGTTGCTCATCTTTAGTGTATAATGCGCACTGTTTCTGAACTCCCTGAAATGCCTCCACTGTAGTCTTGAGTTTTCTACCTCAAACGTATAAATTAGTGCTGTCAATCAAGAAAAAAAAACAAAAAAAAACGAATTAATCACACATTTTTTTCTCTGATTAATCACGATTAATCATGAGTTCTTAATGTTTTTATTGTACCAAATTTTACTCTCCAAATTAATGTAGAAACAACTTACAGTAAATTTTACATTTTTGTTGTAATGAGGGCCAGTATCACTGAAACTAATACTGTTACTGATGTCTCTATGCAATTCATTTTCTTAAAACATTAATGATAGACATTCAACATTACAGTATAATTGAAAGGTAACATTTTCAACATTTAATAGGCTTTAAAAAAAACTTTTAAGTGAACTTAAAACAATCTTCACATAAACCTCACATAAATTATTACAATAAAATGTCATATTTACCATATTTAAACGCATTTAGAAGATATAAGTATTCAAAACTTAAAGTTTCTCACTTTGATGACATCACTTTGCACTTCTCATCCGATTTTCTGTCCAATCAAATGCTCTCTAGAATCTACATTATAAATAGACACTGATGCTACGGCTGAATTCAGTTTGAAAAAAATCGGTTTCAATAGTAAACATTTGCTGTTCTCTACATAGTGGATGGCACATAGTGCACTATAAAGGGGATAGGGAATGGTTCAGACAGTGTAAATATGCTTTCCATTGAGGCGAATGATGTCTGGTTTCACGTTAGTGTCACACACAGTCTGCTCCGGTCCAAAGACGCGATAGCACAGAGCGGATCATGTGCGCGAGTCAGCGCAGACCACAAAACGTATCTGACTCGTTTGAATTCTGTACAGAATGCTATATTTTAAAGTGATGTGGAGGAGATTAGGAGGAAACTGCTGCTTTACAGAGCTCAATGACTCTGGCCAAGCTGTGATATAAACGAAACACTATTATTGGCTATTTAAAAAAAGGGGTGGAGCTATTCGATATGTCCTGCCTTGTCTTCCTGTTTCAGTGGAAATTAAGACAACACACTAAATAATGCTGTGCATTTAAAGGCTTCAGTAGGCCGTTAAGTAGCTTTTATAAACGTGCCTTAGAAGAAAAAAAAAACATTACTGGTGTGCATCTTGAGACAAAACAATAGTACTGACATATTTTACAATATGTCAGTGCAAGTTCCTTTCAGTTAAAACAGCTCAAACATGCATTTTAGTCTGGACTAGGCTAGTCTGTGAAACTGGGGGTATGACATTTACTTTCATCATTGCAGTCTTATATCTAGCAACTGCTCTTTTCACATCTATTACCACCTTTGTCAGTCATATTCCTCCAAGCAATAATAGGATTATTATAAAAAATGTTCTAGCATTATATATGGTATTAAGCTTTTGTTTGAATAACTCTCTCTAAAACTCTCTTGACACGCCAGTGTCAAGACACTACATTTTCCAGAAAGACACTTCTCTTCACAATAGAACTCTATGCACATATGGCCAAGGAAAATACATTCCAGCAGAACAGTCTGTGAAAAAGTTTTATTCTCCAGTTATATGGGCAAATAAAAACATTCACAGCAAAAGTTCAATACATGGCAATAAGTTTGGAGTAAACAAATCATTGCCCACCAGCACCAAATCCTCATGCCAGCTGTGCGGTGAGTTTGAGATAATTGTTTTCTGCTTCAGGGTTTGAATGACTTGCAGTCATTAACGGACCAAGAAATCACAATGTCAGTACATCTGTGATCTAAAACAAAAGTTATCCAATCTGACAATGCCATGCAAAGGCATTAACAGAGGCTTAAACTCAAGGAATTGACAAATTATCCTTCCTGTTCGATTCTAAATTCTAAGTATTCTAAGTATTCTAAAGTACTATAGCAGTGTTTTTTTCTGTCAGAGAAACATAGTCAAGTTACTTAGAACATGATTTCAGTATGCTCAGCCTCAAGTCATTATTATACAAAGAGAATGAAAAGTTGACATAAATCTCTAATAACTATCCCGAGGGGTTTAGATGCAGACAGTCCATGTGTGCCTGCACTGAAGCAGCAGGGAGCTGTAGATGGGTTAGAAATATGATGGTTTAACTATGCCACAGAGGAGCAATCTTTGCCTTTAGAGGATTCAAATTCAAACTATGCGATAATTAACAACTGCTTAAAATCATATCTTGCCTGCTTGTGTTCTTACAATCTTTGTAGCACCATACAATTTTAACGAATAAGATTTGTATGAATTATCATACAGTGGCACAAAAAGTGTGGTTTTTGATATTTGATATTCGCTTTTGATGTATATTTGGAGAACAAAATGGTTGTACATATTCAAACGGAATGTGATGTTGCAAAAATGGGAACATTTAAATAGTCAACACAAACTCCCTATTATTAACCCTGTGAAAATGTAAATTAATATTTGTAAAACTAATAACTGGTTGGACAGACACAGGCATCCCCATAGATTCACTGTTAAAAGATTTCTGGGATGTTTTGAAACTTTCCAGATGAGTTGCCCCAGTGACATCTAAGTCTTTTCCATTTAGAAGTAAAGGCTTGCATTGTTTGATAGAGCCCAAGAACCTTAGAAATGGCTCTTTCCAAACAAATATATCAAATTTTCTTAGCTGTTTTGGTACCTGCATACATGTTGAGGTGATATAATGGAAAGGTTCAATATATATGTGCAAATTAAATTCAACACGACTCTTCAGAGCTGGTTCTATTAAAAAACAAAAAACAAAACAAAAACAACAACATAAATGTCCAACCCGATCTCACAGCAATTCGTACGTATTTGTACGAATTACCCCTCACCCCGCCCCTAAACGCTCAAAGCGTGAGGTTGTACGAATTTGTACGATCTAGCCACCTCGTAAAATATGTGAGATAGCATTGAAATGTCCCAAGCCTGGTCCTTTTTCGTCCTTCACTGTCATCACGCCTCCTTTTATCCTTCCGGAACTGCTCCGTGGATGCAGCGAGAGAGGAAAGAAAAAGAAAAATCTTGGTCTGGTTAGCAAAACGCACTGCCATCCGGTCCTCCACTAGCTGATTTCTCTAGCTGCTAGTAACATTACAATCAATCAGTCAATCAGTTAATCCTGCGAAGTGTAAACACTCAGTATTGATTATTAATTAATTCTAAGAAAAGGGTATTTTTCATGGCCACAGAAAAATAATTCTTCCTTTGCATTTACAGCGTGCATAACAAGATCGATCATTTAAGTGACAATTTGTTTGCAGGCAGGGAGTCAGAACCAAATATGTATTGTGCACAAATTTGATCACGAACACGACTAAACTAACATAAAAGCATACATACAAATCACACATACATGGTAAGATGGGAAGTGAGAGAATGAAGAACCAGGTCGGAACAAAGGAATGAAACTATGGAAACACCTGAGAGAACCATCAGTGACTACAAGCTCCTTTGTCTAAACACAAACAGGTTTACAGCTTTTACTAACTACACAGCGATTTGTATATCGTAGGTTACTTGCATTTAGCCTAAGCTGCTGAAGAGTGTCCAATGTAAAATCACAGGAGAAAGTCCTGATAGTTCGGTCCGATGATGTTGAAGTTGCAATCGATTTCTTCTGCGTTGACTGTAAAAGATATGATGAACTTGCAGTTATTTCAACTCCGTCGAAGTCGAGGAAGTTGCCCACGACAGTATGGTCGGGGGTTTCCTGTCCCACATACGCACATGGCTTGATGTGTGTGTGGGCCTTACCAGCCTGGCCTGCTTGGCTGAGAGACAGCAGAGGTGATGCGTCGTTTGTCGGTCCAGAGAGAGAGCGAGAGAGATCTGTGCGTCTCTCTTTAAAGTGTGGGAGAAGTCACACCCCCCTGGGGTCGACTTGACCAATGAGATTGTTGGGATTTCCAAGCAGGAAATTCCTCTGGAAATTTTATGGCTCTTTGTTTCAAGCATGATTAAACTGGGTTTGTGCCCATTTATGCTCCAATTAATGCAACAAACACACACTGCATCCTACGAGGAAGTAACATACATGAAAGTTTAAGTTGTGAAACGAGCATTAATTTGATAGGAGACACGACATATATGAGGTTACATAAACTAGTAGTTTGCTCAGAAGATATGCATAAAACAAAATACCATACAAGAGACCATTTACAAAACAGTTATACTCGTACACACAATGTCCTGGGGTGCATGTTCATTTATAGAACAGCTTTTCTATAAATGAATGCAGGAAAGTCTGTTTTAAGCAGTGTTGGGCAAGTTACTGAAAATTAGTAATTAGTTACAGTTACTAGTTACTTCTTTTAAAATTAATTGAATTACTTTACTAATTACTGTATATCAAAAGTAATTAGTTACTAGGGAAAGTAACTTAAGTTACTTTTATGTCTGCTTTTTAAATGTAAATATGAACAGTACTGAACAGTCAAACACAATGAACATAATATTTAATTCAAGTGTAAATGCATCTGGTTGTTTAAACCACATATGTAAATTTTACTCCTGGCAAATTGTTAAAAAAATAAACGTCTGCGAGCGTGTTATAGGCTATATATAACATGTTGTAGCCAGATATGACGGCGCTACTGTAACAAGCATCGCTGCAAATGAGTAGCAAGCACTGATCAATGGTAGCAAGCCAACACGAAAACTGCCACAAGTGAAGTAAGTCTCAGATGCTCAAAAACACAATCATCTTCATTTAAACTAATGAGACTAAATGATCTCACCAATGCTTAGGTCGCTCTTTCTCATATTGCGGTCTTTGATCTTGAAATGAGCTGATGAATAAAATGCAGCGCATATCTGTTGCTTTCATTGACGTGAACTCGTTGACGTTAAATGTGCATATAACGTAGGAATTGAAGATCGGATTTATATTCATTTTTTGGAGAGGTGTAAGGTAAGACAACCTCCATGTTTTTTTTTTTTTTTTTTTTTTTTTTGTTTAGATTGTGTAGCCTGTTTCGTTTGCGAGCGCCTACGATCAGCCTACCTCAACTTATCAAAAATATCTTTTTACTGTGGTGGAGGTGGTGGTGATAGTATATGCTAAACATTTAAACTAACATTGTGATGCTTGAAGTGTTTTATATCTATGGATTTTATTATAGGCAAGACAAGTCAAGTGTTGATTTGAGAGTCTTAAGCATTGGGTTAACTCACTGTCGGGCGCTGGCCGCTTGGTCGTCACATTAAAATTTTTTAAACTTGAATAAAAAAAAATAAAAAAATGCTCCAAACATTTTTCTAAATTAACTTAATAAAGAAACTAAACAAAATATAACTACTTTGACATTAAAAACAAAACTGAACTATTTTAATGGCTGCAACAATGTGTAATAGGGAAGATAAAAAAAAAAGTCGGACTGGGGTCTGCAAGCGTTCATTTTTCATAAAAGAGAGTAACGCGAGTAACAAACTCATTTAAATTTCAGTAATTGTAATTGCGTTACTTGATTTAAAAAAATATTTAGTTACATGCACTTTACCGCTTAAAGTAGTGGAATTACAGTAACGCGTTACTTCCAACACTGGTTTTAAGGGCCATAGGTTTTTCCTATGACCTTGCTTCTCACATTCTTTCAAGCAATTAAATGTCGTATCAGTTGGTATCCATGGTAACTGAGGCCCTTCTGAGTGGTATGTTGGGGGATGGTTCTAAAATGAGTTTTAAAGATTATTTGTTATTTAAATATAACAAATAATTGTCTGATTTGTCTGTCGTTACAATTATTTTGTATAAATAGACATCCACTCTTGCATAGCATGTGTAACGGAGGTCAGCTAGTGAGAGTTGTGCAGGCTGATGACTGCTAGAGAATGCACGGTTTACTGTTTAGCGCCCTTGTTAGTGCAAATTGCATGCCAGCGATCAGGGTTCGAGACCGACTCAGAGCACGGGGGTTAGGATTGGAGAGTGATCTTTGGAGGCGGTGGAATGCAGAAAGGGGTGTGATTTTAAATATCAACAATGTTCAGCAACAACTTAGAAATATTGCTTACCCCAACTTTAACTCCACCGTCTCCTGACTGGAGGTAACGGCTCCTTCCACATCGGTGTCTGGCAGCGAGCCCCGCTCCATTCTGCCTTCTCTTCCTCATACGGCGGACAGCAGCAGACCCCATTGAACTGTGGCATCTCCTCCGGCTCCTTCTGACGGCAGCCACCTCCTCCCATGCTCAGGCAGATGAAAGTGAGTGCATCCGTCCCTCCCGGCAAGTCACTCCAGTGCCTTCAGCGTCCATTACAGAAGACTCTGCTCACTCTATCCTTGATGGCACTGCAGATTTCCCACAGCGACGAGGGCTCTTTGACAGCGCGATCCTCCTTCTTCCTCAGCACCAATGTAACAAAGTTCAAGTTCAGGAAAGAAGGACACAGGATGGCAGAATGTTCAACGTAACTTTTTTTGATAAAAAAACAAAACCATCGCTCTACTGGCCTCACTCTGCTCCCACGGCTCTCAGCCCAGCCCTGCTCGTCACATATACCCACATCGCCCTTTGCTAAACAAAAACAAAACAACAAAATAAATGTCTAGTCCTTCACTTTAAAAAAATGGAACCATTAATTTCCTTTTGATTCACATCATGGTCTCACCAGATCTCATCAAAATTGTTACAATTCATTATATCGCAAAAAGACACTTGAAACTCATTTTTAGAAGATTTGAAAGAAATGAATCTCACACAAATATATCTCAAACCATTTTAATTCATAGAAACATAACCATTGAAGGTTAACAGCATGTGTTCAAGGTTAACACTTTCTTGTTACAACTCCAGAGACAATGGCGTGGCTTTCTTCTTTGAAAATGTTCTCAACTCTGTTTATCAATATGCAGGAGATGCTATCATACATCACAGTTTGACACCTTAAATAAATGTCATTTTGACACATAAATGTCTTCCCTTTAGGCAGTTACGCACTGTCTTTTTTTCGTCTCCACATAAAAACAAGGTATCCTCAGAATTGAACTTCTGGGAATACAGAAATACACACTGCTTATACTCAGTTTTGACTCCCTCTGTCCCTTTTCCAAGCTCAGTTCAATGAGGAATCAAAATAATAATAAAAAATCTAAATAAAAAAGGACTTCAGAGAATGTGCTGAGAAAGTCTTGCTTCCCTTAGGAGCCGCAATTGAAATAATCACCCGGTAGGTCCAAGCCTTTGAACAATGTAACCAATAAAACTCTAGCCATATTTCCCTCAAGTCTAGGACTCGGTCAAAGTCTCTGCCTTCTGATACTGCTCCAGCTCTTTTTTCTTCTTCATGGCAAGCTGCAGTTGCTTTTTGATAAGCTGGATTTGTGTTTCCAAGTCTGTCAATTCCTGTACTATTGGGTTCTGGGCAAGGCCCAGCAAGTCGGTTCTTCCGTTAGATGTGGCCTGTAATGGAAGCTGTCTCTTCTCCTGTGGGGACAGCAGTTCTTTACAATGTGAACATTCCAGGTCATTTTGTTGTCCCTCTTGATTAGACAGTTTTTGCCTGTTGCAATTGGAAGTTCCCAAAGAGTTCCATGGAATTTGTTGGTTGTTTCCAACATTGCAGCTTAATCGGAACAAGAACGATATCACAATATCAGTACATAAACACATTTTAGTAAGCAAGTCATGCAAAGTAATAGTTGTTCCAATAATGAAAATCCTGTCATCATTTACTCAACATTATGGCATTCCAAATCCATATGACTTTCTTCTGTACAACACAAAAGGAGAATTTTTGAAAGACTGGTTTCTTTGTTCCATGCATATGTAGCAAAACCAATCTATTTTTACTTGTGTGATATATTCCAAGTGTTCTGAAAGCATATTATATATTTGGGTGAGAAACTGATCACTGAGAATCTTCACATCTAACCTAGCTTTTCTTGTCGTTTTCATAAGACGTGTAGAAATCATGAATGAATTGGGCTGGATTTCCCGATAACGTTGTCTCTTAGAAGACTCTAAAGGTATAACTTAACTAAATGCATACCATTTCTAGGCGTGTTCCCCGAACTATATCTTAGGAGGTTGCTTAAGGTATACCTTCTTAAGTGCGACGTTAACAGGTGCTGTCCGTGGCGGCGGTGCTGAATTTGTTTATCAATGGCTCAAAATCGATTATGCACTCTATGCATGGGCTATTTAACTGCGTATGTGAGAAAGCTGTGTTCTTTATAATAGAAGCACTTCAGAAATAGTTGAAATGGCATTTATCAGGACTCATGAGATCTTATAAATATAATCCAAATTCCAAACTAAATCCAACCGTGGATATTTTATATAATTTTGAAATGATTGTGCGAACTCACAACCTCTCATGCCCAAATGTATCATGCATCAACCCACTACATAATACTGGCATAATATATTTTGCCATAGTTCATTTACTTTACAAGCAGGGTTAATTGCCCACATCACATTAATGGGGTAAATCACTAATTTCTGTTATTGGACGACCTACTCAATAAAAGCGTAACACGCAAAACATATAATCAACAGAGACTACGGCGGAGAAAAAAAAATGGCAGCCAGCGGCTGAATTTCGGGCTGAGCTCCGTCGAGTTTCTTTTGACAAAGTCGGACCAACAAGATCTAAAAGCTGCTGAATTTGCTGCCGTGGCAGGCGACATTTATTTTAAATTGCAGCTTCTGACATGGTAGCCAGGGGACTAACGTTTTCACGGATGAAATAGTGCACATACACTAAATGGCTATGCGGATGGCGATGTCTTTGATTTAGCACAACTATTCGCTGTATCGCTGCCATAGTTTGACCAAACTCCCCTCCACAATCATTCCCTTTAAATAGACTCCATAATGGTTTGCCAGCTGATGTACCTTTGGATAATATAATTAAAAAGCTAACAAACATCAGTGTAATGACAATTGTATTCTTTGCATAAAAACACTTCAATTACAGAATTATATTCGTAGACTGAGATGTAAAGAAGCTTTTTGCACAGTGGTGGATACTATGGTAATGAACTGTCAACAGTGATAAGGTATAGCTAAGAGTGGTCCAGACCAACCTTACGAACGAATGACTTACAGAAGGCATACTTAACTAAGAAAGTTTCGGGAAACACAAATTAACATTAAGGTACAGCTTAAGGTATAACTTAAGAATGACGTAGCGTTAAGGTTTCAGGAAATGCAGCCCTGTTCTTGTGGGTCAAATCGTTTAATAACTGACCTGTTTCCCAAAACTGGTCTAATAAAATCAGAACAACAGATAATCCCAGAAAATACTAATATTTTATCACACAAGTCATGTGACTACTTGTATGATACTTTAATGGTGCTTTATGTCATTTTTATAAGTGCGAAAGCTCCAATTTATTGCAATTACAAGAAAAAGATGAACAAGTACTGTACATTCTTTAAAATTTCTCTCTGTGTGTTTCTTGGAAGAGAGAATGTCATATTAATTGCAGTGTTGTTAACTAAAGCCAAAACTATTTTAAATCTTGTTTGCTAATTAAAATAAACCTGATAAAGCTGAATAGAAAATGTATTATACTTAAATGTTAGGTTAAATTTTTTATTACCCATTGACGCAGCACAATTATCCGAGAATGACACTACTTCAGGACTTTAATTCAATGTTGCTTGAATGCTACAGAGTATTCAAAAGCACCTTGGCTATAAGAGCAGTTTACCTTTTCTCTGGTTTTGCAACAGTCTGTAATTTGTCTTCTTTGAAAGTCGGGTTAAGTGCTCGATGTAATCTCTGAAATACAATTAAATTAAGTATTATTAAAGTGAAGAAGTGCTGAGAATTACAAAGTGAATAATGAGCAAAGCATTCCCTTAATGCTACAACGTGTCACCAAGATTACATGTAATTATGTTTAATACAACCAGCCTAGAACTCTACAAATGAACTTACTTGACTGGTGTGGAGCCAGTATTTATGCTGCGACGACTCCTGCATTCTGGGTATCAGCCAGCGATGGACGATGTGTTCACCTAGTGTGGTGAGGAGAGACAGGGCCACTCCAATGCATAGCATGACAAATAACCCTGAGAAGTGCTTTATCCCCATCTGTAAAGTCTGAGTATGACAACGGAAAGTCAAGGTTAGAAAAGAGGAATAGTTCACCCATGAATTAAATTTTGTCAGTATTTAGTCACCCTCACATAGAACCCCATATTATTTACACAAAAGGAGATCTTCTGCACAACTAAAATAGACAGTCATTTTTAATGGCAAACAAAGATCACACACACACACACACACTCATGTTTGTTTTTGTGAATTGTGAGGACATTCCATAGGCGTAATGGTTTTTATACCGTACAAACCGTATTTTCTATCCCCCTACACTACCCCTACCCCTAAACCTACCCATCACAGGAAACTGCACATTTTTACTTTCTCAAAAAAAACTCATTCTGTATGATTCATAAGCCTTTTGAAAAATGGGGACATGGGTAATGTCCTCATAAGTCACCCTCTCCTTGTAATACCTGTGCCATGTCATTATACAAATTTGTGTCCTGATATGTCACAAAAACACGCGCACACACACACACACACACGTCTGGTTCGCTATCTTTGTGGGGACTCTCCATAGACGTAATGGTTTTTATACTGTACAAACTGTATATTCTATCCCCTTACACTAACATCAGTGCATAAGGCATGGGTGACTTGCATTTGTGTGAAGGTATACCACTGACGTGGAGGCGTTACATTGGGATTGTACAGAGACATATACTGCCATCAAGATGACATCTTTCCTGGGAAGCAAGACAATGCCCGGCCTAATTCTGCATGTTGAGTTAACTTTATTGTCCTTAAAGGCCCCTTGTGCATCCTTATGGACATTTTTGGCTTTTTCAGTTTAGTTTTTTTGATAACTTTGCCTGTGTTAATGCTAACTGCGTAAAATTTGCCACAGGTGTGTATTTTTATTGGAATTTTAATATTTCACCCCCATTTCCTTTAAAAAAAACTATTTTGCACTAGGTACACAAAATACTTCCTCTCAGCGCCTTTTTGACAAAAATGTCCCCATTGAAACCCATTAAAACTGCAATTTTTAATCCCATTGCCATTTAATTATAAAATGTTAAATCTTTGTTAATAGGCTTTTATTCTCTTGGCAAGGCTTCAAAATTTAAATGTTTACAATTTTTTACCAGATGGTGCCATTTTTTCAGGTTTGGCGTATAAAGCAAATACTCACTTTATTCCTGTTTTCTGTTTATGCATATTATAAAGACAATTTGATAAATTATGCAGCTATAACTGTGTGGGTGTGTTGGTATGGATATCAGAGGTTGGTGTGTATGTATGTAATAAAACAATTGTGTGTGGGTGTGCGTGTGTGTGCTTGTAATATTTGAGAGAGAAAAACTCAACAGCAAATAACAAATCCAACCGCTGTGTGTACCAGTGGAGTTTTGCTGACATCTAATGGGGAAAAAGTTGGCACTGCACCCAAACAAAATCTTACTGAGAGCTAATTTTTTGAGATATCAACCTCAAATTTGGAACACAGCTTTTTTAGATTTATGGCTTTGATTTTCTAGCAGTTTTAGAGTTCAATATGTTTCATAAAATATATATTTTTTATAAAATATTATTCATAAATCATTTTCATAAACTTAAACCTCTATAACTTTTTTTTGGTGACTTCAACAATAATCTTCTTTAAAATGAGACTAAACTTAACTCTGTGCTCCCAAGATTTATTTTTTTATGACAGTTTTTTGACATGGACATTTTTGTCCTCTATGGACCTTTGTGTAACTTTTTTTAATTGATGCACAGGGGTTAAAGGCAATTCTTTGTGTAGACAGCAGTATACATACACGTATGTACAGCAACACAATACACGTTAGATAACACACATTTATAATAGATCCTTTAAAAACATGATTGCAGCAGGTATGAAAGAGTTTTTGTATCTATTTGATTTGCACAAAGGGAGTTTAAGTCTCCGACCCGATGGAAGCAGTTGAAATTCAGTGCACAATGGGTGGGTAACATAAGAAAGGACTAACTGCCCCTTTCTAGTCACCCTATGTTCATAAATTTGTGTAATGGTGCTAAACCAGAGTGGTTTCTAGACACTCTACACCATAGAAGGGATGTGCTTGACTGCCTGCCTGCAGTCCAGATCTGTCTCTTATTGAAAATGTATGGCATATCATGAAAAGGAGACTCAGACAGCGACGACCACGGATTGTATCAGGCGAGATTGGGCAAAAAATCCACTTACGAAACTTCAACAATTAGTATCCTCAATTCCCAAACCTTTAAAAAAAGTGTAATTAAAAGGAAAGTGTCACATGCCTGTCCTGTCTTGTGTAGCACATGTGGTGTTTTGTTATTTTGGGCCATGTGCTCGTGTCTCTGTCTGTGTCCCTCCCCCTTGTTATCTGATTAGTGTTTGATTTGCCCCACCTGTTCTCCCTTATCACCTGCCTTGTTTGTTTGCTGTGCTGTGCTGGTTCGTTGTCTTTTGTTCCTGACGGTTGTTTCCTGCCTGATGTTTTGGTCCTGATTCCTTGGATGTATTTCAGTTTGTTTAGTTTTCCTCCTCGTGGGTATTTTGTTTGTTTGTGTTTGTTTTATTTTATTATTTAATAAAGAACCACCCTTTCTTCCTGCATTTGAGTCCTCGCTCCGTGACAGAAAGGTGATGTGACAGTGGTAAACAATTCTGTCTTTTTTGGAGTGTGTAGCAGCCATCAAAATCAAAATTTTGGAAATCTTTTGTCAGTTAAATAAATTTGAAAGCGAATGAACAAATCTTGATTTTTATTGCATTTTACAAAATGTCCCAACTTTTATTTGGGGTTGTATATTAGTACCATATTTTAACAGCTTTATTGAGTGAACATCAAAATAATAGTATTTCTGATTTTCAGTTTGTGTCACGACTTACCTCTGTGACTGCAAAGCTTCTTTTGCCACAGGGCACCACCTTGTACCACTTATCATGTAGCATGTCCATAAATCCATCAGATTTGTACTGACTGACCAACTCAGAGATATTTGAAGTCAGAGGAGAGTTCTGTTTGAGTCCAATGCCATAGCCTGTGAACAGAAGGACAATGCATTTTTGTTTTTATTTTTTATCTTAGCTATTAGAGCTACATGTGCACAGTAGCTCAGTCACTCTGTAACCTATAAACAATAACAAGGGAGTAAGGAACATTCATTTACTTGCCTTCAATTGCAAATGGCTTTCCCACTGTCAGCATTTTGCAGTCTGCATCAATAGACACTTCATAGTCTAAAAGAGCTTTGTCCATTATAAAAGCATCCAGTTTTTGGGGATCATCCCTGAAATAGTATCAAACAGTTTGCTATTATACAGTGAAACACATAGTATTTGCTCCATTCAGTTTTTTTTTTTTTTTTTTTTTTTTTTTTTTTTTTTTCCTCTTCGGAAGTACAATGTCATGTAGTCACAATATAAACTTTTGATCCGTATTCTTGAATTAGTCAATTAGTCCACAATGAACCAAAACTACTAGAACCAGATACCTACACACGCCCTTAGAAGGGAACACCGAGTCCATAACCTGACTTTACTACTAGCAGTTGCATCCTTGTTTACCCTATGCAATCCAAAAATATGTTATCTTGCAAAAAACACATGCTGGATTGATTTAAAAGGAGAAACTTTGCTAACCTTCTTAGGAAAATATTGCAAATTTTATCTACTTCTCCTGAAAATCTATTCATTCTGCCCTGCTTGAAGGAATTATACACTGTGGCAATATTTTGGAGTATGTGGTCTGATTTGAAGACTGCATCAAATCATATCCTGAAGGTTGAGGAGACTCAAAAGAGGAGTTTCAGACTTGCAACAGGGTATACAAAAGGAGGAAAATCTCTTTAAAATGTAGTTAAGTGTGGCCTGTCAAACTCTCACGTTACGTTGTCTGAAAACTCTTGGCATTGATTTATTTGCTTTGGTCATTCCAACAATTAAGTACATCACTGATTCTTGAGATAAGGGACAAAACATGTCCCAAACACAAAAACCCTATTCATGTTAAAAAGTAAGAATGTCAACACAATAAAAATACTTAGTTACATCTAAGGGAAATTTGTATACTCAGGACATTCATTGTGAAATATTTTCTTTAGTATTATTTTAAAAGCACACTCTATACTTGGAAACGCATGTAATCTAACCTGTCCTCAGCATTAGGTCACAATGTAAAACTGCCAAACAAAGTGTTTAAAAATGCAACAAATTAAAAAATGCACTGTTACATTAAAAGGCAGAGATCTTTAAGATATCAAACAAAACAAGTAAATATTTAATTATATTTTCCATTAAAAAATATCTATAAAAGTTGTCATTTTTTAGAATTCTGAATAAATCAGGCAGTGTCATGGGCAGCTTTGACTCTGAAGAGCACTTATTATTTCCTGCTCATTGTGGATCTCACAGTAGGCCACAAAGTCCTGGAAGTTATATATATTTTTTAATATTTTAAACAAACAATATTGAAGTCTCTGCAGTCACAGCCTTAACATGTCAACTCCGTCATCGCAGTGTAATAGTTTCTGTAAATAGTTGTGGGATAAATCTTGCCATTTTGATAAGTTTAAGGTAGCTACAACTGATGACAAACTGACAAAAACTAAATTGCTCCACTGTAGAACACGTGGTTAAGGTGGAATTTTTATTTTATTTTGTCAACTCTGTCAGACGTCAACTCCGTCATGTTTTATGTCTGATGGTTGACAAGTGCTCTCAAAAAGTCTGTATAATGTGATTCAATATGTTTTTTGCATATGGGGATTTCTTCTTATGCTGTTTCATGATTCTATTTACATATACTGTATATTTGGCCCCAGCTGGACCTTTGTCAACACCGTCAGTATTTTACACCATCAGTTGAAGGTTTTTGTTAATTTTGAAAGAAATGTCTTATTCTTTTCTCAATTTATTGTGTAAAAATGTTAAAACATCAATGGAACTACATGATATTATGTCTTAATTACCTAAGAACATTGGTGATATATGTTTAATATTAAAAGGAGGGAGGAGAATTAAGGAATTAAGAAACTGGGTTGTTCATAATAGTGTGAAAACAAACAAAAAATAAACAGAGAATTTTATGATTTAGATCCTTTACTGAAAACCAATATTACATAACTGAAGATTTTACGTTGTTTTTGGATGGATTAAATTAGCATGCTTTTTAGTGTGTCTGACGGAGTTGACACAAATTAAGTTATGGAGTGAATAAATAGTGGAGTGAAAAAATCTAAAACATGTTATATTTCCCTTATCTCAAGAATCAGTGACATATGTATTAAAAAGCCCTATTTTACCAATTTTTGGCCATAACTTATCAGGTTATAAATGTTTCCCCCTCCAATCCATCCTGTGCATCCCTGACTGAGCAAAAGCTAACTTTAACTCACATCAAAATCAACTGTGGGTGGTAGATCATTTTTCTTAATTAGCACCCAAATATGCAAGTGCTTTACACACAGCTCACTGTGCATGAAAGAGAGAGGGAAGATTTGATTGCACTCGGTTGCATTCATTTGTGCTGTTTGTGAAATTACAGTCTGACAGCAAGATTTCAAATTATTGATTCAATCTGTTCATCTGGATGAATTAGTTTACTCATTCAACCTGCATGCTAATAAGTTTGCAGGAATTTAACATATTATAAGCATAGAAGTTGTGGGAATGAGTAAAAGTATGCACAATACCCACAATCCCGTGCTAAAATTCAGGCCCTAATTAGACAATATATATATATATATATGCATTTATGTATTCAGGATTTATAAATATACATTTTGACTTATAACTATATATTCAGATTTACAACTATATATTCAGGATTTACATTTATATATTCAGAGTTATACAACAGTTCTTTCTGGTTCTCGAATTGGATTGGCTGAGAGCCTTTTCCAGCCATGCAATATTCTCCCAGTATCAGCACTGGTACCTTATCACCATCTGTATCGCTCCGCTTGCGGCGACTGTCATGGCGGTCGAGCAAATCCACCATATTTTTTTTGCAAATACTACTCTTATTGTTTCATAGAATGTAGTTTTAAGAGTTGTTTAGGCAAGAATGTAGTCATTTAGACCTCAAATATGTGACTCATATATAAACATAGCGCCTATTTTACTATTTGATTAGACGCTTCCGCAGATGCGAGCTCCAGGCCGTCAACGGCTGTTCAGCACTTATGTACCCACAGAGAACAGCTTCATCTCGGCCAGTCCTTTTGGAATTTGCCACTGGCTTGCATGTAGACAGTGGTTAAACATGAAATATAATTAATTTGGGGTATATCAAATGGGCAATCTTTGGTCATATTAATTTATTACTTGTTCCAGAGCAAATTGATTTGGCTTTAACTTTATATTTTTATTTAACTGAAATCTGTAGGCTACTATAAAGCTGCTTTTGTACTTTTGACTGAACTTGTCCTTGTGTTTATTTCATATTGTACAATCTTCTTATACTTTTATAATGTCTAATATTGTTTGATTAAATATTATTGATCAATAAGTAATATTTTATATAAATAACATGCAATATTTGGTATTGAGAAAGGGTCCATTTGTGATTTTGATTTCAGTGAAAGCTACATTATTACACCATTAGATGGAAGCAAAGAATGTTTTAATGAGTGAGTCAGTAACATAGACTTTTATATTGAAAGGATGAAACCAGGTTGTAAACAATAAGACACAACCTACAAATGCACTGACTAATGCTGTTATGGGAAATCCCCTTAACTGTTAAAAGGACAAAGATTTACTCAGCAGACATTCAAACTGATTTTGTGATTATGACTAAGATTGACCTGAGGAATATCATCTAGATGCAGGTAATGCATTCGTTTTGTCGATCTCTCTCATAATACTCTACATAATACAGTAAGCTTCAATGAAGCGACTCAACGTTCCTTCGTTACTAGTTCTAAAGTAACGTTTTACAAGTAATAGCAGAGGCTTGGCCTCAACTGTCAAACTGTCAACCTTAACTGATTTTAACCTGTGGTGGAAGGAAGTAGTTTCGAACAAAAGAGGGTTTTTAAAGACACTACGTTGTTGTTTCTTATTTATTTACACACTTGTGGAATCAAACTGTTGTGTAAACGCAATATCACACGAGTAGCCATGTGATATGGCTGTACACTCACCTAAAGGATTATTAGGAACACCATACTAATACTGTGTTTGACCCCCTTTCGCCTTCAGAACTGCCTTAATTCTACGTGGCATTGATTCAACAAGGTGCTGAAAGCATTCTTTAGAAATGTTGGCCCATATTGATAGGATAGCATCTTGCAGTTGATGGAGATTTGTGGGATGCACATCCAGGGCACGAAGCTCCCGTTCCACCACATCCCAAAGATGCTCTATTGGGTTGAGATCTGGTGACTGTGGGGGCCATTTTAGTACAGTGAACTCATTGTCATGTTCAAGAAACCAATTTGAAATCATTCGAGCTTTGTGACATGGTGCATTATCCTGCTGGAAGTAGCCATCAGAGGATGGGTACATGGTGGTCATAAAGGGATGGACATGGTCAGAAACAATGCTCAGGTAGGCCGTGGCATTTAAACGATGCCCAATTGGCACTAAGGGGCCTAAAGTGTGCCAAGAAAACATCCCCCACACCATTACACCACCACCACCAGCCTGCACAGTGGTAACAAGGCATGATGGATCCATGTTCTCATTCTGTTTACGCCAAATTCTGACTCTACCATCTGAATGTCTCAACAGAAATCGAGACTCATCAGACCAGGCAACATTTTTCCAGTCTTCAACTGTCCAATTTTGGTGAGCTCGTGCAAATTGTAGCCTCTTTTTCCTATTTGTAGTGGAGATGAGTGGTACCCGGTGGGGTCTTCTGCTGTTGTAGCCCATCCGCCTCAAGGTTGTGCGTGTTGTGGCTTCACAAATGCTTTGCTGCATACCTCGGTTGTAACGAGTGGTTATTTCAGTCAAAGTTGCTCTTCTATCAGCTTGAATCAGTCGGCCCATTCTCCTCTGACCTCTAGCATCAACAAGGCATTTTCGCCCACAGGACTGCTGCATACTGGATGTTTTTCCATTTTCACACCATTCTTTGTAAACTCTAGAAATGGTTGTGCGTGAAAATCCCAGTAACTGAGCAGATTGTGAAATACTCAGACCGGCCCGTCTGGCACCAACAACCATGCCACGCTCAAAATTGCTTAAATCACCTTTCTTTCCCATTCTGACATTCAGTTTGGAGTTCAGGAGATTGTCTTGACCAGGACCACACCCCTAAATGCATTGAAGCAACTGCCATGTGATTGGTTGATTAGATAATTGCATTAATGAGAAATTGAACAGGTGTTCCTAATAATCCTTTAGGTGAGTGTATATCAGCACACTGTGATATTGCTCATTTATACTTTATAACTAGATATGCAGATTATATATATTCGGATTTGCAAATATATATTCAGACTTATATCTGTACATGTACTTTCAGATTTAAATGTATATATTTAGGCTTATAAATATATATTCAGATTTGAACCTATATATTCAGATTTAAATTTATATATTCACGATTTACATATAGGTATTTCCTGTTTGGTCCTACACACACACACACACACACATATATATATTATAAGTCAGAACATTCCAGTGATGCATGCGAGTCAGATCATGCAATGAGAAGGAATTTTTGTTTTACTTCTTAAAATGTATGCTTTGCAGTGAGTTAGATCATTTAATAAGTAAATATATGTGTTCTGCATGCCATAATATGTATGCTTTGTAGTCAGCCAGGAATATGAGTAGGAATATGTGTTTTCTTACAGTTCAAACATCATTCAAACAAGTCTATTCTTTCCTAATCTTGTACAGTGAAACCACATGGATTTGTACAACATAGCAAGAAGGGGAAAGCCATCTAAGAAGGACATGGTAGCGGGCATCCAGTAAAATTAGTGCTGCTTCAGTGATCGATGCCACTTTGCAATAATGATTACGACTTACTTAAGATGATCTATTCCATCAGGGGTTGTAGGGACATTGTATCGTCTCATGTATTCATGCATCTCTGGAAAGCTTTTTTTCACATAGTCCTCAGCGCTGCTCTCCCGAACAGTTCCAAAGCGGAAACCTTGTGATGGATGGTGGAGCTTGAAAAGCAAGAGGACCATTTTCAGCAACCAGTAAGTATATTTTTAACCTCTTAACCATTTGAAAGTTGCAAGCCTGCCAGTCATTTTGACATAATTTGAAAACGATAAATGCAAGTTACTCTTACCTTGGGATCATGTATACCTGAGAGTTGCTCGTAGGTTTTCTCACCAACCATTACAGCGGCGAGATTAGCTGTATACGTTGACAGGCAGAACAAACAGAAAATGGCCCAGAGGTTCATGAGGAATCTGCCGGTCCAACACTTTGGTGGCTTAATGGCGGCAGTCCTGCCGAATAAGATTGCGTAGCAAACGTTCAGCGCAGAGGAGAAAGAAAAGACACGCTCCCTGTTTCTCCCCCTTGGGGTCATCCCGAAAGGGCTTTTCCACTCGTACAAGGTCAGAAACACGGCCGTCAGATGTAAAGACACAAATATTCCCAGCCACATGCTCCAGTGCAGGGGCCACATGAAGGCGCCGATGGGTGCGGCAGTATCCATAGTCCTGACAAGGATTCCCAGACTGGTGGAGAAAAACGGGCTGGTGAAGTCAATGACCTGACTGCGTGCTGAGTTGATGCTAAAGGAAGTGACAGCTAGATGCGCAGCCCCGCTCATGAGGTCCCCGACCAGCCCTGTCCAGCGACCGCTCTTGTAAGCTCCGTATTTCCCATCTCCCACAATGTAGAGGTCAAACTGAAACCCCATGTCCTCTGCCAGCTTCTCTAAAAGATCAATGCAATAGCCATAGCAACATTTTTTAAACTCCATTGGCACAGTGTCATTGGCACTTTGCAAACCCTGAAAAAGACTTTCCAGCAAGGCTGTATCGTTTGTTAGGGGGTCAAGGCACAACTGGCCAGCTGGGCACAAACCTTCTTCATCAACATCTCGGGTGAAGACAAATGGGTGTTCTACCAGGGTGACAACTCGCAAGTGTAGACGTGAGGAATACCGCCAGTCTCCCCCTGGCTGAGACTGTCTCTTATTAGGCCAAACACCATAATCCATAATCACTTTGCCTTGCTTCCAGCTGCCAAGACGCGTCCACATGGGCTTGCCTATTGGGTCATGCTGTAGATTCCATATGAAGTGATGGCTTTCAGAGATGATGGTAGATTCCTCTCGAACATCGATGTAGCCACTCAGGCCGTCAAACAACGTGTTGGCCATGTATCTGAGAATCAAGAGAAAATAGATGTCATCCAGTTCAATCCATAGAAGTTAATCCAGTCTAATTCTAAAGCAAACACGACGTCAAACCAAAATTTGCTTAAATAATATTGCAAAATATCTCAACTATAACTTTTTTTAAAAATAATCATTCTATATGACAATAGCAGAGTCCACACCACTATAACAACAGAGAAATTATATTGTTAATTTTCAGAATTATTTGTTTTTCTAGTTGATAAACAATCAAAGCATTGACAGCCAATCAGAATCCATCTAACTTTAAACAGCTTGCGCATTTAAAGTGGCAGACGACAAAGCAGCGTATGCTTAGCCTTACAATAAGTAGAAAATTGTCATGCATTGGTGCAATGCAAAGCATAATATAGTTGCCTTTACTGTGCATGATTCATCCAAGAATGATATTTGGTGTGTTTATCCTTTACAGAACCTACCATGATTACCACAACACCACAAAAACACTTACTGTAATAAGGAAGCCCAATATTTCATAATCAAATTAAATCCTGATAATCCTGTAAAATCAAGTCCCACCCTACATTACCTTTAGTTTGGACAGTAAAAAGCACTACTAATGTTCATGCCACATTCGCAGTGTCATGACCATTGCTGAGTTGTTTTTAAAACGATGTGCACTCTCAAAAAAAAAAAAACAAGTACAAAATTGTACCTTTTAAGATACAAGTGGCCATCACTGGTGTGGTACCCTTAAGGGTACATTTTTGTACCTTTAAGTAGAAGAAAACAATGGTATAATTGTACCCTAAGGACCAATTGTGTACCTTTAAAGATACAGTTATACGTTTTGTTCCCCAAGGAACAAAATTGTACCTCCATTGTACTCCATTTTTTTTTTCTGAGCAACCTTTTCCAGAAGCATTGTTGTTTTTGGCACATTTTTGTTTTTATGAGATCCTTATTTTGTGCCATATAAATACTGCTCTAATTGCAAAATATAAAATAGGCTATACCATCTAAAATACTCACTGTTCCTTAAATGGCTCCTATGTAGTTTTTCCTAACATATAGCATAGCTAACACATTTTCTTCAAAATATAAATTTTACTATTAGCACTTTTCTGCAGATTAACCACCTCAAATTATTAGTATCTTGGAAATCTAACAGTTTTCTAACAAGTCTATAACAAGTCTTATTTACTGTATTCTGGTCAATTTGGAATAATGTAGCATTACAAGTTAAATGTCTGTGCAAATGCCTTGTCATTTTTCTTTTATGCTTTAATTTCACATTGAATCCATTGCCTGATGGGTAAGCTGTACTATTAAGCCACTTGACTGACCTTCCAATTTGGGGGAAGTATTATTGTGTCTTGTATTTTTCTCTCTTCGATTTAGAGGGGTTTTTTCTACAACGGTGTAGCTAACAGTAACCCTGTTAAATCAGTAATGATAGGAGTGCTGAGCATGTAAAATTTAAGCCCTGAGGCAGTTTGGTTGGAAGTTGTCGAAGTTGTTTCCTGACAGTGCAGTGTTGGAGAAAACGCACTTGATATGCAGTCTTAAAAAGCTCCTCTTGGCTGTAGATGAAGAGGACAATCCTTATAGGATATGCAGATATGCAGTATAGTCACTGGTCACAGATATTCAGAATTCTGACATGGTTCTTTTGGTCTGTCAAGAATTGTCAAATTTTACATCATGTAAAAACTAACCTTTCTGAAAAAGGAAATTGAGAGAGAATCTCTGTTCCTGTTTTGTCTGCTGCATTCTAAGGCAGCATTCCAAATTAAATGGAACTTCGATCACACTTAGGGTCTACTTCTCACTATTAACTACAACTTTTGTCTTAATAAACTCCTTACTAAATGAAGTTGTTAAGGTAGTTAAGTTTAGGTATTGGTTGGATTAAGGGTTGTAGAATATGGTCATGCAGAATAAGGCATATGTGCTTTATATGTATTAATAAACAGCCAATATCCATGCAAATAAGCAACTAGTTAATAGTGAGAATTGAACCATAAAATAAAGTTACCAGGTTGTTGACCAAAATGTCAGCACACCAAGGGCCAGATTTTCTAAACAGGGCAAATTAGCATGAGAGTGCTAATTTATCACTGTTTGTCTTTAGTAATTCCAGACAGTAGTTTTTTAACGCCAAAAGAGTGTATGCGCTGGTGCAAGCTGTTAGTAAATCTGGCCCCTAAGCTCCAAAATATGCCAAAAAAAATGTAATAGTTAAAATTTAATAATATAATTTAAGTAAAATTTAACTCACACACGGGTTATGTTTCAAGCAACACGGGCTCTTCATCAGACAATTAAAAACTTTTTCAACAAGCCTTAATACTCACAGGATCACATGACCAAAAAAACAAACAAAAAAAAAACAGTGGTGTGCTGACTTTTTATTTTTGTTTTTTGTTTTTTATATATCTTCAGCATATTTTTGCCGGTGATGTGCGTGCTTTGTTCCTGTTTCTGCTTAGGTTTTCACAGTGATGCCATAGAAGAAAAATTTCTGGTTCCCCAAAGAACAGTTCTTAAAAGATACATTTTTTCAGCTCTTTAAAGAACAATTTAATAATCTATAGAGCCTTTCTCCACTACACAGAACCTTTAGCGCAATGGAAAGATCCCATGGCAGTTAAAGGTACTTCATTGGACCATAGATGCCAAAAAAGAACTTTTATTTTTAAGAGTGTATTGTAGAAGGCAGCATAACATTTTGATGCAGTCTTTGGATTCGGAGCATGTCTGTGATGCCATTCAAACAACACAAATATTACATAATATCAGACAGCATGCCAAATAAAATACCTGGACAGAAAGGTTCCTGATGTGAGATTTTTAGTCTCAAGTCTTGCCATACAGTTTGTGATGCCAGGAATCAGTGCCAGCTCTGGAGACACAGTGGCAGCCGATCCCACCGCCCGCGCCACCAGCTCCAAAGCATCCTGGACATAATGATCCAGTGAGGGCTCACCCATACGGCCATGCGCAAGAAGACCCAAGGGTAGCCCCTCTGTCCGTAATTCCTCCACCTTTTGAGAGTCTCCTATAATCCAGCGGTAATCTGGAAGAATCAGTCCAAACTTTGCAATGGTGGTAAAGATTCTCCGTATATCCCTGATGTCACATCCGAAGGTCACTATAGTAGATGTTGAGTCTTTGATGGACTCCAGTTGACCTTGCAGGGATGTTTGAAAGTCACTTTTGGAGCTGCTGTTGGTGGATATTTTGAGGACTGTGCCCAGATGAAATTTGGAGCTGTTATGGAGCAAGAAGACAAAGTCTGAAATGTTCATCTGTTGACACATCACCAGACTGACATCGTACCAGTTATTCATGGACAGCAGGGAGAAGATGAGATCTGCTTGAGAGGTTTGAGGATTTTGCATTGCCATCTGGAAATGGAGTAAGTTCTGTTGGGAAGAAATAAATGGGGATATCATTACAGAGAAAATAGTGGAGTAAGGACGGGTCACGTTGGTCAAACGTCCAATTGGTCGATGAGATCGATACGATTTTGTATATTTTTAGCTGCAGTGCTAAAATAAGCATGATAATGCTGTGATGTGCTTTAGCTGTTATATGGGTCATTGACAAGTAAAGCTTTTTTAAAAATCACCTGATGTAATGCATGATGTAATGCATATTTTCGAGTCATGAATAATGTGTTTAAACAAGTTTCAGTTGTTAAATAACATTTAAAAGTATTTCAATGCATTTTTTGACTGTTTTTATCTCAGGCGGTACAACCAAATAGTTGTATGTATATATGCTATATATATATATACCACCTGACATAGAAAGTGAACCAACCTACCCATACCCGTTTTTACCACTATTTGAGAGAGATCTACAAACCTTTTAACTCTGCCACAGTTGGGATTCTCTGGATGATGCATTATCATGTTTACTGTTATTACCTTGTCAATTCATAATTAAAAAAGCCATGTTTGTAGTTGTGCCACTCTGAGATTTGAACATTTTTATTTATCTCAACAGCTTTAAAAATACTGATATTTATAAAATGTGTTTATATGAAAGGTTTCAAACCTTAAATGATGTCATAGTATTTAGATTTTATTTAAGTATTAAGTATTTATTTTTTTATTTTTAAGACACCATTTTAAATAGTTTTCTTAGTCTGTTCATTTGTTCGGACAGTTGAACCACCTGACATTTTGGGGGTTTAAGATAACAAAAAATAAAATAATACGTATTATTTAAATGTATTCAAACTAAATAGGTTTTATAGAATAAAGTGATATATGTCATGAATTTATCAAATTATTTTAAAAGGAAATAGTGCACTTGGACTCAAAAACATGCACAACATGTCACTGACCCATATGGAGTTTTGTGACCATTATTTTTAGGTATTTATATCTGTTAGCTTTGAGGTCATCTATATGGTACTGTGCTTCTAAAAGTTGTCCTTTTTAAAACTTATTTAAAATCCCTCTCTTTTGGGAAAATCAACCAGAAATATTGATGACTCATCTTGCACTACACTAATTGAGAATGTTCACTTATCTAATGATATCTACCAATGACAAGCAAGAATCATGAGGTGCGTCGCAATTGGCATACTTATGCCGTTTTGTAGTATAAATATTTGGGTAGTGTGTACACACTGAATATTCCAAAAATAAGAAGTGCACTTCAATACCTAGATGATTCACTAATTTAACTTGAAAAACGAAGGGTGAAATATTGGACACTTTGTTGGAATGTTGGACAACTGTTGCAGCCATCAGACTCAGATGCTGGATGACAAACATGCCATCTAAATGTCATACACTAGACAGTAGAGTACATAGTGCGTAGTTTAAGTACATTGTGTATATAGTATATAATTTGGGATACAACTATGGTTCGTGGCTGTGCTGTATCAAAACATAACAATTTCAATAAGGCCCGCCCAAACCACCCAGTTTCAATAGAAAATATGTAAATGCAAGAAAGACATCAAACAACTGCATGGGGGTCTTTAACACATGCAGACGGGCTGTATTTAGATTGGAGTCAGATGAATCTAAAACCTGCCTAATTATACTTGTGTAATTATATTCTTCAAGACTGATTGATATACTACTCATTCAGGCCATTCTCCATCTACACTCCTGGGCAAAAAAAAAGAAAAAATGGGGCAAGTCAAAAATGGCATTTTAATGGTCTTAACCATTTTAATCACAAATCACTGGTCAGGAAATGAGCAAGAATTGCAAAAATACTGTAGATAAAGTAACTTAGCACGGAATATCCTTCCCCAAATTGCAGGCAGCTTTTTACAGGAAGAAGAGTCAGTGCTGTTCCACTCAATGTTGATGGCTTCAAACTATGGAAGCTTCTTTCTGGGGACATGCATAACGTGAAAAACACTAAACTTTGCTTAATGTACTAAGACAGACATATTAAAACCCAGTAAACACCATACTAATAAAGCATACTATGTACAGAAAAGCAGATAAGCCCATATGATGAAAGAAAGCAAATTTGTGTTCACTTTATTAAGGTTGGGAGAGACAGATTGTTGGAATAGTTCTTCCTCTGTGTTTAATACAATCTAAGTGTGAGTACAGATTTGGCTTTGCAAATCACTAAACCTGCCTGTGTTTTAAATAATAATAATGAATTTTGTCTTTTTTATAACTGTTGGTCCATTAAGCCTCATTAAGCGTTTTCTTGGTTATATGGGAGGAACGTGTAATTAAACGCACTGCGTTCATATTCTGGACTCATCTGCTTTTCTGTACATAGTATGCTTTATTACTATGGGGTTTACTGAGTCTGGTGTTTTAAAGGGGTCATGAACTGAGAAATCAAAATTTTGATATATAAGAGGTTATCATACTATAAGAATATCCTGTAAGTTTCAGAGCTGAAAACGTCCTTGTTAGTCCTAAAACAGCTTTTATTGTAACCAAGCCCAGTGTGTGAAGTGGAATGTGCCTATATAGGTGAAAGACCGCCTCTGCAGAGGAAGATCAATGTCTACTTCATCATTGCAACTTTGGCTCCGCCCACTGCCGTGTTAGTGAGATGACGAGGAGAGAAGAGCAATACAGGATGAACTACAAATAACATTACGTTCCAAAGGACCCTAATGCTAGGAATGTGGTTATTTATTTTCAACAATCTGAATGTCTCAGTTGCGCATTATTTTGCACTGTGGATTCTTTGGTAAATCAGTCGCAATTTCAGCGCAGGCTTTGCAAACAGACTTTTATGATATTTGACAGTACTACAAAATGTAAGTAACTGTGTTAATTCTAATGCCTGATCTGTGACCAGTGATTTCTGATATGTAATGATTTATCATGGTTTAAATCTGGACTCTGACTAGACCAAAACATGAGCCTGGTGGACTTGTTCTCAAGCCACTTCTTGGTTGTCTTTGCAATTTGTCTTGTTGAAAAATAACATCTGATCATTTTCGCAGTGAAAAAAAAAGGCTCCCTACACACTCTTCCTCCACGCTTCACTGTGGTAGAGATGCATTTATTTTTACACACTGCCAGGCTAAAAAATAAATAAAAAAGTCAGGATATTAGCTAAATTTAAGCAAATGCACTACTTAAAAAGCCATTTCTGTTTTAGAAAAACATCAAAGACAGAATGGAGTTTTTGGCAGAATATGGGAAGTTGTGTGTGTCGTGATGAATCACGATGAAACACGAGTTGAATGGTGATGCTCCAGAGTGGTGTTTTTGAAAATCTGGTGAGAAATACACTGCACAGCCAAAAGAAAGGTTGCTGTTTGGATCATTATTGCAGTGATTATTATGTTTGGTCAGCAACGGCTTTTTAAGCAGTGCATTTGCTTAAATTTAGCTAATTTCCTGACCAATAATTTGTGGTTAAGACATTTTTTTTTTTTTTGGCCCAGGAGTGTAGTTGATTTTGAAAATATGCAGTTCTGCACAAACAAAGGGAAGGCATAAGTTTTAGGCCGAACAGATATCTATCATAATGCATAATTTGATGGACTGTCTCCTTCTGTTTGCATATTGAGTTTCTAAAGCAGATTCTTTTCTGGGGAAAACAAATATTTAGATTTTCAACATGATGTCCAAGTGTACAATTCTTTGATCCTGAACACAATTTCTTTAAGCGCTCTCTGGTTCCATTTGTGATGCATTGAAATAGAATTGCATCTAGAGGGGGCAGAACTTCAAAACTAGTTTGAAACATGATGAGTCCTCTGAAAATAGTCAAATCTGGTCTGATTTTTGTTTAATTAGCATCTCCTTGCCACATTTAACTGCATCATGTTGCTCTAAAGACAAGAACCTGGTTTCACATACAGGGTTTTGATTAAGCCATGATTATGTTTTAGTTCAATTAGGATATTTAAGTAGCTTTTATAAATGTGCCTTAGAAAAAACATTACTGGTATAGACAAAATAATGGCTCTGTCAGTTAAAACAGCTCAAACATGCATTTTAGTCTGGGACTAGGCTCAAATCTGTGAATCTGGGGGAAAATGTATACAATTAGCCTAAATTATTTGAGTTTGATTTCAGTAATGTCCCAGCAGGCAATTTTGCGTTTAAAAGACGTCTAATAGCTGTCCAAACACAGCCCTGATGTCTAAGCTAAAACAAGGCAAAATTTGGGCTCTCAGTGAAAATGTAATAGATGTCTAACCATAGCCCAAGAATAGACTAGTCATCTAGAACATGAACATGTCAAAGAAATGTCAGGTCATTCCCAGGTATGGAAATCAATCATGCCCATCAAAATATGCATGTAGAGTATATCAGATGTGGAGAGAACTTCTAAACGTTACCCATTACGTACAGAGGACATTCAGAAACATTTATTACACAGATTCTGGAATCTTGTTGTTTTAATGATATAATATAGCCATTAATAACATGACATTGTCCTGCAAAGGGAATCAAGACCTTAACAGACCTTGACAGATGAAATGCTTAGCCGAGCCATTTAATTTCCCCCGAGGCTGCAATTATGTGATGGCAGAAAACAGGCTAATCAGAATTGATTAAGGAAAAGCTTTCCAGGGATTTATTTCAAGATGTCTTAACAAAGTCAGACTTATTTTCTGTAGGAGTTGTCATGAGATCTAATTGACCTAACCAGTGGGAGAGCAATAAGTACCACTAGCAAGTTAAGAAGAGACACTTAGAGGTTTTGAGTGGCTACATCATCCGGAATGTGTTTTATCTTGAGGGAGCCAATGCCATTAAATGATTTGCAAGCTGGGATCCAGCCAGATAGTAACACTGTGTCATAAAAAAGCACTGGAGGGTGATACAATTATGTGCTTTTCAAGCAGTTTTGAAGATAAATGGTTAAAAATTGAGGATCTTACACACCCCAGTTCTTCGGGCCTATTGAAAGTGGACATTCCGTTTGTCTTTCCATAACCTTGAATCCTTCAAAATATCCTGAAAGGTATTCAGAATGACAAATGATAAATCTATTAAACTGTGTAAAATAACATAGTTGTTATAATGGTCTGATATAGGCAGGGGTGCAATGTAAATTTTAATGAAGAAATCAATACATTTTAAATCAGTAAACCTTCAGGAATTTAAGTGTAAATTGTAAGTGGGCTACAAACCTTTTCTCTTGTTTTAATCTTACATAGTTTAATTTCTCAAAACGGGATTAGTCTATTATTTCATTCCTCTTGGGTCTTGATTGACACACCAGGGACTGAAATCAATGGGGGCTTGTGGCAAAAATGCCATAAAAATAAACAAAAATGCCCCCCAAAAAGTTAAGTTATGGGGGAAAAATGCCCCAATATGAGTTCCTGATTTTTATATTTATAACATTTACATTGAGTTTATCACATAAACAATTCCCCTGAAAAGTATGTTGCAAATGTAATATTGATTATTGATTATAGAACAGTTATATAAACAAGAAGTTACATTTCAGACTCATAGGGCCCTATCATACACCCGGCGCCATGCGCGAAGGATTCCTCTCTGGAGAAGCATTCAGTCTTTCCGCTCGAAAATTCCGCCATGGTGCAAGCGCAACTTTCTTTTAAAGGGAATGGGAGATGAGACTCTGATTGGTTAATTGCACGTTACACCCAAAACACACCCATTAATCATTAGGAGACTACGTACAACCCTTTTGGATCATGCGCTTGGCGCGCCGATTGTTTTTCTAGCAAAAGTAGATTCGCCTTTTGCCTCAATAAACTCCTAATTACTAATTATTAATAGTTACTAAAGTAGTTGTTAAGTTTAGGTATTGGGTAGGATTAAGGGGTGTAGAATATGGTCATGCAGAATAAAGTATTATTATATGTGCTTTATAAGTAATAATAAACAGCCAATGTCTTAGTAATATGCATAGTAATAAGCAACTTAATAGTGAGAATTGGACCCTAAACTAAAGTGTTACTATTATTTCTTTACCACCACCCCCAACACCCCAAAACCTTTTAAATTCTTGATTTCTATGAATTTTTTACACATATGGTAAATGTCCTAGCATTATTATTATTATTTTATTATATGTAAAATGGTATGCAATAAAATAAATTGAATGCATTTTATTATCTTTCACTATACCCCCAAATCTTTGTTTATGTAATGTTTGGCTTTTACTTTAAGATTGCTAAAAGATTAGACACACTTATGAAGAACCAAACAAATAAAGATCAAGGAACTTTATGATGGCGATGGTCCCAGAAACCTTTGGGTTTAAAAGGTATGAGTTTTGTGTTCCTCCTCCATCTGTGAACAGCAGTCACTGTGAACTATATCTTCAGTAAAGCTCAGTAACACGCACATTGGGAGACTAATTGCTATTTGGACAGATGCTAGACACTGATTCTGAGTTTACAGAGAAATCGGATATGATACATCTCACATGATCCATGTAAAAAAAAGTCCTGACCAGAAGATGGTGCTGGCTTCAAAAGATCAGATATCAAACAGCTCAGCCCTCAGGGCATTTAGTAAAATGCAGTTTTACAGACATTAGGAATCTACCACAGGAATCTAAATTGCCGTTTTGCGTTTTAGGTGTAATAATAAACGTATCAATTTAATGAAAGCAATCCAACCTCAACTGACCTCAAACACCTTCAGTGCTAGTTAGATCCAGATACAGGCAAATGTATAGTGAACATTTGATACCAATAATTAAAAAACAAAAAAACAGGTAATAAATAGCATTGGAGATAATTATGCATACATATGAGACAAGCATCAAAATGTACCCTGGCATTCGTTTTGATAAATTGCATTTACTGTTTAGTTTCTAAGAATGAATTCACTATATCCACCAAACACCACCTGTCATCAGACTGCAACTTACAAATATAAGCCTATAATATTAAAGAAATTATAAACATATCATAACATAACCAACTTTAATTTTGAGAAATGCAGACATATGGAAATGTATTTACTTCCTATAAACTGATAGGAGTAATATGTTCATTTAAAAAAAGAAAATACAAATTTTACAGCTGTGTTATTTACAGTTATATAGTTATTTTGTAATATACATTTTCTGTGTGATAGTGGTGACAATTCCATAATAACAGGCGCTTATAATCAGTTTAAAATCTATATTTTCCGTTCGTTATTAATAATAATTGAATTCTGTCACTATTTGTAATAATTACAACACACTACACGTTATTTTTGGATCTGACATGCTGTCATGTATTGAGTGATCACAAGGGAAAATACAAGTGTAGAATCAATGAGTGTCACGCATTTATATTCTGTAGTGTATTGTTTATAATCCCAAACCCTTAAATAACTACAAAAATATTTAATTAATTCGTGCTTCCAATTAATGCATCAATCCAATTCCAAACATTTCGACATGTTTCCTCTAATTCCTGCAGCTTTTATTTACATTTCTGCATGAAAGAAATTATGCTGAAGAAACTATAATCAGCAGTAGCGCAGAATTTCCTGAATATACAGTATTATGATTTATTATGAAAATAAACACACCTGACTCTGGCGTTTGAATTCCTTCTGGACGACGCTGATGACTGGAATCTGTAGCGTTGAGGAAATAAATTCCAACTTCACCAGTTCGTCCCTGTTTTGTGGAAACGCAATGATGGCAGAAACTCCTTGCACGATGACAGTGTGGCAAACACTTTGCAGGAACGACACGGGATCACCGCAGGCAAATGTAGATGAGGAGGAAAAGGAGAAAGCAGGTAATTCTCCAAGTCCTGCTTCCACAGCCATGACTATCTCAAGGGTGAGGTTGTAGGGTAAAAGCCCCACCACTCGATTGAGGTTCTCTGTAGCGAGTAGAACAGAGTCTCGAGGTAGAAACACAGCATCCGTACCCACTTGTTTGAGTGCGGTTTTACTTTTGGAGGCCTTGTGGGGGTTATTCGCTGAGCTTTTAGTCCTAATACCCCTCCAGTCTTGTTCGTGCACACTTTGGATGACCATGTCCCACTCTTCCCTCGTTTCTCTGTCTGCATCCCAGTCCGCATATCTCCCGCTGAGGGGATCCTGCCTGAATACTCGAGGATGCAGGTGCAGTGCTCCGACTCTCACCGTATGTCCGATCCTCTTCAGAATCTGACATGGTTGTGGATGCGCCATAGATGCTGGGGGAACAAGGATCATTATCAAAGCGCTTGGCGCAAGTAAGGAGAGCCACACTAACCTGCCCAGCGCACCCCAGATCCAAGAGCCCGGCATTACTCCAAACAAGGCTCGCTTAAGCTCTGGAAACGACGGGATCCGCGTCCACCTGCGCGCCCGGTGGTTCCTGCACAGCGCTGGATAGATGATGGATCACCGGTGAATCTCCTAGACGCAGCAAAGTTGCGCTCCTCTCCAACGGGCTTATGAAGGATCGCCAGCAGTGCACATGTCCAACGCGCCTCAAAACACTCGTTGCTCATCTCAAAAACGTTTATGGGCGAAATATTCCCGGTATGAAATAGCTAATCAAGAGAGTGTTTTTACGCGCTCTCCAAAACAGGCGAAAAGGCAGCGAACTAAAATGAAAAGTGATTGTAAAAACCCTAAAGCGCTTCTGTTCTCCAAATCAATGTAAGGAATGTCCAAAAATATAAGATAAATCATTAGATTTTCGATTTATCTTTATTTTTGTATGCAAACCATTATTCCACCCTGTATTTGAGCACGAAAAAAATCGTGAGGGATCTCCAGAAATTACTCGCAAACTATGTCAAAACAGAAACGCGCGTTTGAATGGCTTACATTACAGTTTAAACATGTTGCGCAGTGAAATTTTTCCGATAAACTCCCAGAAGGGCGCTGGAATAGTTCAGATTATTGCATTGGGTCACTGTGCTGTGCGTTTAACCTGTTCACTGCCGACACCTCATAGTCATAGATTCTGTGTGTGTATAGACGATGGATTTAGATTTTTTAACCTAAAGTATGGGTTAGCGATTACTCAGTTTCTTTACATATTATTTGCACATGATATAAGCATAAACAGAAATTAAATGAATGATCGGTAACCCTAAATACATGCGCACACATTCTCTCAATAAAGGTAAATCAACCAGATTGCATGTTTTTTTAAATCTAAAATCAAATTCCATCCAATTAGATTTTATCTGTATAGCACTATTCACACACACACAAACACACTGTATACATACTGTATATAAAGCAGATTATCGCACCAGTGAGCAAGTCAGATGAATGGAAAATTTGTAGTAGGTATATTTAATTTTCACAACACTTTATCTGTTGCAGCAGCCAGTTGAAGTTACACACCACTTTTGATGAAAATTATTATTATTGGTTAGCAAGTATAACCTCTGCCTCTCCCTTGAATCATCAGCACCCCTGTCGTCCTATCACTGCGCAATCCTGACTTAGGGCAGGAGAGGTTGGATAAGAGGAGTGGTGTGACACCAGAACACTGCTGTCGCTGAGTGATGAACAAGAAAAATCTGATGGCTGTTGTACCTCATCACCACTGCCATAAATCTCACACATCGTTCCTCTGCTGAAACTGTGCAGCCTGTGCACCAGTTGCCAGGTCCATGTCATCGCTTAGACAGGCTACAACAGATGACCTGATGAGTTGGACGCCCAACTTAATCTCATTACAATCCATAGCTATTCATATGTAAGAAAACAGTTTCTTTCTCCTTCAGATTTTGATACACACTGATGCATAACATAATAACATTGTGTTACGACCCAGGGTCAGTGAGGAAACATAGGGAAACATCCCTAGCCTCTGTGGAGAAACACAATAAAAGTACAAAGACAAAAGAAAAGAAAAGAAAAAGCAAATGGGTAAAGTAAATAAAACAACGATTGACACCAGAAAAAAAAAAATTGCTCAAGAACTATATAACAGCAAATCACTCTACACCAGAATATAATACAACGCTACTACTACACATCGATTCACTAAACACAACAACACCAACTCCATTCTCCCACACCTCTTCAGCATCCGTGGTGTATTTCAAAGGACGGCAGTCTTCAGGTGACGAATCAGCAGGAGTGCATTTGTATGTCCAATTAGGGTGGAATCTCCTAAGAGTAGAGAGAGAGAGAGAGGCCCTGGCTGTTGCAAATGGCATTCTCATTTCTTACTTGTGCCACTTGAATCATTTCCTTTATTCTCTTCCTTTCCTTGCTTCCTAACGCCACCCTCATTAGGATGTGAGGATAGAAATGAGCATGGAGGAATTGAAGGAAAGCTTATTTGTGTATTGGAATATTCTTGATCCCTCAAGCATCACTTCAAATCGTCATCAGCTGCGCTCAATGGATCTGTCCTTATGTTGTTGAAATTTGGTTATTTAAAGGATTAGTTCACCCAAAAATGAAAATTCTGTCATCAGTTACTCACCCTCATGTCGTTCCAAACCTGTAAGACCTTCGTTCATCTTTGAAACACAAATTAAGATATTTTTGATGAAATCCGAGAGCTCTCTGACCCAGACTGCAATGTTGCTATATTTCAAGGTCCAGAAAGGTAGTAAAGAGATCGTTAAAATAGTCAAAAATATTTTTATTTGTGTTCTGAAGATGAACGAAGGTCTTACGTTTTTGGAACAACATGAGGGTGAGTAATTAATGACAGAATTTTTGGGTGAACTAACCCTTTAAGAATAAATAATAATAAAGCATGATGCCCTATTGAAATATGTGAGATGTATGGTTTATTTAAAGGAACACATAAATACAAAGTTCTGTCATAAAACTCTAGATGGCACAGGCTCATAAATCTTTAACTCAATCTGTTTGCAATTACGTAATTCTCTATAGGGTACAGCTGATTGGTTCAAGCTGTACTGGTAGCCAATGAACTAGCTGCTACAGCGAATTCTTGCCTATTGTTTGCTGTAGCAGTTTGCAGCACTCTTTCAGAAACCCCACACCTTCCCCAGCTCCACCTGTATAGATCTGCTGTGGGGGTGATTCATGTATGCTATATTGTACAGCAGCAGCATGTCCTAAGCAACATGTCATTTATGTATTGGCAGTGGCAAGTCCCATACTTGCTCTGCAGCAGCAGCAATAACAGCAGCAGCAACACAAGCAGCAGTGTAGCAGATCTATTCTGCCAAGACCAAACACGTTAACATTGTCATACTCATTACCATGCCAAACTCTCAGAGAGTTGTCATGACAGAAATTACAATTATTGTTACAGACGTGAACGGGGAGGAGAATTTTGTATGTGCATCAGGTTTTTCGCCCGCAGCTGAATCAATCATCCATCCATTTTCCAAACGTGCTGGTCCAGCGTAATATCATACAGGTATACATTTCTTTTTATTTGATTATTAAATTGCTTAATTACGGTTTATGCATGCTGGTTTCCATGGCATTGTTCAAGATAAATCTTTTCATTACTACTGGAGCTGCCAGTTTGCTACATTTCAAATAATTAGTAAACAGCAAGCAGAAAATATGCAAAAGCGGCAGCCCTTCTGGCGCAATCAGTGTCCGAATTCACTCACTCGTTTTCATTCAGTGGACTATATTAGTGTAGTAATGTAGGGAATAGTGAATAAGAGTATAGGGGGCAATTTTAAACACAGCACGATGTTGCTGAGCCAGGTCACCGGCTGGAGGATAGAGAAGTGAGCACTTGAGCCTTGAATCCACAAGACCATAGGGTTTCGCATTTGTCATTTTAGGTTTCAGAAGGGTGTTTGCGAGCACCCCCTTTGCAGTTGATATGTGCCCTCAATGCGCACATTTTTTTTCAGAGCCCACAAGATCCGCAGCAGACTGCTACCGAAAGTCAAAGCGGTATTATGCAATGAAAGTTTGGATAGGGCCAGACACGCCACAATAGTCTTATGCCATTAAAAGTGTTTACGCGACATTAGTTAATATTTAAGATATTCTGTAATTGTGGTAGGTGATAGAGAGTAAAGCATAGCTTATTGTTAGTATGACATGTGGACCATTTTGAAGACTGTGCATAAATGCGGAGTATGATCAAACATCAAATAAAGCCAAACAATGTGGAGCAAAAAAAGTGAAGTAGACACCAGCTGCTATGTTCATACAGCAGCATCTGGGAGAAAATTAAGTTGAGAACATGTTGCTGTCTGAACGAACCGCAGGGACATGTACGCCAATTACATACTGCATGTTAACTTGATGAATTAACAGCTTTCTGTTGTTTTGCATAATTTAGGTATTATAATATGACATTAATTGCGATCTCAAATTTATTTATTAGCAGAAATTATTACTCCATCACCTGTATGTGATGTTATTAATGACAGTTCTACTGTCTGACCACGTTATGGTTTCAGGAAACAGTTGTGACTAGCTAGTTAGTTTCTACACTGATGCTTTGTGTTGTTAGCAGTAAGTTACGTCTTTGTATGAGAAATGCACCACTGATCTGTTCAAACAATCCGTAAAAAAAACAGTATCAGAATACCTATGAGATCACACTGTAGCCTTGCCTATAGCTGGACTAATAGTCCTTTTTTCCTGCATGATCTGACCTTCACCTCCCCTACATGACAAGGACACTTTGCCCATTCTAGTTCCACATGCAGGACTGGATCACAGTCCTTTGAGGGTCCTGGAAAAGTCTTTTAACCACTGCCAACAATTCTTTATATTGTAATAGTTTCAACCTCCACAAAATACCACATTTGTCCATATTTTATTTAATATTACCAGTTATTATTAACAACAAATTATTCACAGTTATTAACTGCTTTTTATTTGTTGTATAGTATTACAGTTTTTTCTTTCATTTTCTTGTGCTTTGATATAATTCTGCAAATGTCAGTTGTAGTTATTTGACAAACATTTGTGTCTTGTACATGTACACATAATAATAATAATGAATAAACTGTGGCAAGATGTGAAGGGGGAGGAGAATTAATACGTGCATCACGTTTAGTCGATTAAACACTTCCGCAAAGGATACACCTGTGTATCCTCGCTCATGACTCCTCAGGAAGCCTCCTCACTCCTCGATCCTCGCCTCCTCGCGATGCAGTTAGAGAATTGAGATGTTCTCGGTCGGTTTCCGGGTCATAGGATGGAGGACGGAGGAGCGAGGAAACGAGGAGGGATATTGAGAAGCACCCAGGGAGTGTAGCAGTGAAGGAGGACCGATAAACTTGTGACACCATGAAACCTCATTTAAATATTTGAACTCAGTGGTGGCTCATGGATTTTAAAATAGAGGAGGCACTGAGGCACACTAATTATAGCAGTCTGGGATCCCCTCCAGGTGATTTGTTTTTTTAATTAACTGCTTTAAAATGGCTTTGTTGGTCAATTTATGATACAAAATACCAGACGCCATATCACCCTGTAGCCCAAGACTGGTTTCCCACTGAAGCTAAGCAGGGCTGAGCCTGGTCAGTACCTGGATAGGAGACCTCCTGGGAAAAACTAGGTTGCTGCTGGTAGAGGTGTTGGTGAGACGTTAAACCGAGGTCCTGACTCTCTGTGGTCATTAAAAATCCCAGGATGTCCTTCTGAAAAAGAGTAGGGGTGTAACCCCGGCATCCTGGCCAAATTTGCCCACTGGCCTCTGTCCATCATGGCCTCCTAATAATCCTCATATGCTGATTGGCTTCATCACTTTGTCTCCTCTCCACCAATAAGCTGGTGTGTGGTGGGCGTTCTGGCGCAATATGGCTGCCGTCGCATCATCCATGTGGATGCTGCACATTGGTGGTGGTTGAGGAGATTCCCCCTTCTATATGTAAAGCGCTTTGAGTACCCAGAAAAGCGCTATATAAATGTAACAAATTATTATTATTATTAAAATGTAAATAAAAAAAAACAAACACGTTCAGCCATTTAGTGAAGCTGATTGCTGTAGCCTATATCCAGCTAAGGCGTGGTGTCTTCCTACATTTTTAATTTGTAGCTGCTGTTCAAATGGTAGTGATCAAATATTCAATATCTCTACTCTCCATAATTAGTTTCAGCAAGGTGCAGACAGATGACGATCAGGAATAAAGTTCAAATGCAGAGTTTAATACACATCCAACAGGAAATACAGATAAATGCTAATGCAAAACGAGGCTGGAAAAAACAGAGTGAAAATACACCAGGAGGCCCCATGTATAAAACTTTCTGTAGATTTCATCCTAAAAGTGTGTGTATGCACAAAAGCCAGATTTTGCGTACACACAAAAGTTTTCAGATTTATAAAACCATGCGTACACCAGAACCTGTGCAAAATTCCCTTCATAAAACCATAACCTCGTCTGACTCAGCGCGTCACTGACAAAATATTTCTAAAAAACTTAAAAGTGCATATCTTACCGTTTCCTTCAAATATCCTTCCAATATAATGGTGTTTGTCATAATATTGGGAAGACCATGAAAATTGTTATCATTAGGCTACTGTCAGTCTGTGCACGACACTAAGAGCACACCTGCATGCTGCAGAGTTTTTACAGTGTCATTGGACTTACGATCGTCGAGTCCTTCGGTGTCTGCCATTATACCATTATGTTACTCTGCTCAGACAGAGTCAAGTGCAGCATTGATCATTATTCGCACATTTCTCAGAACATGATTTCTGCTATTTAGAACACAATTTAAAGTGGAATTATCATGCGCCAAGCAATCCTCACTAGTTAAATCATTAAAACACAGCAATATTTCTTGTTAAATCATTAAAACACCAATATTTCTTTTTAAATGAATATAAAAAAAGTTGTAACTTCTGGATAATAATTTCATGAAGTTTCAGTGCTTATCTCCATTAATGAGAGTGGCATATTTAATCTAAATGTGTATATCAGATAATCATTCAGTTTACTTCATTATTTCACCTACTCCAGTAAAAGAGTGCGTACGCACGGTCTATGTCCGTACGGTGCGCACATATTTACGCCTAGTTTATTTTTTTATAAATCCCAATATGTGCATGGAAAAATGCGTACGCACATTTCAATGCCTTTTTTGTGCGTACGCAACGTTTATACATCAGGCCCCAGGTGATGAAATCAGGCCCCCAGCTGTGATGATTAGTGTCCATAGAAACTGCTGAGTGGCAGGAAACTCAAACAAAGGAACACATGTGACTAATGAAAACAAACTAAAAGTCCATAAAAACAAAACTAAGAATAAACACAACTGAATAGTGTCAACTAGATTATAAGCGGTAGAAGTTCAAACTAATGTCACTTTTTTTTCTCACTACTCTAACCACTGAAAGTGAAATACTCAATGATGATTGGGTAATTTTTTTTTACTAACGGAGGCAAAAGTCCGAAAAGCTATGGATTTGCTTCCCCTCTCCTCTATTCTCTCAGACTCACCTCAGCACAGTTTTCCAAATGGCAGATTCGTACGGTGGCCAGGAGAGCTCAAAGCGCTGCAACTGAAGAAAACATGCAAATAGAAAAAAACACACCAGCAAATTAAGAAAACATCTTCATTATTTCGAGAACACGTGCTGCAAAAGTTCACAACACAACTGAATACAGAAATAAGCTTACTGCACCACCGCAAAAATGGTAGTTGAAATAAAATGCTGCGTGAACTCAACCAATGTTCAGCGCCCAAGTCCCACCCCCGAAAATTCCTGAATTTTGAAAAAGTACTACCGCGTGAGCAGGGACTTTCTGAGGGGGAAATTTTTACCCAGAACTTAATTTAGACTCTGGTCCCTGCGGTCGAAACACACAAGGTTCTTAAATGTTTTTTTGGCGGGGTGTATGGTTCCATGAAGAACCTTTAATATCCAAAGAAGCGTAAAGCAGCGCATCATCGCGCGTCACTCCTGGATAACAGAAAATGGGCAAAGAGGCGGCACGTGGGTGGAGCTGAGGTGACACGATGACTAACAAACAGCAGATAAATGGCTGTCCATCTGTCACTCGAAGTGGCCACGCCCTTAATTATGCAGAATTTTAAGGCTTTATATAATGTAAACGAATAAGATATAAAAAAATTCACCCCCCTCACAGTTGTCATGAAGGGCAAAATTAGTCGTATAAACCAAAACCACATTTTGTACCAGGCTGTAAACATGTTTTTTTCTGCTGTAAAGTTGGGCATTTTAACATGGGGTTCAATGAGATTCTGCTCCCTTCTGGAGCCTATCCCTAGTGGCCAGTCGATGAATTGCAGTTTAAGTCACTTCCTTATTGGCTTCCAGAGAAACTGGGGGAGGTTGCCGCTTGGTGAAAACCCCTGTTTGGTTCTTCCTGGCACCTTTATTTTTAAGGGTGTACCACCCCAAAGTCCCTAGTTCCTGGGGAAAGTTCCTCCGGTGGAACCATGACTAACCTGATGAAGATGTTTTCTTAATTTGCTTCAGTTGCAGCCGGAGCCGGTTCTAGGCATGGGCATCTGCCTTGCCCAACGAATTGGAATTTAGGAACTCATAGTGTTCATTTGTTTTTACAATTTGTGCATTGATTAAAACAATCTGAGGTGGGCTATGTGTTGAAAGTTTTGATGAAGGGCTGTAGAATGCCCCAAAGAATCCTCAAAGAAACCCCAAAGAAAAATGTGCAGTATTTTTCCCTCTATTAACTGAAAGTAACGGCGTGGCGCGTTGCTACACGTGCTCTTCAGTCTGTAGCAGAAAAGCAGAGGCTGCAGTCACACGAACAAAAACGGGCAGAAATATTTGCATGCTATTAAGGCAATTACGAGCAGTTGTATTTGTGAATTATGTATCTTGTAAATATTTATATACAGCTCTGATTTGATTTTTGATTCAAGTTGAAATTAGCTCATTTAAGAATGTGCATGTATTGCATGGACAGAGCTAGAACATAATGTAGCTAAGTGTTTAAAATGCAAATGCATAGTTCTGTTGAAACCTTGCCCTCTTTGGCTTGCTTTTGATGCTGTAAACTGAATGTACGAGGCAAACTGTCTGCTTAAATAACAGCACTGAAATAAAAATGTGCTGTTTACTATCCTTTATTCAGTTTAGGGCCATTTATACAGGACGCGTTTTTGCGGTTAAAACGCAAGATACAGGTCTAGAGACACGTTTTTTAAAAGTTATTTTAACATGTAAAGCCGCATCATGCACGATACTCTGCAAAAATATGGAAGAGATGCAGCGCAACAGTCAAACGGTCTAGGGTGACGTTTACATTAAAAAACCGATATAAAAGTAGTGCAATGGATTTAAAAAACACATCCTGTGTGGCATTTAATTGCCCCTTTCCACGCAATTTAAGTTGCATTCATTGCTATAGTAACATGTAGGCTTCCATTCTGTTTTCTTTCCAAATGATCTATCTATCTATCTATCGTATACCCCCTCCCCCCACCCAAAAAAAAGCCCACCCAGGATATCTGCCAGCCCACCCTTCTATAGGTGCCTAGAACTGGGCCTGGTTGCAGCACATTGAGCTCTCTCAGCCACCGTAGATTCAGCACTTCCGGGGAAGAGCAGCAATGTTTCCGACTTTTTTATTTTATGGTGTTACAATGGTAAAATTAGAAACAAGAAGTTTACATTCTGAGACATGAAATTAAATGAATAATTGGGAATGTTATTAACATTAAATTCCTTCGTCTGTCCTTCTAGACCTTCCTTGCCTTCCCTGATGAGCTGTGTGAACTAAACTATATATTTTTTTTTACTTCAAAGTGTGTTTTATTTTTAGAATAACGAGCCACACCGAATGGCTAGAACATACATTAATCTTTTACAGTTATAGGGACAAATGTACTAAACAGGGCACATTAGTGTGATACTGCATCCTATAAAAGCGCAGATGGGAGTGGAAAGTTCTGAGGCTGATCTATTTACAATGCGCACATTAAGGAAGCAGGGACCTGGGGCCCATACCATGATGGTAGTTGAACAAAACCAAACCAATCTAATCAGGCTTTGTTGGTACCCTGACGCTGATCACCAACGTTCTCTGTCAGCTCAGGCTTTGATCCTGAGTTTAGGAGTTTAGGTGTGACATCAGTAGCAAACAGCCAATCACATGCTGTGGAACAGTAAACTGCGATTCACTTCTCATGAGAGAAGCAGTGCGATTTACATCTTTCTTCTTCAGAATATTATGAGATTGAAAAATATGAAGAATTTAAACAAATTTACACAACAAGAAAAAAAGAACTGTCTATGAAAGAGGAAAACTAAAAGAAAAAAAATGTTGCTATGTCAGTGCAAGTAAAAGTTGTGAAGTTATTTTATATAGTTGATATATGAGCAATATCACACGAGTAGCAGTTTTACACTAATGTATAAACGCAATATCACACTCATAGCCATGCGATATGGCTGTATATCAGCACGCTGTGATCACCTACAGCACTTGGCCAAAGAACGTTGAGTTGTCTTATTGAAGCTTATTGTATTATTTAGAGTAGAGTATTATTACATCCATTATAAAAAATCATCGCTGATGGCCTGGAGCTCGCATCTGCGCAAGCTTTTAAACAAATTTTAAAACAGGCACTATGTTTAGCTATATACGAGTCACATATTTGAGGTCTAAATAACTACATTCTCACCTAAAACACTCTCAAAACTACATTCCGTGACACAATAACAGTATTTGTAAAACTATGGAGGTTTGCTCGTCCGCCATGACAGTCTCTGTGAGAAATGTTGCAAGTGGAGTGATACAAACTGTGAAACGGTTAGAGTGCTGATACTGGGAGAATATCGCACTGCTCTCAGCCAATCAGATTCGAGAACCAGAAAGAACCGTTGTATAAGGGTATAGAGAGAATTACTATTATAAATAAGCACTGCTAAAAGCCAGATAATTTTGTCTTTAAAAATCATTTGCTATGTAGTGACCTTTAATTTGGAGTAGAAAGGGAGTGACTTTATTGCATCAGACATGTGATACTTTGCTCACAGCTGATTGGTTAAGTTTTGGTTTGAGATCTCTTGGAACATAACCTGCCCCGGAGCAGGTTAACTGTGGGGCATAATGTGGGGCATAACACTGCTAAAAGCCAAACTGGTGCCTAAAACCCAGGGTTGGCACAAACTAAACTAAAATATAACTAGCTAGCCACCTAAACCGGCTTAAAGGTATGATTTAAAGAGGCTTTGGAGGCCCCTGGCAGTCAGAGGCCCGGAGTCCCTGCTCATCTGGTCTATAATCCAGCCCTGATCAAAGGCTTTTCCAGCCTTATGGACACAGATCATCTCATTTATTTGACATTTTTGTTAATGAACTTCCAAATTTCCGGTCTAAATCATACAACTTGTCATTCAGATCAGATAAATATCAATGAAATATAACCAAAAGCAGGATGATTTCTACAAATCACTAACTATTACTGATTCAAAAACAAGTGCAAAATGAATGAACGGCATCCCAGTAATTGCCCTAGCTTGACATCTACCATATAGAGGGCATAAAACTCAGAGTATAGACCTGCATCATGAGCGAGATGGGCTCTCAACGGTGACTCCTTGACCTTTCATTGACAAGCCACAGCAATAAATATCATGTTCTCATTCCCCTCCTATCAGACTTAATTATGAGAGGGACCCAAGCATCAGGCATGACTGGTTGCATCATCATCTTCTAAGGCTGTGCTGATGCCTAATGTAGGTCAGGAGGAAATGCCATTGTGACCTGTTTATACACTATAGCATGGGTCGCAGACAGGATGGAAAAAAATGGTAAATGAAAAAAAAAAAATTTTTTTACGAGGTGGAGATTTTGTATGAATTCATATGTATGATTAGAAAAAGACTAACCCTGAACCTCACACTGTCACATTCTCATATGGGCTGAATCCGAAATCACCCCCTATACCTCAAATAGGGCATTATTTGAAGGGACAGCCATTTGTAGTGGTGTCCGAAACCATAGAGGACGTTATCAAGCAAACTCGTTCTATCCCACATTGCAACACATTAACGTGTGTACAGCCGATGTACACTCAACACTGTCCGAATTCACTCACTCATTTCATTCACTCCTTCAAGTGAACTAAATTAGTGGACTAGCGTAGGGAATAGTGATTGAGGGTTTAGGGGGCGATTTCGGATTCAGCCATGATTTCTCTTCTTTTTTTTCCCTGTGTTTAGTTCCTGTTTACTTTGTCCCCTTGATTCCCTCGGTTGTCATGTGCTAGGTTCTCATTGTGCTTGGTTTCCTTTCTTTCGCTTGATATTATCTTTGTTAATTTAGTTTAATTAACTTTTTCACTGACTGGCCAAATTGGCTACAACATTTTTAAGTTACCGGCCATTCAGAACTTCTACTAGCTAAAAGAAAAAAAAGAAAAAGAAACAAAGAAAAATAAATCAGATCAACTGTGTCACTGTCACATACACAGACATACACAGACATGGTTATCATAAATAATAATCATTATAAATAAATAATAATCTTTATTGCAGAGGGTAAGGAAGCAGAGCGGGGATTCAACAGGTAAGAGATATAAGCAGATGAAATTTCACTGAAGGCTTATCTGGTTGTAATGCCGTGGTTTATCTTGCAGAGGGTGACTTGTGAAGCAGGCTGGTGCACAGGGATTCCAGAGTGATGACGATGGGGATCAGAAGACGACAGACAGAAGATAGATCTGGATAAATGGGTAGGTACTCAGGTGAGTCATACAGGCAGGTTCTCTGGTGAGTATAGCGGTCGGCGTCTGTAGCTTGGATTAGCAACGAGACCAGACCATGAGGTAAAGTGAATGGTGGTTAATAAAGAGTGTCTTGATGAGGGTGTGCAGGTGCAGGTGATTAGAACTCTGGTGACAACGATGGCTGACTGAGTGCAGGTGGTGAGCAGGAAGGCTGTTGGGAAGTGTAGTGCAAATCTGACAGGTGACTGAGTAAGCTGGTAACTGTGACAGTACTCTCCCTTCTCCGGAGGTGCATCCTCACGCCATAAACTGGGGTGGGAGGGTGGGCACCCTGGAAGTTGACAAGGGTGAGCCGGTAGGTCAGGGGACCATGGCGGATCAGGCAGCTCAGGGGATCAAGGCGGATCAGGCAGCTCAGGAAGCTATGGCGGCTCAGGCAGCTCAGAGAGCCATGGCACTGCAGACCGTTCAGGAGACCAGGGCACCGCAGACCCTTCAGGGACCGCCTCTGTGGATGGACGGAGCCCCCACTGGACTCTGGTCAGGGGCTGGAGCCCTCACGGGACGCTGGCCAGGGACAGGAGACGTCACTGGACTCTGGACGGGGACAGGAGACGTCACTGGACTCTGGACTGGGACTGGAGACGTCACGGGACTCTGGACGGAGACTGGAGACTTCACGGGACTCTGGACGGGCCAGGGTTGTCTTCCGTATCGGGGAATGAAGCTCTCCAGACATCTACTGATGGCCTCTCTCCAGTCCAGTCCTGAGATGTCTGAGAGCTCCCTAGGATGAACGACATTTACCCCGATGCGGTACAACGACTTGATTATCTCGTCACGTTATGATTAATTATAAATAAATAACAGCGCCTCCCAACCGTATAACAGTGAAAACTCAGACTGGCAAAAAAATTGTGGTCATAAATGATGGAAAATCTCATCAATGGCAGAGGGAATATTTAAGGTGCGGTCACACTGTCAGAAGAATTTTCATGGCCAAAATCCAGTTGTTTCATTAAAAATCCACACGATCAGCAATTTCATGTGAGCGCAAAAGATTTCCACACAGATTTTGCAATGCAGGATTTACAGGGTTGACCAACAACAAAAAAACTGCTTGGTTTGAAAGTGACTTTTGTGTGAGCTGTTTCATACATTGCTACACTACTGACAATGCTAATGTGGCCGCACTTTTAATGTTCATTTTTGGTTTTAGTTTTTTGTAAAAAAAAAATTTGTTCGGTAAAACATTTGGTTTTCTGTTGCTTATGTTCTGAATTCCTGGAGCAAAACCAGATGAGAACAGCAGTTATAGTATTGATTATATCAGGCATTGATGCTTAGTATCATGAAATAAAATATGGATGACCAGGATGAGGACACAAGAGAATTCCATCAGGATTGTTCATTTCATCTTCTGTCAAACTGCCACAAATCATGCTTATAATGCAGTGTGCTGTGCTGGAAATCTCATCTAAACTAGAAAAAAGAGATAAATACACACCACTACAGCTCTACAAGAAATAAAGGCCTAGCCAAGTAAATGTTCAGGTATTGATCAGGCATCTGTCTGGGTATGCGTGTAAGATTGGCTAACAGGCCTGGCACATCTAGGGTTTAAGTACTTCTCTGTTGTACACACTCCTATTTGATATCTTTGGTTCTTTTATCTTTCACCTGGAAAAATGCACTAAAAACAGGTAGAAGTAAGTAATTTTACCTGCGTGATTAGAGATATTAGAGCAAATGTGGCTTTGTGCAAACCATTTAAAGGAAGGAAACCATTGTTTTGAAGGAAGCATCTGTTGCTCACCACGACTGCATTTATTTGATCAAAAATACTGTAAAAACAGTAATATTGTGAAATATTACAATTTTAAATAACTTTATGTGAAAATATTGTAAAATGTAATTTATTACTGTGTTCAATGCTGAATTTTCAGCATCAATACTCCAGTCTTCAGTGTCACATGATCATCATTCTAATATGTCTGATTATTATTATCAATGTTAAAAAGATGTGCTGCTTCATATTTTTGTGTAAACTGTGTAAAAGTAATGTAATGTCTTTTGATTAATTTAATGCATCCTTGCTGAATATAAGTATTAATTTCTTAAGAAATCTTACTGACCACAAACCTTTGAGTGATGGTGTATGTATTATGCTGTTATATACTTATAATACAATCTTAAATGCTTATAAAACTGTAATGTTTATATAGATAAGACGAGAAGCCTCATTCATTTTCACATGCCATTTGATGCCTTAGGTAAAAACAATCTATGTTTTTAAATGTCATTTCAGCAGGTTCATTACAGAAGATATGATTTGAAAGAAATAGTAATTATTTTATCCATGACATTAACCAGATCCAGCACAGGTGCTTACAGGGCATATATAAGGTTTGTGTTTTATTAGTGTATCAGAAGCCTTCTGTTTCTTGTCTTGATACTTTTTTATTCCCTGTGGCATCAAAAAACCTTTTTCCTGCTGTGTCTTTTACTTTCTCCAATGTCTTTTCTTTAAGTGTTCATCTTTTTTTATTTTAACACTTTTCATGAGAATTTACAAAACGACTTCCAGCTGATGAGATGGTACTTTTTGAGTTCTTTTTAGAAATGCACAAAAATTTTTAATTTCTCTTAACATAGTAACAGACACAGTGGATTGAGTGAATCTTTTTAAAGCAATGATTTGCCCAGCAATGATTTGAATGAAAGCGGATTAATATACATTTAATTATTTATTAAGCCCACTTCAAGGCCAGCTTGTTCATATGACTTTCATCCATTTTCACAGAGATCAGATTCGGTTAATTCATCTTATAGGCTCGTTCTATTTGAAGGTATATTATTTATTTATCTTATCTTTTTCGTCAAATGACATCTGATTCTTGACATATAAAAAGGTCTGTTCAGTTCATACTTTGAACTGGAAATTGATGGGAGACTATGAATTCTCAAAGAATTTAAACACAGACATGAACTTCTCATTTGCAGACAGATTGCTCTCTGGAGGATGTCAGTAAAGTCAAATTTATGTCTGAAAACATGTTGCCGATTGTTGGATCAAAAAATTACACAGATAAGCCACAGCGGTTTTCTAATCTCTGCTGCCCTAAAATTATGCAAATTTCTAAAATATTCAAAGCTAATTTGTATGTAAGTGATTCATCCTCATTTGTAAGTCACTTTGGTTAAGAGTATCTGCTAATTGAATAAATGTTAATGTACGTTTTATTTGGTGTACATTTTCCAGCTCTGATTTAATTACAAATGACATAATTTGCTGCTTTCCCGCCATGTCATAATTACTGTAGTCTCAAGATGACACGTTATTTTCGGAGCTGTTCACATCCTCGAACTGGGAATTATGCATTTCTATGGCAAAACTATCAATGCCTAAATTAATTTGTAGCGATCAGTTATTACAGAGCTAGTAGTAAGTAGGTGCTCTCAGACAATTCCCATCTTACAAGCCTACAAGCTCTACGAGCATGCAAACGCTTTTTACAAGTTGAAACCACGTAATTGCGGTAATTATAACATGGCGTGACCGCACCTACTGGCTAGTTACACATTTTAAAAGATATTGCCCTCTTAAGTAGAGTTAATGTAGTAAGATTGTAGATTAAGTTTAAAAAAAAAAAAAAATAGCTTGAATGTAGTTTAACCCCAGAAAGCCTGACACAATTTTTTTTTAACAGTTTATTGAGCCATTAGACAATAATAATATTTATTTATACTACAGGACTGGAGTCTTCGTCGAGTCTTCAGTAGTCCTAAACGGACAAACTGCTCTACAGAGCGCTAGTCATTCTCTGCTCTCTCCGACGACAAAATTTTTGTCCTGTGGCCACCGTAGCTTCTTGATGGCACAGCTCCAAAATCTCCACAAAATCCTTCAAAGGATCCCCCCCACACTACCCCGCCTTAGTACAAAGACAATGGTTGGTCCTCTGCCTCCTCCACAAAACTCTCTAGAGGGTGACCTGATGTATTGAAGATGCCTGCTGAGTTCATGTTGAGTAGTGATATTCGATTTTTAAATGAATCATTCTTTTAAGCCACTAAGCGGTAGATTTTTTTAAGTAGACATTTATGTGATTAAAGTCGAGTCAACGTTGACTAGTCGCTGATGACGTCATTAATGAACAAATGTAGCGAATTAGCTCAGAGGGGAAATATTAATAATTATTCATAACTCATTATGATTATTCATTATGATTAATTATGAATATTTGAATCGGTTAAATAGATTAACTTGATGTAGCTACATTAACATTACAATCAATCAATCAATCAGTTAATCCTGTGAACGTTCAGTATTGATATTTTTCATGGCCACAGAAAAATAATTCTTCCTTTGTATTTACACCGCTTAGAGTGCATAACAAGATCGATCATTTAAGTGACAATTTGTTTGCAGGCAGGGAGTCAGAACCAACATATATTGTGCACAAACTTTAAAAACTAAATCACGTACAAGATTAAACAGACATAAAACGTCTCGGTTACGTATGGTAACCCTCGTTCCCTGAAGGAGGGAACGGAGACGTACGTCGGACGTCACCGACGAATTGGGATCACTTCTGGGAGCCCCTATCAACTTCGAGATATAGAGAACGGGCCAATGGCCATTGGCGTGCGAGATTTGCATCTCGCGCTCCGCCCCGCGCTGCAGGTATAAACAGGAGGCGAATGCAGCGCACTATTGTTTTTCACTGAGGAGCCGAACTAGTGACTCGGCCATGCAGTGATGGTACAGCAACTGTGGCGACGGGACGTACGTCTCCGTTCCCTCCTTCAGGGAACGAGGGTTACCATACATAACCGAGACGTTCCCTTTCAGTCGGTCACGTTCGACGTACGTCGTACGTCACCGACGAATTGGGATCCCTTTGGAAAACGCCACAGTTACTACCACTTCCAGCGCCCAGCGAGAGCCCCTCAGACCCCGTCTGTTCCGGGCGGGGAATTCACGCAGGGAAGTCACACTGCTGTTCCGCAAGACCCACTTCAGCAGACTATTGGATAACGCTGGGAAAGCGTGCCTAGAGGGACGCTGCGGAAGCCACATCATGCCCGAAGGGAGTTACCATGTTGAAAATACACGTATGGACTGGCCGTGGGCAGTGCAACATACGGAAGTCCCAGGGGTGGCCCCGGCCAAACAGGCGGGGGAACAACACCTAACTGAGATGGCAGAGGGAAAGACACGGGCTCGCCGTAGGGAGCCGTACCATGGAAGAATACACATATGGGACCGCCGTGGGGGTCACAACATATGGAACCCAGCCTAACACAAGTTCCACCAATGCATACGAGTGTTAGACCTGGCGTCGGACGCTCCGCCACATCCGACTGCCGCGGGTTGCGGAGGACTCAACAGGGTTCGCCGTTCTGGGGAACTCGACTGGAGCATATAAGCGCACGTATCCGTTCCAAAGGGAAGGGAGTGGCGCAGCAAGCCGACACTTAGAACGGGCACTTCGGTGTTACTGACTATGGGAAGCGAGCACACAGAAAGATACCGGCTCTACACGGAGGCTATAAAATCTAGCGAACGTGTTAGGTGTCGCCCAGCCCGCAGCTCTACAATATCTGTCAGCGAGGCGCCACGAGACAACGCCCAGGAAGAAGCTACACCCCTAGTGGAGTGGGCTCTTAACCCGAGCGGGCAGGGCACGTCTTGGGTTTGGTACGCCAAGACGATGGCATCCACTATCCAGTGGGCCATCCTCTGCTTGGAGACAGCCTTTCCCTTCTGCTGGCCTCCATAACAGACGAAGAGCTGTTCTGAGGTCCTGAAGCTTTGCGTTCTGTCCACGTAAGTCCGCAGAGCGTGGACTAGACAGAGAAAAGCTAGGGCTGGGTCTGCCTCCTCCGAAGGCAGCGCTTGCAGGCTCACCACCTGGTCCCGGAAGGGAGTGGTGGGAACCTTGGGCATATATCCGGGCTGGGGTCTCAGGATTACATGAGAGTTACCGGGCCCGAATTCCAGGCACGATTCGTCGACCGAAAATGCCTGCAGGTCCCCTACCCTCTTGATAGAGGCCAATGCAGTCAGGAGTACTGTCTTCAGAGACAGGATTTTTAAATCAACTGACTGCAAAGGCTCAAAGGGCCACCTTTGCAGTCCGGTTAGCACCAGAGTTAAGTCCCAAAAGGGTATAGAGGGAGAGCGAGGCGGTTTTAGTCTCCTCGCCCCCCTCAGGAACCTGACGATCAGATCGTGCTTCCCTAGAGACTTACCACCTACCATGTCATGATTAGCGGCGATAGCGGCAACATAGACTTTGAGGGTGGAGGGAGACAGCCTTCGCTTCAACCCGTCCTGTAGGAAGGAAAACACAGAACCGACCGAACATCTCCGGGGGTCCTTCCTCAGAGGAATGGGCCAGGGAGGTGCTGTTGCGAGAACCAAGTCCAGTTGGGCCAATACAGAGCAACCAACAGGACTTGCTCCTCGTCCTCCCTGACCTTGCACAGAGTCTGTGCAAGAAGGCTCACTGGGGGAAACGTATACTTGCGTAGGCCCCGGGGCCAGCTGTGTGCCAGCGCATCCGAGCCGAGGGTCCCCTCGGTCAGGGAATAAAACAACTGGCAGTGGGTCGTGTCCGGGGCGGCAAACAGGTCTACCTGTGCGGTCCCGAAGCGACTCCAGATCAGCTGGACCATCTGGGGATGGAGTCTCTACTCTCCGGGGAGCACTGGCTGTCGTTAGAGCTCGTCGGCCGCACGATTGAGCAGGCCCGGAATGTGAATGGCACGAAGCGACCTCAGATGCTTCTGACTCCATAGGAGGAGATGGCGGGCGAGTTGAGACATGCGACGGGAGCGTAGACCACCCTGTTTGTTGACGTACGCAACGGCCACAGTGTTGTCCGTACGGACCAGAACGTGCTTGCCTAGTAGCAGCGTTTTGAAGCGGCCCAGCGCAAGACGAACTGCTAACAACTCGAGGCAATTGATATGCCATTGCAGTTGAGGCCCCGTCCACAGACCCGAAACTGCAAGCCCGTTGTACGTGGCACCCCAGCCGGTGGATGAGGCATCCGTGGAGACAACAACATGCCTGGACACTTGTTCTAGGGAAACTCCTGCCCGTAGAAACGAATGGTCCGACCACAGGCTGAAGGTTTGGCGGCACCTCGGAGTCACGGGGACACGGAGGGATCCGCTGTGCCACGCCCATCTCAGGACTCGGTCGTGTAGCCAGCGTTGAAGCGGTCTCATATGAAGCAATCCGAGTGGCGTTACAGCGGCTGCGGATGCCATATGCCCCAGGAGCCGTTTCAGTGGTACCGCTGTCCTGCATTTGAACGAATTCAAGCAGTTCAACACCGACTGGACACGCTCCTCTGTGAGACGCGCTGTCAGATTGACCAAGTCCAGCTCCATACCGAGAAAAGAGATCCTCTGCACGGGGCAGAGTTTGCTCTTTCCCCAGTTGACCCGAAGTCCCAACAGGCTGAGGTGACTGATCACCGTGTCTCTGTATTCACACAACAGGGACAGTCCTGAAGGGAACGACCTTCAGGTCGATCGCTGCAAACCAATCTTGGGGACGGATGTACTCGAAAGTGCGCTTCTGCGTCAACATCTGAACGGGCAGTTTGTGAAGGGCCCGGTTCAGGACTCACAGGTCCAAGATTGGTCATAACCCACTGCTTTTCTTGGGCACAATGAAGTAGGAGTTATAGAACCCCAACTTCATGTCGGCTGGAGGGACCGGCTCCAATCGCGTCCTTCGTTAGTAGGACTTCGATCTCTTTCCACAAGATGGGCGTCGCAGCTCCACACAACAGTGAAGTGGACGCCCAGAACTTGGGAGGATGCCGTGCGAACTGAATCGCATAGCCGAGCCTGGTGGTGCAGGTGAGTCAGCGGGACCGTCCCGGAAGTGCTAGCTAGGCTTCCGGAAACCGTACCATGAACACACCCGCCCCACAGACGTACCCGCAGTAGGGCAGCGAAGTGGAGGGCAGGGACCCGACCCAAGAGGCACAGCGTCCTGAAGTGGGGTCTGAGTGCGCACGCAGCACCTACCTGCCCCACGGTTGGACGGAGGGTATGAGAGAAGGCATGGTAGCGTTCTCAAGCCATACGCTGCGGTCCGCTGGCGACTGAAGGAGGGGCAGAGAGTGGCAAGGCTTTGTGGCGTCACACACTGCCTACCTCACCTCCTTCCTCAGCGGGGAACAAGAGTGGCGAGGCATAGCGTCGCGCACTGCCGTCCTCACACCTCTGAGAAGAGGGGAATGAGAGTGGCGAGGCTCCCCAGCGTCGCACACTGCCATTCTCGCCCTCTTGTGGGGAGGGGAATGAGAGCGGCGCGGCTTCATAGCGTCACACGCTGCCATTCCTGAACTCCCGAGACCCAGAGGTATTGGAACTGCTCTTAAGAATTTGGGTACCACTGGCTGTAACACTGGTGGCGGAACAAAATTTAGCAATGAATTTTGGGTCACCTTGTGAGATGTGAGCATCGAGAGAGCGTACTCTGGCGACGTCTCACACCCCTGCAAGGTAGCCCAAGGGTGTTTCTGGACCAGGGTGGACATCGTCTGGCCAAGGGCCAGCGCTGTGACTTTAAATGTAAATCAGTCACTGTGCGCAGCTCAACCTCAGCTCAGAACTACCCTCGTGCACTAAGAGCGCAGGGCGGAGGTGGCCTGCCAGTGGCACTGCCACCTCACCGATGAGGGTAGTGAGAGAGAGGAAAACTTTATCCAGATTATGGCACCATTGGCACCCCATATTTTGGCACCAAATAGTTCCACACTGCCAAAGCTTTCCAATGCACATCCTGGAAAAAGGCAAGGGGGGCGGGCAAGGCGATTTACGCGTTGCACTACGCCTCAGACACCCAGGAAAGCATGGCTGTCAAGTCTGAATCTGATTCAGCATGAGCACACACCATTATAGTGGGAAACTCAGCATCATCTTCATTTCCAGCTTATAACAGCTAGACGGCAGCTAGACGGCACACGGCGCGCTGAACACTCAAACCCTCACGAGGAAGGCGAGACAAACAACGCGCCGACGTGATCCCGTTCTCCTGAGAGAACATGGATCACCCACGAACGCAATCTCAACATGCTTATGCGAGAGGGATCGTGGCCGTCAAAGGACAGGAAACAACCGCATCCAGAAACGCACGGGTGGAATGACGTCTTGAAAAAGACGCAGTGTCACACCCGCGCTGCTCTTTTAGAAGAAAGCTCTTTTAAATGTGCTGAAGCACCCAGGAACGACCGCGGCAAAACACAGGAGAATAGTGCAGCCTGTGTATGCACTCACCGTTGGGAACGCCCTCACCAAACCAACAGTGCTGTAAAAACAGCAGTTTATCACTGTATCAGTGAGCTCGCGGCCGCCGCTGATCGTGCCTTCTCTCCCAGCACTCAAAGAAGCATCTTCTCTCGTTCTCTCTCTTTCTGCTGAAGCAGGAACAGTCTCCTTCATCAACACCGTGTTCGGCTCCGAAGTGAATGACAATAGTGCGCTGCATTCGCCTCCTGTTTATACCCGCAGCGCGGGGCGGAGCGCGAGATGCAAATCTCGCACGCCAATGGCCATTGGCCCGTTCTCTATATCTCGAAGTTGATAGGGGCTCCCAGAAGTGATCCCAATTCGTCGGTGACGTCCGACATACGTCGAACGTGACCGACTGAAAGGGAACATATATACACAAAACATACATGGCAAGAGGTAAAGTTAAAGTGGTTGGGAACGCCCTCACCAAACCAACAGTGCTGTAAAAACAGCAGTTTATCACTGTATCAGTGAGCTTTGACTCCATCGAGGTTGAGGAAGTTGCACACACCGTGAGGAGTTGGGCCTGCTGGCCCAACTGGCCGTGTCGTGGCATCTGGTTTCCTGTCCCACACACACATGTGAGGCTTTGTGTGTAGGCCTTATCTGGCCTGGCCTGGCCAGGGAGAGAGAAGAGAGAGAGAAATCTGAGTGTCTCTCTCTTAAGAGTCTTAAAGAAATCCCACCCTCGATGGTCGAGTTGCCCAATGGGATTGTTGGGATTTCCCAACAATCCCAACATATATGAGACACAACATATATGAGGTTACATGTGTAAATGTACTTTTGATGTTATTTCTAGCAAGACATTACTATTTTAATAATTCAATATTTGCTCAGTTATCACCAAAGCTTGCTCTATTTTGTTGTAGATCATTAAACCATTATGCTTCCTTAGAAGTCTGTCTGAAAACAGTTTCATGAGTTACCTTCGTGCACAAACGCTGCCTATAATACAATAATACAAATCAGCTGGTGAAGTTTTCGGACACAGACAAAGTTTTCGAAGGTTGTCCAGAAGAACCGTCCTTTTTAGTCAGACATGACTGAAAAGCTGACTTTCAGCTCTGCCTGTAGATTTGATTCATTCATTTCGAGTGTGAGCTCCCTGTCGTAAGCTAGTATGGACGAAGGACTCCAACTTAACACAAGAATACCAAGGTACACTGGGAAGCATATTCCAGGTGGAAGTATGCGCCAAGTGCCTACCCGTAGGGAGGACTTAAGGAGACACATATGACCCGCGAGGGGCTGCATATGGAAGAACTTTGGGGTAACCAGCCGAAGGTGGAAGAATTTTACCCCCAGGGGAGGCAAGGGCTTGCCGAGGGAAATACACATGCTCAGAGAGGCTTACAGTGGAAATACACATGTGGGGGTCGCCCATAGGTGGAACCATGCACACGGTGGCACCTAGCCTGACACGAGGGCCTGAGCGAGTGGGCAGACGCACAGGTGTCGGCATCGACAGTGCTGGAGGAACTCAGGGTTTCAGGGAAACCGCCTGAGGAGAATATCGCACGTATCCCGTCTGTGGAGAGGAATGGCGAGCAAGCGAAGACACCTGAGCTTAGTCCATTACCGGCCACTGGTAGAGGCGAGTACATGAGAGGACACTGGCTCCACTCGGAGATTATAGAATCTGGCTAATGTGTTAGGTGTCGCCCAGCCTGCAGCTCTGCAGATGTCTGTCAGCGAGGCGCCATGCGCTAAAGCCCAAGAGGAGGCCACACTGGTGGAGTGTGCCCTGACCCCAAGGGGGCATGGACGCCCCTGCGTCTGGTAAGCCAAGACAATGGTGTCCACTATCCAGTGAGACAACCTTTGCTTGGAGAGAGCCTTTCCCTTCAGCTTCCCACCATAACAGACAAGAGCTGGTCTGAGGTCCTGAACACTGCGTTCTGTCTACGTAAGCACGAAGTACTGGACAGAGCAGTGCCAAGGCTGGGTCTGCCTCCTCCAAAGGCAGCGCTTGCAGGTTCACCACCTGGTCCCTGAACGGAGTGGTGGGAACCTTGGGCACATATCCAGGCCGGGGTCTCAGGATCACGTGAGAGTTAGCCGGCCCGAATTCTAGGCACGCTTCGTCAACCAAAAATGCCTGCAGGTCCCCTACCCTCTTGATGGAGGCCAAAGCGATCAGGAGCGCTGTCTTCATTGACAGGAACTTAAGCTTGACTGATCGCAATGGCTCGAAGGGGCCATAAGACTACTGAGAGGTCCCAAGAGGGTACGAGGGGAGAGCGAGGAGCTCGTCGGCTGCACGGTTCAGGACTCCTGGGATATGGACAGCATGAAGGGACCTCAGATGCTTCTGACTCCATAAGACGAGATGGCGGGCGAGTTGAGACATACAGATGTACGCTACAGTGGCCGTGTTGTCTGACCGGACTAGCACATGTTGACCCTTGAGCAACGCTCGGAAGCGGTGCAGGGCGAACCGTACTGCCAGCAACTCGAGGCAATTGACATGCAGGAGGCGCTGGGGTCCTGTCCAGGAGCCCACGGCAGCATGTCCATTGCACATGGCACCCCAGCCCGTGGTGGAGGCATCTGTTGATACAACAATATGCCTGGAAACTCGTGCTAAGGACACTCCGGCTTGTAGATAGCTGAGGAGAAAGCTCTGCAGAGTGCTGAAGCGCCCAGGTAAACACACACACAGCTGTTGCAGATCACTGCACAGATCAGCAGGCAGGTAATGTGACACCAACACCGACTGGAAAGCTGCTCGTCTCGAAGAAGCTGGCGATAACTCAGAAGGCTTGAGGAGTGAACAGAGAGATACTCTTGGCTCCGAAGCAGAAACATAATGCGATGTTGCCAGTGTACTTCCTTATATACCCACGCTGTGGGGCGGAGCTACGCTATGCAAATTCCGCATGCCCATTGGCCTGCCATTGGGCGTTTTCTAAGATCTCGAAGATGATAGGCTTCTAGGCGAAACCCCCATTCGTCAGTCACTGACGTTACTCGGAGTGACTGAACGAAAGGGAGCTAAAGAAACTGAGGACTATAGGCCTATATACAGAGATAATGAGCAACTTAAGGTGAACCTAAATTAAACACTAAGGCAGTGGTCGGCAACTGGCGGCCCGCGGGCCAAAATTTTATTTGGCCTGCAGACAGATTATTTTGATAGCGGCTGGTTCTGAAATATATCTGTCATGATAGTGTAACGGAATGCCAGCTAGTGAGAACTGTGCAGGTAATAGACGATCTAGTGACTGATGCCAGAGGTCACATCCTTTAGCCTCATTGTTAGAGCGTCTGACTCCCATGCGGAAAGACCTGAGTTTGAGCACCGCTATTAGCGGCCGATGCAAACCGGAGAGATTACAACAACAGTTACTCACAATCAATGTGTCTTTAGTGATTTTGCCTTCAAAAAAAGTATGAGAACGTTTTTGCAGCATTTTGAGATGAATTGAGAGCTTTTAATTTGAAAAGTTCTGCAAGACATTCAAAAGAGTCTGTGGAATGGATTGCTAGACACACCTCTAAAATAGCCGTCATGAAATGTGTGGTATGAAGAAACGAACAGTGAACCATTGAAACGTTTGCTTATAACGTGGGGCTTCAGCACCAACACGTGAGCAATAACAAATCAAATTCAGCTTTCTTTTTATCAAAAATATTGACAAGACAACCAGCAAAAAAATGCCATCTGATATATATTCGTTACAGATAAGACACACCGGCTTTGCATTCACAAAACCAGGTAGGATGAATGCATAGTTGACTTTCCATTCCTCTTTGTGTGCCCTATTTTCGCTGTCGACTTTCCTCTTTAGACTCTTTGATAGTGCCATTTTCTCTCACCGGCTAGCTTAAATGTTAACATCACTCTGCACGCGACATAATCGCGTACCTCCAGCATGCAAACAATTTAAAAAATGCAGCTTAATACGTAAGGATGCCAAGGAATAATTCTGAGTGTAAAAGTAGGCTATGTCAAATAATTATTACAATAAGTTAGGCTACATTGTGTAACAAGCAAATTAAAATACACATTTATTATTTACAATATGGAAAGAGGAAATAAAACATAGTTCGTTAAGAGTATGCAAACATGCCATTAATGGGCTTATTCAAGTCCTCTTTTAATTTTTAGTTATTTTTATCCATTCCACATCACCCACATATGTGTTTTAGCAAGGCGGTCTGTGTTGCAAGTTGGTGAATGAAGATACTTAGGTTACGTGTCACTACTGCTTTATGAATTTTTTAACAGAGTAACAGCTCACTACCAGTTACAAAAGACACTGTAACAGTATCACAGGCAATTCTAGTTGCATTTTTCATCAGTTAATTTCTAAATTATCCCTTGACTATGTTCTGGCCTGCCATCTAGTGGCAAAGTTTTTTTTTTGGCCCGATGCCAAACATTCTGGCCGACCCCTGCACTAAGGCAACCAAGGAAAACAGGAATGAAACACAGGGAACACGGCAGATGAAACAGAATGAAACTAACATTAAAATAAAAGTCTCTGAAACAAACACACAGGAATTATGTGGCAGCAGGCTTTGGGGTTAACGTAGCTTAAAGTGTGGGAAATTATAGTGTAAAAGTAGCTTCTCAAACACTAATGCACTAACGTCAAAACAGTTAGATAATGGATTAAACCTTTTATTTTATTTGATAATGGGTAGAGTGTGTTATTAAGGGATTCATGGAAATCCAATCCCTGGCAACATGCTGTGATGATTAAAGCCTGCACCATATTGTTCAAGTTGACCACTGGTCCACATTGCTTGAAATCGCCTCGAAATTCAACATCGCCGCTATAATTGTCACATTTTGGGTTTGTTTTTTATGTGTTTCTCAGTTCAGTTCATGTTTGAGTTTCTTTGTTAATCTAGTCTGTTAATTAGCTCAGTTCTCGTCCATTCCCTGCCTGTTTGTTACTATGGTTTCTGATTTGATTTGAAATTCAGTTCAGGTGTGTCTTAATTATCTCATCAGCTCCTCTGTTTGCCTTCACATATTTAAACCCTCAGTTTATGTCTGTTTATTGTCTAGTATTATTTGAGTTCTATGTGATAGCTATGTGGTTGTATGGTCTCATGTTTAGTATTGGATTAAAGTGTCCTTCAGTATCTCTTTCGTCGTGCACTTGATTACAGCCACCTAATCTGTGAAAATAATGTCCCATACACACGGAGATGCGTTTAGCTGTTTATGTTAAAAAAAAATTATCGTATCGGTGTTTCGTCGAGACGGATGCAGCGTTTTGGGAGCCTGAAACCGCTATTTTTTGAAACCGGATCCCAGAGTGGATAAATCTGAAAATGACACACCTTGCGTTTTTGTGTGTACAGCCAATCCGTATATTTTGTGAAACGATGATGTCATCACCCCACATCTCGACGCATGCTCCAGGTCTTCTTTTCTGTTTTTAGTGTATCTCTGTGGCAGAATTACAGCGCCACATACTGGTCTGGCATGTATACTACATTGTTTTGAGTCGCTTTCAGTGGTTTTGTGTGTACGCAGATATTTCTTGAGACAACGCCGTGTTTACATATATTTTTTTTAGAACGAGGAAAAAAAGATCAAATAGGGAAAGCTCTGTCTTCGTGTGGATGTGGCCTTAATTGACTGTTACAGTTGAGCTTATTATGCCATGTGGTTTTGGAAGACAACAGCCCTCTTGAGTCCCATTGTAGTCTTTCTAACAAGTAGTCCTCCCAGAGATGTTTTAATTTTAAAAGGTGGCTCATTATTTTGGTGGTCAAGGGGTGTTCTCGGGCATCGCGCAAAAGCCCCTTTTACCAAAGTGCTTTTATCATATTGGTAGCAGATCAGTTTCTTTAATTCTTTGTTGGTTGTGGTCTTTACGTGCATTTGTAAAGCTGTTTTGATTTTCCTATTGGATTGTTTTCTCTTAAGTCTTAGATTATGTTCATCATGTTCAATAAAGACTGCTTACAAGATGCTCTCCACTTTTCCTTCATCCTCCTTCCCAAACCATGGCAGAACGACTGACCAGCTCAACATTAGTGATGTTTGAATCTTAAACGAATCGCTCTTTTAAGCGGGTAACCGGTCGGGCCGAATCAAACTGAATAATACTTTAGTACCAAGTTGAAAACCAATAGCAGTTCATGAGAACATTGGGATTATGAGGAAAGTAAGAGCATATCAAATTAACTCCCTCTACTTTCCATGGGCTTGACAGAGTCTTTCCCCTCACTAAGATGTCTCCCCAAGGCAAACAACAACAAGGCTCTTGGTCCTTTGACAACGTTTCTGTCATTTTAGACAGAGTAACAAGAACTGAAGGTCTTTTGGGAACAAGTGAGTTCTCTGCATAACAAAACAGCTGTGGTCGAGTCAAAGAAGCATATCCACAAAACAACACTGATATGCCAACCACACATCATGCCAGACCCTCACAATACACTCAACACAACAAACACATTTAAAAACAACTCTGTCTTCTGTCAGGTTGTACAAGCTAATTTATCCAAATTATTAACAATATACTTATTTAGATAAAGACAGAAGATTGTCATTTGAATATCACATGCAACTAAAATTTTAAATTGGGAAAAAGTGTTTATTAAAAGAATAAAAGGTCAAAGTACTGATCTTTGAATGTCTACCAGAGACACACAATGTTCTTCTGCAATTGTATCATGCAATAGACCTGCATCTTTGGATGAAACTACTTGAAAAACATTTTCAAATAGAGTTTGTTTGTAGAGCTACACTATTGGGAACTATTCAGAACCATTTGAGATAGGGAAGACTGGGGCTGGTTGTCACACTTTTTTAATTCCAGTTATTTTTGAAAGGGATAGTTCGAAAATTCTTCATTTACTCACCCTCAAGTTGTTCCAAACCTGTATGAATTTGAAGAAGATATTTTGAAGAATGTTAGTAACCAAACAATTGACATCCATAGCTACTATATAAAAGTCAATGGGGCTGTGGTTACCGACATTCTTCAAAATATTTCATTTGTAAACAGTAGCAGAAAGAACTTTATACAGGTTTGGAACAGCTTGGGGGTGAGTAAATAATGACAGAATTTTAATTCTGTTAAAGAATTAAATTAACTAATTGTTGTAAAAAAATATATTGGCTACAGAACAGCTACTGCATATTTCCACTGTTATTATCCATTAACATCCAGGGGAGCATGTTTCCACACTATATGTGTAACAGAATACCTTAGGATGAGATGATGACCGGTGAGTAGAAAAGACTGAGAGCACAGACTTCTTAGGGAACAGGTAGGGAAACACAGGTAGGTCACTGGAGAGTTTTACTAGCAGAATACTGGAGGAACACGAGGAGATCACAGGAATACAACGGGATCCACAGGAGACAACTTCAGGAAAGTAGAGCGGTGAGAATGATCACTGAGTGTGTGTGATGGAGGAGACACTGTGACAATATGGGGTTAAATGTTACAATGGTAAACTGCTATTTATTGCTATTAATTTGAGAAGAATGCATTGTTTGAAGAATCATATTCAAAAGTAAGTCATTAGAAAGCTATATTCAACAACATAACTATTTAAAATTAAAAGTAGGCCTATTTCAATTCATATTAAACCATTTTTAATGGCTTTCCCACAAAATGTAAAAACAAAATGTAACAAAACTATAAAAAAAAAAAAAAAAAAAACTATATAAAAAAAATGAAATTTTTTTTTTTGTTTATCAAGAGATGTTGTAGAACATATAAAATCCTTAAGGAATAATTGACAATGGGCCATTGAATTAAAAAAAATAATGCACTCCCAAAGTGGTAATGTGGCCAACATGCGACACTTCTCAACATGTCCTGACCTGAAAAATAAATATGAAAAATATTCTTCTTAGAACACAATTTGACCTTACGGTTAAAATCTCCCATCAATATATAGTTGATTCTTGTCTTGATGTAGGGGAGCGCGGGGCACAACCTAATGCGGGGTTAGTTGTAACACACATGTTTTAAAACTTTCCACACATGCCAGCATGATGAACCTTTGTGTATTTACTAGTTGTCAAATCAACAGTATATAGAGAAAGAATTGCGCCAAAATTCCAAAGTCTTTAGAAGATGTCACTGAATATTTATTTAACCATAGGAAAAGTTAATTTCTTACTTAAGTTAATTTTTCATCTCTATTTTTGTGTTTATTTTAAATTAGACAAATCTGATATTATTTTAATCTTATATTTGTTATTTAACAGTTGAGATAGTTCTTTAATGCTGATCTAACCAGCAGAAGACACAAGCCGGGTTTAAATCCCATTTGTGCAGGTGGGGCATGTTGTCACACTGCGTTACAATGAGCCCCTATTAGAACTATGCTATCATATTCTATACTTTTATAAATTCTATTGAGAAACCATGAGAAAAAGGTGAATAAAGACTGAGAGTCAGTGTTAAAAAAATATTAATTATTATGTTTTGAACTATGCTGTATGTCTGTGTGTTTATCAAACTCAAAATTTTTTTTTTTTAATTATTAAAAAATGCCATTATTTTATATATAAAAAAATTGCTAATTGTATTTTATTGACTAAATATTTTAGTTTGTCTTGTATATTTTTTATATCAGATTGTATATATCTTGTATATCAGATAACATTTTAAGCTGTCATATGTTAATGTTACATCGTGCCCCTCACATGTTACAATGTATCCCACCTATGGGACATGTTGTCACATTTCACTTCCATTCTTTCGGGGTAAATCAAGATAAAAGTATACACTGTATTAATGAAACAAAACCACATAATTGTACTAGACGTGTGAAATTAATGTGGGGAAAAATAAATACTCTGAACCACAAGTGGATTTACACAAACTGAGAAAGTCAAAAAGCATTAGGTTCTGCCCCGCTCTCCCCTATGCCAGTGGTTTTAGTCTGTACTGTTTTTTTTAATCTATAAAGCTGTTGCAAAAAAGAGATGATATAAGAGTTTGGGCTACTACCAATTTTGTATGAATACATAAATCAATCAATCCAAACCTACCCTTTAATTTCATGTTTGACCTTCATTTCCATCTTTGAAAAACTGGAGCACCTGCAGTCGTTGAATTCACTTGGTTTTATTTCTGTTCTCTTTGCCCTTCAGACACCAGATGTTGTTTAATTCAGACGTGAACAGCGCAAAGAATCACAAAACAGACCCACTGAACAACCAAGGTTGTGTTTTTGAGGGATGAAAGTACCCTTTATTCATAAACATATATTTTTTTTATCCTTGCAGTTTATTTTGTATTCCCCCCCGCCCCCAAAATTTTGTTAAAATAAAAATGCATCAAAAAGGTACACAGATGCATCAAAAGGTACTTCTTGCTTGATAAACATAATAGTTGCCATTAAGTTAAATAAGAACTGCTTAAATAAGAACTGAATTGTAACATACCATACAAATGACAATTAAACAAAGATAACAACAGATACACAAAACCAAACCAAAGAGGTAGTGATCATACACAGTAGGCCCTCTACACAGATCAACAAGGTTGATTTACCCTTGTGACTCATATAGCAAACTCTAAAAATAGTACTTATTATAGTAATAATATAGAAATAATATGATATAATATTAAAAAAATACTACATTCTGTAATATTATAGAAATAATACACTTTTTAAAGAATATACTAAGTGTGAGCTGAATACAAGAACTGAACTGAATAATATTTTTGTATGCTTAATTACATGTTAATTGCAATTAAAACTAAAAACATATTAAAAAGATAAACTTTTGACCCACTTGATTTAGTGAACTTTAAATGTTGCGGATGCCACAATTACGTAAAAAAAAAAAATTCCACTTACATTATTCTGTGTGCTTAAGAGGTGTGTTTAGAGCATGTTGTGAGAGGTGAATCACAACTACTTCAGATTAGGGACTAACCCAGCACAATAGGAACTACCAGTGACGTAACGTTATGTGTGCGCGGACTGGTCGAACGCATGCGAAACACCAGCACCCGCCATTTTTAAAAAGTTGTGAACACAACCTATATATTAACTACACAAACTAACTCTATAAACATGGAAAACTGTGATAGATGGACCTCTCAGGAGGGGACCAAGCAAAACATGATTATGTATTTCTGCTAAGCTAGCGACATTGGACATCAACCATACGGCAAACGCTAACGTTAATACTTTTTCATATACTGTCTACTTTCTTTGTATAATAGTTCTACCTAATAACATATTAGACAGGACTGTTAAACAGATCGTGAGTTGATGAAGACAGAGAATGTGAGCGCTGTGTGCTCAGGCTCTGGCGTTCTCAGTGGCGTCAAAGTAAATGTTGCGTATGTCACTTATGTTACTTCAGAGTTCCTACTGTTGGTGCAAATGCAACCAGGAAAATGTTCCTATAGGAACCTTTAGTTCTCTAAGTTCCTAGAACTACCCGATGCAAAAGCCCCTATTATTGTACCATGCATATTTTATTTTTTTTTAAAGAAGAAACCAAACCAATGTATAGTTGACATTTGAGGCTTAATGCTGTAGAAAAGCAATAAAAGTTATTTTAGGAAGAGTGTTTTTAGCTTGTTTTTTTTAAATATTTTATATAAAAATATGACACAGTTGCTTCAAACAATGGTTTAAAGCTATTCAAAACATCATTCAATGTAAATTGTGATAATCAAAATTAATAATCGCAATTACAATTTCAAGGGAATAATCGACAAATATGATTTTTGTCATAATCGTGCAGCCCTACACTACATTTAAAATTATAATCAAGTATTTTACATGCGCTTTAGTATGTTTATCAACACATCAGATTACTTTAAAACATTACAAAAGATTATTAAAACATGATTTAAAATATGCTTTAAAGTAAAATTTTAAATTTTAAATTATTACAAAGTGCACTTTAACAAAGTGTATTTAAAGCTGCAGTCTGTAAGCTTTGCCTCTTTGTCGCCATCTCTGTCTGAAACCTGCAATTGCAGTTATTTGCGGAATTATCATCTTTATGTGGGTTGTGCATTGGCATCGGCTCCTCAGCGCGGATAAATCTAATGTTTTGAGGAGTATGTGTGGCTGTCATTCAGTCACTGCACTGGTGTGGATACTGTACTTCAGAATCACAGATTCTACGTCTTGGAAGTATGACTAAAATAAGAATTTTCAACAGAAAATGTCATCTGAACAAGTTATTAACATGTCTGCCACTTTTGTTCTGACCAACTGAAAAAAAAAGCATTACAATAAATTCCGCTACCAATGGTGATTAAATCTAATGATCGCTTAGCTCACATCACATCAAACAGTGCAAATTATTATTATTGTTATACTTTCTTCTAAAATTGTTAATGGTAACAACATCAGCATTGTGTGACTGTGTATTTAGTGTGTATTAGCATTACCTGTAGATTTAAATTTCTGTACAGTCTAATCTTTTGCTTTTGACTACGGGTGAATCTTCAGTTGTCACTGATGATTGTTGTTTGGACCTTTCTGGATTACAATCTGCCATCAAAATGATACGTTTAGTTATTCCATCTGCTGTGAGAAATTGCTATAAATAATCCGCCACCTGCAGCATCCTCACATGTGATAGCCTACTAGCCGGACTCCTTCTTTATGTATACAGACGTAAAGTAATGATGCAAAGAGGAACGGTGCCATGCTCGAATTTCCCACGGAAAGCTCAAATTATAACACATTATTACAAGTTTACCGTTGTGAATCGGGCTAAGTTAAGGAGGCAGTTTTAAATACTGGCTGGTTATGTATTTGCTCAAAAATTGATTTTGGATAATTTTTAACCAAAAAAAGTTACGGACTGCAGCTTTAAGTGAGCTTAGAAACATGATGAAAGTGTGTTCTCTTTAAGTACACATATGCAGCCTTTTATTTCAATAATTAGATTATCTGCAAGGAAATTTATATATATATATATATACACTCACCTAAAGGATTATTAGGAATACCATACTAATACTGTGTTTGACCCCCTTTCGCCTTCAGAACTGCCTTAATTCTACGTGGCATTGATTCAACAAGGTGCTGAAAGCATTCTTTAGAAATGTTGGCCCATATTGATAGGATAGCATCTTGCAGTTGATGGAGATTTGTGGGATGCACATCCAGGGCACGAAGCTCCCGTTCCACCACATCCCAAAGATGCTCTATTGGGTTGAGATCTGGTGACTGTGGGGGCCATTTTAGTACAGTGAACTCATTGTCATGTTCAAGAAACCAATTTGAAATGATTCGAGCTTTGTGACATGGTGCATTATCCTGCTGGAAGTAGCCATCAGAGGATGGGTACATGGTGGTCATAAAGGGATGGACATGGTCAGAAACAATGCTCAGGTAGGCTGTGGCATTTAAACGATGCCCAATTGGCACTAAGGGGCCTAAAGTGTGCCAAGAAAACATCCCCCACACCATTACACCACCACCACCAGCCTGCACAGTGGTAACAAGGCATGATGGATCCATGTTCTCATTCTGTTTACGCCAAATTCTGACTCTACCATCTGAATGTCTCAACAGAAATCGAGACTCATCAGACCAGGCAACATTTTTCCAGTCTTCAACTGTCCAATTTTGGTGAGCTCGTGCAAATTGTAGCCTCTTTTTCCTATTTGTAGTGGAGATGAGTGGTACCCGGTGGGGTCTTCTGCTGTTGTAGCCCATCCGCCTCAAGGTTGTGCATGTTGTGGCTTCACAAATGCTTTGCTGCATACCTCGGTTGTAACGAGTGGTTATTTCAGTCAAAGTTGCTCTTCTATCAGCTTGAATCAGTCGGCCCATTCTCCTCTGACCTCTAGCATCAACAAGGCATTTTCACCCACAGGACTGCCGCATACTGGATGTTTTTCCCTTTTCACACCATTCTTTGTAAACTCTAGAAATGGTTGTGCGTGAAAATCCCAGTAACTGAGCAGATTGTGAAATACTCAGACCGGCCCGTTTGGCACCAACAACCATACCACGCTCAAAATTGCTTAAATCACCTTTCTTTCCCATTCTGACATTCAGTTTGGAGTTCAGGAGATTGTCTTGACCAGGACCACACCCCTAAATGCATTGAAGCAACTGCCATGTGATTGGTTGATTAGATAATTGCATTAATGAGAAATTGAACAGGTGTTCCTAATAATCCTTTAGGTGAGTGTATATGCAAACTACCAGTGCACATTCAATGCAACTTAGTGCACTTAATTGCAAAATTTTTGAATACCCTTGCTTATTAGTTTCAAATATGTTTTAATTAAGTTTGAATCATTTATGTTTTAAAATGGTAATTCACATCCCAATACAGGTAACCTTGAAAATAATAGGGGGAATGAAATTGCTAATCAGCTGTGATCTTCCCTTCCGGAACATCTGTCCTGAGCTCCTTGGTATTCCAGACAAGAGCTGACGTCTGAAGACAGGCAGACACATGGAAGAGATTATATACACAGTTAATAGGAAAAACAAATTTGCGGTCTGCAGGTGTCACAGGCTGACACATAAACATATGCACACACATTGACATCAAACAAGAGTGAGATTATATTTCTGAACATCCTAGAGACACTTCCACACTCAGATTTTTTTCTGCCTTAAGCACAGATAAGAATTAATAAGCTTCAAAAGGAGATAAGATTTTCTCCTATCAGGCACTTTATGTTATTTACTGTTAAAAGGATCTGGCCTGTCAAGCAAAGACTATATATTCTTGCAACAAACAGTTGTCCCTACTTTGCAGAACATTTTCAGTCTTAACGTTGGACAATATATTGAAAACATTTCTAGATGTAAATCAGACTAGTTTTCTGTCACAATGTCACAATTAAGCATAAGAGTGATATTTTACACACTTGTATGCTCCAAAATAAACAACAAAAAGAATGCAAAATGTTTTCTTATAAACGTTTCCTATTAACTAGTATGGAAGCATTCACTCTAAATCTAGTTATAACATCAGACTGCTGCCATCTGCTAGTGAGCGGCAAAATATATTCAGGATGTGTTCAGGGTACAAGAAGTAATCGTTTAATTGCTATTCTAGGCCATTCTCGTTTGTCTCTTGTGTTATTGCAAGATTATGGAAGTAGGTTTGTGAATACAAATGTCACTTTTACAACAGGGATAAGACAAATACCCATGATGCTGTGTCAGTTTATGTCTTGTAAGAGCAGAAATATTTTGGTACCCTGTACATGTCTTTGAAGCAGTGCAAGTATATTAACCCTAAAAATTCTACTTACCTGACTTATGTCATTTATTGGATGACCTTTTGTCATTTATTTTATTTCACAACTAGGAGATTTCATGACACATATGCACAGACAAAGTCAAAATGAAATGACATTAGCAAGCAGTTTTATTTCCGTAAGGTGATGCATTTTCTACTTTCTCTTTGTTATTCACTATTTCCATAATTTAAATTACATTAAGTACCGTTCTCCTGGCAACCACCAAACCCAGGCTTGTCCATCGGATTGCCAGACAGAACTTGTCTCCACTGCTCTAGTGTCCAGTGGCGGCGTGCTTTACACCACTGCATCAGACGCTTTGTATTGCACTTGGTGATGTAAGGCTTGGATGCAGCTTCTTGACCACGGAAACCCATTCCATGAAGCTCTCGACGCACTGTTCTTGAACTAATCTGAAGGCTACACGAAGTTTGATGGTCTGTAGCTATTGACTCTGCAGAAAGTTGGCGACTTTGTGGCTGAGTCGCTGTTGTTCCCAATTGCCAAACAGTTGACTGTGGAATATTTAGTAGTGAGGAAATTTCACGAATGGACTTATTGCACAGTTGGCAACCTATCACTGTACCACGCTTGAATTCACTGAGCTCCTGAGAGCGACCCATTCTTTCACAAATGTTTGTATAAGCAGTCTGCATGCTTAAGTGCTTGATTTTAAACACCCGTGGCAATAGAAAAGTGATTTGAACACCTGAATTCAATGATTTGGAGGGGTGTCCTAATACTTTTGGCAATATAGTGTATGTTCGTTGGTAAATCCAATAACAGAACATTTGTAACGTTTTTTTTTTTTTTTTTTTTTTTGCTGACATTGTATATCTCCAGCTGCTACAGCGAGGAAACAGAAATTGCAGACTGCTGCAGCTCACTAAGGGCGGCATCTATTCTAATAGGGCAGATTGTCACCAGTCATGGGCGGGGCTTACATACTCTTACGTAAGAGTAGGGGGAAATCTGGAACCTCTCATTTGGAGAGACTGTTTATGATTTATGGGTATTATAAAAAAAGGAGTGGGTGGATTTTACCTTTATTGGGTGGTTGTTTACACACTGTGGACACACATCTGTGTGCAAACACCTGAACATGAACAAAAACACAATGAAATATAATTCTGGCAGATACAAGGAACAGTATGGATGTAAAAAGGGCAATTTTGGTATCATGTCAACTTTAATGGTGTCTGCATGCCAAAGGTAGATGTAGGTGCTTTTATTCAGCCCTTTCTGGAAAATAACTGGTAAATTACTGGTTTAAAGAAAAAGATAATGTGTAAACACTGTATCTTTGAGAAATACTGATAAATCAGTTCTAGCAATTTTCCAGGATGAGAATTTGTGGGTGAATTTTGGACTGAACAGGTTCGTTGGGAAAAAAAGAAGCTAAAAGTCAATTATTTTTGTCTTATCAGAGGGAGAAAATGTCTATCAGAAAACATACTGGTCAAGCTCAGGCCTCAAGTTCAAGTATAACGTCTCAGGTTATGTATGTAACCCAGTTCCCTGAGAGAGGAATGAGAAACTGTCTCATTTCATTTAGGGAATGCTCCTGCGTGAGCCGGTGTCTGATGTGTGGAAACACAGCAATTCTATTGTCCAACAGCGTAGTCAAGTGATGTAGCGTAAAATCCCAAAGTATACTTTGACTGTGATGGTCCACGAACCCTCATGATGACAAAATTACGTCACACAGACATTGCACAATGTCTGTGTGACGTAATTTTGTCATCATGAGGGTTCGTGGACGTCTGTGTGCAACCCAATTTTTGTGATCGTGTGGACGGTGCGCGTACAACAGCGCATATGCGAGTGACTTGAGCGCTTGAAAACAAAGTCCACTAGATAGTGTGCACATGGCGAATCAGGCATTGCGTGAAGTATGGAAAAGAGATGTAGTAGAACCGGTTACTGTAGCATTCTCCGGGAACTGGATTACATACGTTACCCAAGACACTCCCTTTTGAGGGTTGAAGTCTTAGGATTTAGGGCATATGCATCAATGTAACAGGGTGGACTGGATTTTGAGAGACAAAATAATTGACTGGTTTTCACAATAAATTGTATTTTATGTCAAAGAGAATATGTAAATGTGTATGCGAATTGTTAATTCAGAAATGTATAAGTAACCTTTATTTCAAAGTTAAGTTGAGAACTTGATTGGGACATGGGAATTTGTCAAGTGCTTCAAACTGTTGATTGATTGTTTATGAAAGTTGATAACATTTTATGTAAAATATGCATTCACAAGTTCACCCTTACATATAATCGGATATAGAAAAAGTATGCATATTTGGTATGCTATCCGAGGGGAGGGGTCCTAGCTTGGAATTTGGCCCGAACCCAAAGTATACCCCCATCCCTGGTTGGGATAGGAAATAGTTAAGCGTGAGGAGTTGGGGTGGTGGAGGGGTGCTGGAAAACTGTTGTGGGATAGAGGTAAGTCAGCTATGTAGTCTTGCGTAGCAAGATCTTCAGACTGATGGCAGAAGGTTTGACTCTATAGCAGCTTTCATTACCCAAGGACTGGCCAGAGGACATCTAAAGCAACCAATCACAGTTTTTTTTGTTCTGCGTCACATTTTGGGGCGTGAAAATGTAGCGGTGATGTCCCTACAATAACAGACCGGTGTGTAAAACTCTTGGACGTATTTTAAAGAGTCGATGCGCAAATTGTTTAGTTGATCCTGATAAGTACTCATTAGCCAAGTTTCCATCCACTTGTTCCACTGTTTTGTTAACGACAAAGTGAATATGCGTTAAAAAAAGCCTGTTTCCATCCAATTGGCCTTTTACCGTTAAAACTGTGTGCTTAATGACGTCATCCCTAAAAAACGCATTGTTGCATACATTTTGTTGTGTCGCTAAAAAAATCTGCCCTCAAGTTATTTCCATACATAATTTCAGGTATATCACAAATTATATCATATCTTTCGTGTCCCAAATATTTGTAAAATGCAGAGAGTAATGAGAAGATTGAAATGTACTGCTTACCATTTTCATGAATAATAAGCCTATTACTAAATTATGAAATATTAATCAGAAGATCACGGAGAAGTGGGACAGTTTTTCTGACAGGACTGCATGTAACTGCCTTTATGACGAAGCCCATGGGTTTGGACGCAGAGAAGCTCATTTGTCCTGTATGCAACATTTTAGTATCCATAAATAAGATTGGTACATGTTCGTATAGCAACAATCTTCAACGTAAGCCTTGAACATGCAGCCATTCTTGGTTTCCTGTAGAATTCAACTGATGACTTTGAAAATCCTGAAGTGTTCCCAATTTTGGGTACCATATGCATCAGACGTTCAGCCAACAGTCCATGGGCATGACGTCTGAGGCTGAGAATAGGCTATCTCCTCTTGTGCTAATTAGGTTGATTATCTGAACGTGCTTCTCCCGAACTTTGTTAATAAAACATATATTGTTCCATGGGGACGTACAATCCATCAAACTGTCGGAATGACCTTTAACATTGCTGCTAAATTACTGTTTAGATTCTATGTGTGAACACAGCATACCGGTATGAGCACGTACAAGGTCTGGACTCAGCACACTCTCCTTCTCGCAACACTATTTACAAAATTGAGAATTGCTGGCTAATTCACATTAATTCAAATGGTCCATTTCATAAATTTTACTATTATCTGCTTACGCTCAACTGACGGTTAGGTTAGCTTCATGCTTACCTTTTTCTAAAAATCGGCCCTTCATAAAATGTTTTCTCGTGATCTAGTTAGCTTATGTAAGAAATCTGCTTTGGGCAAAGAAATTATGTGATAATTCTGCGCTGTTAATAATGGTTTTTGTATTCCACTGCACTGCCTTTAATTGTCTTTCATCATAAACATGCATACGTCTTTTACCTTTTTACCACCAATCCCAACTGTTTTTGTGTCTTGAGTATGAATGCTTTATTTTTCAAAAGGCATCTCAAGACCCTGCTTTCTTTTCCATTCATCAGTTCTACAGCTCTGTGGTTGGATACTTTTATAGCTATATGCCTGTCCTTCATTTTTACTTTAACATTTTAACTATTCTTTTTTTATTTTGGTAATTGACATTTCTGCTACATTATGCTATCAATTGAAATTAAGTTGTAGGCCTACTGAATGCTTGAAGAATATTTTCATTAAAAAAACTGCTGCAGTGGTATAAATATAGGTGAATAAGAATTTTGATGTCCAATATTTGTTCAGTATCCCTCATTATGGATTCATAATTCCAATTAGCAACCGCCAGTTACACTCATACTAACAACAGCACAGTTTGCATGTAATCTTTCAGGTTGAAGCTAAAATACACTGGCAACCACATAATTCTTTTCATCTGTTTGCAGCAGAAGAAATAAAAGTACAGAAATATTTCAGAAATAAACAAACACTGGCTTTTCCACAGATACTGCTGAAGTATAAAGAGTTTAGCTATGGTTTACTCACCCACCTGGAAAAGCTTTCCAAACAAAACCCTGTTCATTTTTTTTTGGAAATGCAGAGATTTGAATGGTAAATCTCAAAGATTAAGTCCTTATGAACAAAGCACTAAACTGCAGTCGTATGGTTTGCATATTTTTTATTTGTGCTGCTGGGAGACTGTGAAATCTTTTGAAAGTGAACAGATGGAATTATACCTGTGGATTAATTCATCAGTTTTAAAGGTAAAGGTAATTCAGTCAGGACCACACTGTTTGATTGAGATTATTGTAGATGCTCTGAACGATAGTTATTTGGTGGCAGGCTTTACTCTGAAGGGTTCAGCTTCAGAGCTGTCCAAAAGTAAACCTTGCTGAGGTTTGAAGATACTGAATATGTCTTGCTTAATTGGTAGTGGTATGAGTTAAGGATCAGCTAAGCATCAGCTGATGGCAGGCTGTCATGCCGTGGTCTGCCTGAATTACGCTTGAGCTCCATTCAGTCGCTCAAACTACATTAGTCTTTGGGTTACCTTTTGGGCACAAAAGCATTGTGAAGCTTGACTAAAGCATTTAGCAGAATGTCCAAGTTGCTCATACAATTAAAGTGGATGGGAACCAGGGATATCTGTAGCCACTATTCCCATTCATTTTATGGGAAAGAGCTGCATGGACCTTTTGCTATCAAGATATGTATGAATACATGTTTGAAACAATATGAGAATAAATAAGTAATAACAGCATATTAATTTGAGTGAACTAAATTATATTTGGTCCCACTTTATATTAGGTGGCCTTAATGTACTTACATCAAAAAATAAGTACAATGTACTTATTGTGTTCATATTGTATTGCAAAAAACTTTTGCTGATATTGAGGTGGGATACGGGTAGAGTTAGGGACAGGTGGGGTGGTATGGGTAAGTTTAAGGGTAGGGTTAGGTGTAAGGGAAGTGTTACATACTGCTCCGAGACTCAAAGGTTGAGGATCCAAATGCAGCTTTTTTGGAGGGTATTCCACAGTCATAATCAAGAGTACAGGCAATGGGTCAATTAACAGGCAGGCAGTCCAAACAAACAAAGCAGGGGACAGAGGCAAAAGGGTAATCCGGGAAACAGGCAAGAAATCCAAAGATCGAAGAACGCTCAGAAATGCAGTGTTACACTAAACAAGACTTAGCAAAGAACGACAGGGTGAACAGGCTAGATATAGGCAGAGGTAATGAGGTAAATGAGACACAGGTGTAAACAGTGAGTGCTGATGAGTCCCGGCAAAGGATTATGGGTGATGTAGTCTATGATAGAATGACAGTCTGGGTTGGAGTGCCCTCTGGTGGTGATCAGGGGCACTCACACTGGTGAATCATTACTGGTGTCAACAGTGTAATTATAAATGTAATTACAGAAATTAATTACAGATGTAATTACATGCAGGTAATTTTTAAATGTATGTACAATGTAAAAACATGTATGTACAATAAGTGCACTGTATATCAAATTATTAATTTAAATGTTAGTACATAGTAGTTAAGGCCACATAATATAAAGTGGGTCCTTATATTTAAGTGACATAAGAAAATATAATCTTAAATCAGTCTATGTTTGACTTTTACAGCCTTTCATTCAAAAGAATCAAAAGTTGATAAGCAATCAAGGTAAAATGAATAAAAAAGGTTTTAGTCAGAGTCAAGTACTGAAAGGGGTCCTATTAGCCTATTCACTTTTTGAACTTGAGTTAGTGCAATGTTGCTGTTTGAGCATAAAAAAAAATATCTGAAAGGTTACAGAGCTCAAAGTCCACTCCAAAATCAAGACTTCGTAAAAGGCCATAATAGGACCCCTTAAGCATAAGTTAAGATAGTAACTCACTCCACCTAAGTGTGCCGATGTGCTAAATCGCTTCCAAGGAGCGATGTCACAATTTGGTATACTTTAATCAGGGAGGAGAGTTACCCATACAGATAACCCACCCGCAGAGGATAGGCCTAAGCCACACCTACGATAATAACCGACTACGCCACCCCGGGGCCTAAAATACCGGGGAATTGCCCTTCACAAAAGAACCACTAAGGCACACAGGTTCGATTACGGAGTCAAGACATGAAACAGAGATGAAGTACAAAAAAAAAAACATAACTTTATTAAAGCAATCAAATAATGAAAAGTAACCAAGTTCATACAATATTCATACACAATTATACCTCCACTCCAGGGCTGGGGACCTAGCTCTCCTATCCTCTGAAAGAAACACAGAAAAACACACCCACACACACACACACACACGTGTCCAACACTGCACTCGTAGAGGTACCACCACCATGTAGAGAAAGGCTTGCCCCTCACACTAGCAAAAAAAGAATCACTAGTTGCCCCAACTCCTGGAGAGAAAGCAAAAATCAATAAATCACAATCACACATACACAATTATAAAAAAATTAACAAGTGACCACTTGGTCACACACAACGAAAATATGATGAAAAAAAAACAAACAAAGAAACATTCAACTCATACAACAGCAATAAAACACAGATTCTCGGAAATCATTCAAAAGAAGGGAAAAAGAAAAAAAAAAAACCCACAACAAACAAAACAAACAAAACAAATGCGTTCAACTAAATAAACCAATTAACTTCAACACACTATAAAACATAAGAACACGATGACAACTGCTGAACGGGCATCCCAAATCGTTCATAACCCTCAATGAGGCGATGCACAGTATTTAGTTGAATTGGAATAATCTTACGGCCCGCCGAACCACCGCTCGGCTGATACTCCTCAGTGTCCGACGGTGAAACAGATCATTGTCCACAGTATAAAGCAATTCTGCCCAATTCTGCCCAATTCTGCAGCACTCTAAAAGCAGTTCACAGATGCTAAACAGCCGATCTGACCGCCGGTCATACACGGCGCCGTACAAGGAAGTTGTCTGCGCCACACTGCCGCATGGGAAGAAGTAATGCCAATACACGAGCGTGCGTACAGCCGCCAGAGCCCCGATGACAAACCCACTGCAACGTCTCAAGTGCCTCTGCCTCCACCTACGCGGTTAACTGTAGAAAAAAAAAAACTTGGAATGACCAATCGAGCTACTGAACAATAAAACAGGGCGCCGTGGTCAAAACAACTTACCGGTTTGAATGCCCAAAACAATCACGGGTTGCAAACAAAGTGCCACAGGATTCCTCAGTCCACACTAAAAAGAAACAAACTTATAAAATCTCAGTCAATACCAACAATATAACACAGCCAAGACCAGCAGGTCCTTACCGCAAAAACACTCCCGCGCCACAAAGGAAGTCTGATGACGTAACACGTGACCGTGAAACGCACATACCCTAAACGCCAACCACTGCCTTTATAGGCCAAATAGAACACGTGAGCCAGAACACACCCCTATCACTCCACCAACCTATAAAGAAAATTATCACCATTGGCTACATAAGCACCCAATTAAACGAACACTCCGGTCCAATAAACAAATAAGAAGGGCAAGGTATGCCAACATCCAGAAGATGTTCAAGATATGCCGGAAAGACGCAGCAACCACAGTTCTGGAAGGGCGATGGAGGGAAGCATAGCAGGGGGTAAATCTGATGGTGGATGGCCTGGAGGAGTTCTGGGCTAGTACAGAGTGCAGAGAACGGAGAAAGAATGACAACAGACAAGGAAAATGTGCACTGGTCTGTGTTTTCTCCCAAAAAGAACCTTCATGACAGAAATTCACAAATGTATAAATTGTAAGAAATTTGAGACCAGAAATGCATCACGTAACTGTAAGGTTAAAAAAAAAGAACTAACTACACTCTTGTTTGTAATGAAGGTAAGGAATTATTGACTAATTTCTGCATCCAATATGGCCGTCACGTCCTGTGACAAAAGAACAAACGACTCGGACCCGAAGACTAAAAATTTACCTAATCTACCTTTAAGAAGAGTTTTTGTCAATTCAATCACATGTGGACAAGGCTAAATACAGGTGTAAACAAACTAAAACTTTTGAGCTTGTTACGTTCCGAAAAGTTATTATGACCCACAAATTAGTATCTCGTGGCCACGACATATCAAGTTCCCACGAGTTTATATGCTGTGGCCATGACAAAACTAAGTGAACCAAACTTGTTCCCTCCCGGTCACCATACTATCCTTATTTCGTCCATTAGATCGAAAGATCTAAAGTTTACCCGCACATACACCCTCCCCTCAAAGAAATCAGAAGTGGTCGAAAGTGGACAAAAGAGACAGGTGTAAACAGGAATGTGTCTCCCTCGTCGACTTCTGACCTTAATATCAGGTGTAAAGAGGGCACAGGTGTTATATTGTTCTTGTTTATTGCATTACACTGTTGCAGTTTACAGAAGAAAAATAACTGCTCTCAGTTGTGCTCATTGAAAACCCAACGGAGTAACAATAACTGAATTTAGGACCTTGCAAAAGATTTGTGCAACACCTAAAATCTATAATAACTTCTTAAAAAGTGTACTACATGGATATGCTGTCGACAATCTTAAGAGGTATTTAAAATTCTCTGTTGTTAGTGGAGTCCATTTTCCATGCGTCAATAGCATGGCTGTATCAGAGAAATTGTTTATTCTTATAACCTCAAAACCTTTCATGAATAATTCCTTCCCTCTTACAGTATCTGTAAAGATGTCTGGTGTGAGTGTGTGAGAGAGCAGATATAAAATGACATGAGCATTTACCACAGCACTGTTGACCCCTTTTAACTTCTATCATATTGCAATCCCTCTAGTAAAGCTGTCGGCGTTCTATAGTAGATCCATATGGTCTCTGTGCTTGAGGTACACCACTGGTATTCATTATTCAGAAAGCGAAGGCCTTACATTATCCAGATTAACTTTCTTCTACAAGGCAATTTTTATTTTTAAACAAAACACCTAAACGTATACCCAGAAAAGGAAAATGCAAATATTAATATTGCTTTTGGCAAAATGTGTAAAAGTCTAGATTCGAACAGGATAATGTATTTTGATACATCTGTATTCATGTGATAAAGACAAACCAATTTAATATTGGAAGACTGAGAAAAGTTGTCACAAGCACTCAGTAACTTTAAGGTTTTTAGTAAAGATTGCCTAAATGCTTGTTTTCTTTTTCTTTTCATTTTTTACTACCTCATATAGAGTGACATACCCTCAATCCTTTGTGATTATAGATAGAGTGCAGCAGGGATTACATATTTTTGTAGGCCAACCTGCATCACCCTGATTCCTTTGACAAAGATCCAATAGGATATTTCCATTGGCTTTTGGATTATTGCAAAAATAAGCTCTGTGACCAATGGTGACCAAGTTAATGATTTTCTCTTTTGTTCACCATGATAATCCTCACAAATGAACACAACTTCTATACATTTTGAAGCCCAAATACATTTGCTAGATGTAAAAACTAAATATAGACTACACATTTATTCAAAGCAACTTACATTGCATGGTACACATTTGATCAGTTCCCTTTCAGTCGGTCACGTTCGACGTACGTCGGAACTGACCGACGAATTGGGATCTGTTTTCAGAGACCAATCTACTTCGAGTGATTAAAAACGAGCCAATGGACATTGGCATGCGGTTCACGCATTCCACGCACCGCCCCGCAGCGCGGGTATAAATACGGAAGTGGAACACCGCATCATTGCTTTTAACTTCAGAGCCGAATGGTTTGCTGTATCAAGCTGTTTCTACGAAGAGTGTTTAGACGAGTCTCGAGGAGGATCGCTCTCTTACCTGAGTGCTGGTGTGACGGCACGAGTCAGCGAGTGGCCGCTGCAACATACACTTGTTCCCGTGTTGGTCGGCTGGGCGTTACCGTTCTTTGAGTGCTCACACGCAGGCTTGCAATCGGACTGCTGTGAGCCGCGGCCATCTCCCTGAGTGCTTCAGCACTTCTAAAAGAGCATTTCCTTCTAAAAGAGCAACACGGTTTGACCCTGCGTCTTTTTCAAGATGTCATTCAAACCGTGTGTTTCTGGATGCGGTTGTTTCCTGTCCTCATTTGACGGCCACGATCTCTCTCGCATATAAACATGTGTGATTGTGTTCGTGGGTGATTTCATGTTCTCTCAGGAGAACGTGATCACGTCGGCGCGTTGTTCGTCTCACCTTTCTCGTAATGGCTTGAGCGTTCAGCGCGCCGTGTGCCGTCGAGCGCCTGCTGACAGCGGGGGTTGTCACGGCAACCCAGCGCGTCACTCGGCGCTCTAGATGCGCGGTCAAGACTATGAAACCTCAAACGGGGTGAGTCCCTTCGCCTATTCCCCGATCTAGTTTATTTTCTGGTGCACCAGAAAAGGGCTACTTCGGCTAATAAGCCTTGGTGACCTGAGGATTACAGTGGGGCTTCCCCGCCGGGTACATCTCCTCGGGCCCCCACTCCTCTATCGCATCACGTGCGTGCTGAGACTTTGTCGTGGGTGGTTCATGTTCTCTCATGAGAACATGGCCACGTCGGCGTGTTGTTCATCTTGCCTTTTTTCATAGGGGCTTGAATGTTCAGCGCGTCGTGTGCCGTCTGACGGCCACGCTCACTGTCTCACATGCCTGCTGGTAGCTTACAGATGGGATTGCTGGTCCTAAAAAAAAAAAAAAAAAAAAAAAAAGGGTGGGCCAGCGTTTCGTTTGGGGCTCTGGCAGAGGACAGATGTCAATTGCTGCATCGGAGAGAGGGCTGTTATGCGCTGGAAATGGTAATGCTGAGTCTCACACTATAATAGTGTGTGCTCGTGCTGAATCAGATTCAGAGTTGACAGCCATGCTTTCCTGGGCGGCTGAGGCGTAGTGCAACGCGTAAATCGCCTTGCCTTCCCCTGTGCCTTCTTTTTCCCAGATGTGCATCGGAAAAGTTTAGCAGTGTGGAACTATTTGGTGTCAAAATATGGAACACCAAAAGGGCCATAAACTGTATACATTTTTTCCCTCTCTCACTACCCTCTGTCCTGCATGCACGAGGGTAGTCCCGGCCCAGGGGTTATGCAGGAACTGCGTGTGGTGATGGACCCCGCTCTCTGGGTGACGAAAGTCACTGCACGCTCCCTGGGTCAGGCGATGTCCACACTAGTGGTCCAGGAATGTCACCTGGGGCTAAACCTGGCAGATATGCGTGAGCCCGACTAAGTGCGGTTCCTCAACGCCCCTGTCTGTCAGGCTGGCCTCTTCGGCGACGCCATCGAGAACTTCGCCCAGCAGTTCTTGGTGGCCCAGAGGCGGACGGAGGTGCTTTAAAAAAAATAAAATAATTAAAAAAAAATATATATACTTTTTTTTTAAAGCAGCGCCTCCGCCTGCTTGTCGCCGAGGGCGTCCCCCTGCGTCTGCCTCTGCCCCTGCTAAGCCAAGCAGCAGCCTCCACCTAGGCAGCAGGTGGCCGGGCGCAAGGGATTCGCCCAACCCGTTCAGGGTCCCGCGAAGTCCGCTGGCAAGCGCAAGGGCAAGCGGCCCTGAAACGGGCAGCCCAGTGAAAAGGGGATCTGCTCTTTGGGAGACGGTGTCCACACCCCTCCCTTGGTTTCGGTCCTGCCGCTGGCTCTCCGGAGTCCAGCGGTACCCACATTCTCAGAGCAGTTTCTTCCCTTCCTGGGCCCCGAGAGGGCCAGGTTGGCAGTGTGCGACGCCCCCGGGCCTTGCCGCTCCTTTCCTCTCCTCTCCCCCTCGCCAGGGGGCAGCAGTGTGGGCACCGAGAACGCCCCCGGGCCTTCTCACCCACACTCTGCCCCACCCTGGAGTACTCAGGCAACACTCCGGGCCGCCTCCGGGCCTCCCGAGTCGGGTCTGCGTACTCCACCTCGCTGCCCCACCCCGGGTACGTCTGTGGTGCCGTTGGTCCCGCTTGTTCGGTCTCTGGGGGCCTGGCTAGGTCCCCCAGACCGTCTCGCTGGCTCATCCGTACCATCAGACTCGGCTACGCGATTCAGTTCGCTTGCCGGCCTCCCAAGTACAGGGGCATCCTCTTCACCACCGTATGGAGCAGCGATGCCCATGTCTTGCGGTCAGAGACCGATGTCCTGCTGGCGAAGGACGCGATCGAGCCGGTTTCTCCAGCCGATATGAGGTCGGGGTTCTACAGCCCCTACTTCATTGTGCCCAAGAAAGGGGGTGGGTTAAGACCAATCTTGGACCTGCGTGTCCTGAATCGGGCCCTGCACAAGCTCCCATTCAGAATGCTAACGCAGAAACGCATTTTCGAATGCATCCGTCCCCAGGATTGGTTCGCAGCGATCGACCTGAAGGACGCGTACTTTCATGTCTCCATTCTCCCTCGACACAGACCGTTCCTTCGCTTTGCGTTCGAGGGGAGGGCATTTCAGTACAAAGTCCTGCCCTTCGGGCTGTCCCTGTCGCCTCGCGTCTTCACGAAAGTCGCAGAGGCAGCCATTGTTCCGCTCAGAGAACGCGGCATTCGTATTCTCAACTATCTCGACGACTGGCTCATACTGGCCCAGTCCCGGGAGCAGTTGTGCGAACACAGGGACCTGGTGCTACGTCACCTCAGCCTGTTGGGCCTTCGGGTCAACCGAGAGAAGAGCAAACTCTGTCCCACACAGAGGATCTCTTATCTCGGTATGGAGCTGGACTCGGTCAACCGGACTGCGCGCCTCACAGAGGAGCGAGTCCGGTCAGTGTTGAACTGCTTGAATACGTTCAAAGGCAGGACAGCGGTCCCACTGAAATTCTTTCAGAGGCTCCTGGGGCATATGGCATCTGCAGCCGCGGTAACGCCGCTCGGATTGCTTCATATGAGACCGCTTCAATGCTGGCTTCACGACCGAGTCCCGAGATGGGCGTGGCAGCGCGGCCAGTACCGGGTCTCAGTTACTCCTTACTGTCGCCAAACCTTCAATCCATGGGCGGACCCTGCCTTTCTACGGGCCGGAGTGTCCCTAGAACAGGTGTCCAGGCATGCTGTGGTCTTCACGGATGCCTCTTCCACGGGTTGGGGGGCCACGTACAATGGGCACTCAGTTGCGGGTCTGTGGACGGGGCCCCAACTGCGTTGGCATATCAATTGCCTAGAGCTTCTGGCAGTACGTCTCGCCCTGGGCCGCTTCAAAAAGCCGCTACAGGGAAAACACGTTCTGGTCCGTACGGACAGCACTGCGGCCGTTGCGTACATCAACCGTCAGGGTGGTCTACGCTCCCGTTGCATGCTCCGGCTCGCCCGCCATCTCCTCCTGTGGAGTCAGAAGCGTCTGAGGTCGCTTCGGGCCATTCACATCCCAGGTGCGCTGAACCAGACAGCCGACGAGCTCTCTCGTCAGCCGACACCTCCGGGAGAGTGGCGACTCCACCCCCGGAGCGTCCAGCTGATATGGGACCTCTTCGGAGCCGCGCAGGTAGACCTGTTCACCTCTCCGGACTCGACCCATTGCCAGTTGTATTACTCCCTGTCCGGGGGCACCCTCGGTACAGATGCACTGGCGCACAGCTGGCCCCGGGACCTACGCAAGTATGCGTTTCCCCCAGTGAGCCTTCTCGCACAGACACTGTGCAAGGTCAGGGAGGACGAGGAGCAGGTCTTGTTAGTTGCGCCCTACTGGCCCAACCGGACCTGGTTCTCCGAACTCTCACTCCTCACGACAGCCCCTCCCTGGCCGATCCCCCTGAGGAAGGACCTGCTTTCTCAGGGGCGGGGCACTCTATGGCACCCGCGTCCAGACCTCTGGAGACTCCATGTCTGGTCCCTGGACGGGACGCGGAGGTTCTAGGTGGTCTGCCACAGGCAGTGGCAGACACCATCGCTTCAGCTAGCTATGCGCTGAAGTGGAACCTGTTCGTTGAATGGTGTTCTTCCCGCCGGGAAGACCCCCGAAGGTGTTCGATTAATGTCGTGCTTTCTTTCCTACAAGATGGGTTGGAGAGAAGGCTGTCTCCCTCCACCCTCAAAGTGTACGTCGCCGCAATAGCGGCGTATCACCATGTAGTTGAAGGTAAGTCCTTAGGTAAGCACGACTTAATCGCCAGGTTCCTCAGAGGTGCGAGGAGACTAAATCCCTCCCTTCGAGCCTTTACAGTCAGTCGAGCTAAACATCCTGTCCATGAAGACAGTGCTCCTGACTGCATTGGCCTCAATCAAGAGGGTAGGGGACCTGCATGCACTTTCGGTCAACGAATCGTGCCTAGAATTCGGGCCGGCCAACTCTCACGTTGTCCTGAGACCCCGGCCTGGATACGTGCCCAAGGTTCCCACCACTCCCTTCCGGGACCAGGTGGTGAACCTGCAAGCGCTGCCTTCGGAGGAGGCAGACCCAGCCCTAGCTTTGCTCTGTCCCGTCCGCGCTCTTCGCGCCTACGGTGACCGAACTCAAAGCTTTAGAACCTCAGAACAGCTCTTCGTCTGTTACGGAGGCCAGCAGAAGGGAAAGGCTGTCTCCAAGCAGAGGTTAGCCCACTGGATAGTGGATGCTATCGTCTTGACTTACCAGTCCCAAGACGTGCCTTGCCCGCTCGGGGTGCGAGCTCATTCCACTAGGAGTGTAGCCTCCTCCTGGGCGCTGGCTCAAGGCGCCTCGCTGACAGACATATGTAGAGCTGCGGGCTGGGCGACACCTAACACGTTCGCTAGATTTTATAGCCTCCGTGTAGAGCCGGTATCTTCCCGCGTCCTCGCCCCCAGTGGCCAGTAGCGCTAAGTACCCGTTCTAGTGTCGGCTTGCATACGCCACTCCCGCCTCCGGGCCGGATACGTGCGTCTATTTGTCTCCAGTTGTGTTCCCCAGAAACGGCTAACCCTGTCGAGCTCCTCCGTCACCCCTTCGGTGTCAGACGTTGCGGCCGTCTGACATCAGGCCTACACCCGTATGCTTGTGGATCGTGTGTGTTAGGCTGGGTTCCATATGTAGCGGTTCCCTAACGGCAACCCCATATGTGTATTCTCCACGGTACCAGCTACCCTACTCGGCTAGCCCCGTGTCTTTCCCTTGACAGAGCCCGCTCTGTCGTCTCTGGTGGTGTTCTTTCCCCCCTGGGACCAGGTTGGATCCACCCCAGAGACTGCCATAGGTAGCACTACCCTGCTAGGTTAGTCCTTATGAGTAATTCCACCTCTCCTTCCACTGAAGGACGTGGCTCCGCAGTGTACCATCTCCTGAGACGGGCATGCTTTCCCAGCGTTATCCAATAGTCACGCTGAGTGGGTCTTGCAGGAACAGCAGTGACTGGCCTCCCTGACTGGAGCCCTAACTTCCGCACCAACCTAGGTGTGGTCCAGCGAGCTCGGTCAGGGCGCTGGAAGGGCCAGCATCTCTGGCGTGTTAGTAGGGATCCCAATTCGTCGGTCAGTTCCGACGTACGTCGAACGTGACCGACTGAAAGGGAACGTCTCGGTTACGTATGTAACCCTCGTTCCCTGAAGGAGGGAACGGAGACGTACGTCCCGTCGCCAGGTGCTGTGCTTCAGCTGAAGGCCGAGTCACCTATCTCGGCTCCTCAGTTGAAAAGCAATGATGCGGTGTTCCACTTCCGTATTTATACCCGCGCTGCGGGGCGGTGCGTGGAATGCGTGAACCGCATGCCAATGTCCATTGGCTCGTTTTTAATCACTCGAAGTAGATTGGTCTCTGAAAACAGATCCCAATTCGTCGGTCAGTTCCGACGTACGTCTCCGTTCCCTCCTTCAGGGAACGAGGGTTACATACGTAACCGAGACGTTCAATCAAACCAATGATCTTGACATTACTAGTGTAGCATAGGCCAGTAAGAGCATTTAAACCTCACTCCCCTGACCTCAAAAGGCGTGCTCGTGACTGATGCTAGAGGCTGCGGTCTTTAGCGTCCTTGTTAGCGTGCCCACCTCCCACTCCGGAGACCCTGGTTTGAATCCCGCTTGGAGCTTCAACTTTCAACTTCACTTTCAATCACTTTCAACTTCACAGTGGTAAGTTTTTATTTTGTAACTCTTGTGCCTTTCCGATACAATGTTATAATGGTTTAATTTGTGTAGCGAATTAGCTCAGAGGGGAAATATTAATAATTATTCATAACTCATTATGATTATTCATTATGATTAATTATGAATATTTGAATCAGTTAAATTGATTAACTTGATGTAGCTACATTAACATTACAATCAATCAATCAGTTCATCCTAAGAACGTTCAGTATTGATTATTAATTAATTCTAAGAAAATGATAATTTTAATGGCCACAGAAAAATAATTCTTCCTTTGTATTTACATAAGCGCTTAGAGCGCATACCAAGATCGATCATTTAAGTGACAATTTGTTTGCTGGCAGGGAGTCAGAACCAAATATATATTGTGCACAAACTTTAATAACTAAATCGCGAACAAGATTAAACGGACATAAAACATACAGACACAAAACATATATGGCAAGAGGTAAAGTTAAAGTGGTTAGAAAAACTTGGTCAGTACAGATGGATGAAGTTATGCAAAGAGTCTAAACCTGGGAGAACCACCCCTGATAAGCTCCTTTGTCTGAGCAAAGGAGTTTACAGTTTTACGAACTACACAGCGACTTGTATTTCTTAGTACATTACTTGCATTTGCCCGGGAAGGCATCCAGACATACGGTCGCAGGAGAAAGTCTTGATGGTTCCGTCCGATGGCTTTGCAGATCGTTTCCTTCCATGTTGAGCGAAGGAACGACGGTGAGCTTGCATTGTTGTTTTGACTCCATCGAGTTTGAGGAAGTTGCACATGCCATGAGGAGTTGAGCCTGCTGGCCCAACTGGCCCTATGGTGGCATCTGGTTTCCTGTCCCACACACACACGTGAGGCTATGTGTGCAGGCCTTATCTGGCCTGGCCTGTTGGCCGGCCAGATAGACGGCCAAGGTGACGCGTCGTCTTGGTCCAGAGGGAGAAGAGAAGAGAGAGAGGAGAGAGGGCGTCTCTCTCTTAAGAGTCTTAGATTTCTCCCACCCTCGATGGTCGAGTTGCCCAATGGAATTGTTGGGATTTCTCAGCGGGAAATTCCTATGTGGGAGATTTATGGATCTTTGTTTCAAACAAGATTCAATGGGCCTGTGCCCATATATACTCCAATTAATGCAACAAACACACATTACTTCCTACGAGGAAGTGACATACATGAAAGTCGTGAAGAGAGCATTAATTTGATAGGAGACACGACATATATGAACTTACATGGACTAGTAAGTTGTTCAAGACATGCATAAACTAAATAACATACAAGGGACACTTTACAAGACAGTTATATGCGTACATACAATGTCCTGGGGTGCATATTCATTTATAGACGGTTGGTCTATAACTTGAGACAAAAGCGTGTGTTTTACAGGCTTTGTGTCTTAACTATGGCCTTTTCCATGTGACTACATTTTTTAGGGCCATAAAACGTCTTATCAGTTGGTATCCAGGGTAACTGAGGACCTTTCTCTGTTGTGTTGGGTGAAGGTCTGTTACTGAACACAGAGCATTTAAAACATATTTGTTAAATGTAACAGGCGATTATGTGTCTGATTTGCCTCAGTCACTACATTTGTCTTTACTGTAACAACTTTGTGTCCTGAAGTGACAGCATAAAATACAGTTAAGAAAACATACTGAAGTGTATATTTCTAATTTATTTAGGTGTGTATAGCTGGCGTTGGGTTCTGGAAGCTGTCCTCTGTAAAATGTAAACAGCGTTATAAATTTAACCACTGACTCTTAATTTCATCCATTTTTGGATGGCCAAAAGGGGTTTTGCTTTCACATCCAAACACTTTGCATTGTGAAATATTTCACGTTGTGAAATAGATGTTTTGCAGAAATAATACCTGGACTTTAAGGGCAGTTTTCTCTGTTAGATAGAATAAATCCCTAAGAGACACTATATGAGCTTTGTAACTTTGCAGATCTTATACATGGAACGATGGAAATGGAAGTACTTAAATGCTAAACCAGTTTCCAGGTTTTGGCCTACAAAAACACATCATCTCTTGCAGCACTCTATGTTCAATAAAAACATTTTGTAAGATAGAGTATGTGCCTATTCAAAAATTTTGCAAAAATTCATGCATAGTCAAAAGGTAATACTATTTCACCCGTAACACTGCTTGTGTAACATACCTGACCTAAAATGCCCTGGGTTTACATATATCTAGGTAGTATTTTATTTTGCTTTGAAGATCAAATCCTTGGCTTTTGAACAATGACTTTCAAATAGACAATGAATATGCCTGTATCCTTATTTCTGGTTCGCAGATGCTGCTTTTCTGGTTCAGCGGATGAGACACTTGAAGTTTTTGAGTATCAATTCTCTCCTGTTTAAGGGGAGATACTGTGATTTTTGTGTGTGCGTTTATATAAACCAATTCATGCAAACACTTTCTGCTGAGCCATAAACTGCTTTGCCTTCTGAAAAGAAGAGTTATGAGAGTTTGACACAAACACGCACACACACGTACACACACACACACAATAACAATTCACAGTAGCAGTGCAGACAAATTGACTGAGGGTTTTCTGTTAGGTTGTCATTTATGGTGCCAGAATTTCTTGGCATTATGGGTGTGGACACCCATCGGCAGTCTTGCCCGCGCATGCGCATTTCGTCGTGAGAGTTTTATGTCGTCGAGATGCATGTTACGGTGTTCTGTCAATTTGTCCTACTTTGTCAGACTTTGCTACCTCCCAGTAAAATAGTAGGTAGCACAATTCAACAGCGAAAAATGCTACCTATCAGATTGTGCTACCAGTATCATATTCATGTGGTTTGAGGCTTATTTTAAACATCCATACCCACCCCTACCCTAAACCTACCCTTAAACATATGCAAAAAAATAACAGCAGGAGCAACAATAACCATTAGATAGTTGTAGGACAGAACAGTCGCCAAGATTTAAAAATGAAATACGACAGCGCGGGCAAAACTACTGTAGTGAAACTGCGCATGTGCGGGCAAAACTGCTGCTGGGGTAAAACTGGCTCTGCGGATCTACAGACAGATATTATTGCTCTTCAGAAACAATTGCAGAATACGACAGAGCTCGTGTTTTAAAGCAAAGCACACACTGGAATGTATAATTCACTAAAAACGCAATGTGAGTCTATTCTCTCTGATATGTCTGATGTAATCAGCCTGGCCTTCTTTACATTAGCGCTGTTTTGGACTGTTTGAATGATTTCGTTTACTGGATCACTGAAAACTTTCCCAGAGATTAACAGATTAAAACGGCCTGATCACAAACAGAGAAGCATAATCGAGTTAAAGAGTTAGAATGGAAATTTCCTCCTACCAGGGTTACAAGTGCTGTAGATGCTCAGTGTGATTGTGATAAACTCTAGACTTTAAGATCGTCTAACTGCATGATGAAAATTACGTTAATGACGCAGCTTCACGTATTTCTGTAATTTATTTGTGTTAATTGCGTTAAATTATTTTAACTCGTTAAGGAATTTAAATTAATCGCATGTGTTAATGCGTAATGTGACAGCCCTAATTTAAATACATGACATTAAAATATATTAGTTTACCATAAATGCTTGTCAGTACATTCACTTTAACCATATTTCAAAAGACAATTTAAGTCCTACTTAAATAGGTGAACAAAAAATTCAGCTAATTGCATTTAATATAAATTGAATAAAATGTATAAAAATATTTAATATTGCATTTATTTATTTTTAATTAAATTATTATTATTATTTGATGGGGCTAAAAGTGTAAAAATATATATTTTTTTCCTGGGTGAAAATGTATGGTGGCCTAAATTTCTGTCCATTCAGTTCAAGACATTTATCTCTGCCCCCCTCTACCTCTCTAACAGCTTTGCTATTTTTTTTCACAGACAAGACAACACCATCAGCAGTCAGTTCTCACAACACAACCATCAGCAGTCAATGCCCCACAAACACCTACCACCCACATGCAATTTCTTTACTCTTCTCTTTATCTCCTTTCACAGAGGCTGAGGTCTCTAAACCTCTCCCTTATAACCATCCTACCTCCTGCATCCTTGACCCTATTCCCTCCCATCTTCTAAGCTTCCCACACATCATCAACACATTTCCTCTGAATAGCACTTTTCCAAAAACATTCAAGCAGGCTCGGGTAATCCTACTGCTTAGTGGAAAATTACAGACTGGTCTCTCTACTCCCATTCATAGCGAAGACCCTTAAACTAGATGTTTTCAACCAGGCTTCTTTTTTCCTCACATAATAACCTGCTAGTCACTGACATAGTCAGAAATTTGATTTGCTGTGCTACTGAAGAACCAACAGGAGCACAACAGTTGATGACATTTATTTAAATTCGGTATGAAATGAAAATTCACTCTATTTTCAAAACGCATGTTACAGATCTTAACGTGAACGATTCATCCATGTAAATGTTTTTTTTCTTTCTTCGCATTGTTTAATCCCAATAGGGGCTTTCGTACTGGGTAGTTCTAGGAACTTAGTTATAGGACCTAACCACCAGGGTGGTTCCCAGAGAACTAAATGTTCCCCTAACCATTTTTCTGGTTGCATTCGTACCACCAGTATGACTTTTATTTTGATGCCATTTCGGACATTTATTTTGAAGGCGTTGAGAACGCCAGAGCCTGAACACACAACGCTCCCATTCTCCGTCTTTAGTTTACAATCTGTTTCACAGTCACAGTTTAAATACGTTATTAGATAGAACTTTTATACAAAGAAAGTAGACATTATATGTTTTGCCGTGTGGTTGATTTGCGTTAGTTTTTCTCCTTAGCGTAAAGGTTGAGAGGTCCATCTATCACTGTTTTCCATGTTTGTAGAGTTAGTTCATGGAATAGATATATAGGCTATTATCTGTGTGTGTACACGGCTTTTTAGAAATGGCGGGTGCTGGTGTTTCGCGTGTTTCAATGCACAGAACCAAGACCCCACCCTACATTTGTTTCATATTCATTAGTCCATTTCACTCAGATGTACATCCCAATATGGAAGAAAAGATCTGTCACCACTTCTATTTTATCCCAACTTAAAACAAATGTTAATACAGCTTGTCTATGTAATTTGCGAAAAAAAATTTTTTACTCATACATTACTCTTAAAAACTAACAGCCAATGACCTCTTTTGACCATCTACAATTGACTTGTATTTATTTATTTATGGTTATGGTTTAGGTGTCTTTACTATGTACTTAAAAATGGTTAGGTACAATGTATTGTGTTGATGTATTGTAATAATTGAATTTCTGATGACTGAATAAGTGCAAACTGAACCCTTACAAGCTCCAAAAGGTAACAAAATATGCTTTATTTTATTCTTCTGTAATTGTTACTCTAATATCGCGACAGGTAGAGATCCATCCGTGTTAGATATAGATCCAAGTCGCTAAAGATTGATCACCAAATGATTGGTGAAACATTCATGCATTTAAGGGTTAAACCAGACGCTAATTTGCGCTGCTCTTGATAGATTGCATTGGTCATAATGGAAACGATCCAGCTGCGTCTGTGTTCTTTAATTTGCATGTCGTCAGTAGATTAAACGCAGAACTTTTCACTCCAACCAGCGTTTTTTTGGAATTTCGCTCGCATACTAATTTGCCCTGTTTAGTAAATCTGGCCCTTAATATAACGTGGGACTCATACTTTTTTATCAATTGAAAAGCAAGTTTCAAACCAATGTAGTATACCTACTATACAGTATGTGATTTCTGACGCAGCATTTGTTTTTGGTTTAGCTATCTCTTATTTGTCCTAATGGTATCGTTGGTCTTGGACTTTATACTGACACCTAGGGCTGTGCGATATGACAATATATATCGGACAGACGAAATGAAAAGTCTATCGTTTCATATTATGCTCTATTGTTTATATTGTGGTGTCGCAAAATACATTGTTTACTGCAATCTTACACGCCATCACGAGAATGCAGGCAGAAACGTGAATAAAATAAATAATAACAGCATGGCGAGTGAAGGGGAGACAGAACCGGGTGGCTCCGAGCAGAAGTCTGTGTTCATGTATCACAATGCATCAGCGCAGTAGCTCAATATAATGATACACATCCGATGGTCTAAAATCGCTTGAATGTCCAAACTGGCAAGCCTTAAAACATACAATTGACAAAGTTTACTGAAGACGCAAGTGAAAGTGATCTGGCTTCAGGGCTTGCGCGTTGTCAGAGACACGATGCGGCTCGGCTCTGTGTCACAGAAAACAGCTTGCGTGCATTGAAGTGCCATGTTTTCCATATTGATGTAACTGAATAGTGTAAAATCTGTAAGAATATGTATGAACAAGCAGCGAGTCGACACAACAAAGCATTCCAGATTCACCCTCTCCCACCATTAGCGAGCCATAAAACTCATCTATGGTGCCCAAGTGGCCCGGGACAACATCTCTTCCCCGTCCATCTGCCTTATCTCAAACCAGCGCAAGAACAAGATGGGTCATGTGACTCGATGTCCTTTTTGTTCCCCAAACGTAACAGCGGGCAGAACCACAGGAAGAAAGCAACACCCCTGTGACCCCATACATAAATCCAAAGTCTTATCGCCACAAAGAGTCGCTAAAAGCTTTTCGACAGCCCAAAATCAACATGGACCTTAAACAGACACCTCTGCTCTCCCCTCCTTCCTCGATTTGTGCATTCCAGAGACTCTCTGATCCTCACACAAAGACCCCACACCAATGCAGACACGAGGACTAAATTAAACCTCAGATTCAATAATATGAACTAATCCACAACCGGAACTCGTGCATATTATGTGTATTATGTATACCTGTATAACCTCTGGCGTTTTCTAGACGTGTCAAGCATTTGTTGTCACTGAGTTGCATGTTTCTTTAGGTTAGGCACAAGAAGGAATCACCAGAAGATGCCTTAAGACATATATCGAATATTACATGTGTTTTAGATAACCTGTGTAGTTTCCCTGTATGACAGACATATACCACATATGAATCTTTATTATCTTCTACCCCAATCATGGGAAATGTATGCTGTTTGATATGTGTGTGATGGATAAATGATTGCCATAATTTTGATGCTAGGTAAATTTGTGTAAAATGCGCCATAGTCACACTATGAAAGTTGATGTCTTAAAAGTATTCAACCAAACTTGCAAAGAATGCTGGCGCGTGATAATGTGGACATTACACTAATGATATGCATGAACAGGAGAAGTATATCCTCCAACAATATCTGATTGGTTGGTGACACTTTCAAGGACGGACTTTGAAACGAGCTTAAAAACTAATGACAAACAAGATGTCTTTGCTTTTTGCTTTTGCTTCGTGCTTATGCTGACTGCCATGGTTTTGCGGTGACTTCTGCTTTGGTTCATGCTGGCCTTTCTAGCTCCCTGCCTGCACGTTTCACTGCCCTTCGAGCTACCAAGAGCTCTTCACGAAAACTCCAAAAAACTCAGTTTGAACTTCACCGAAGAAGACTTCCTGGAGTCCGCGCAGCCGCTCTCCGCGACTCAGAGAAACTCCCGTCGCGTAGCAACCAGCTAACGCAACCGGCACTACGAGGCTAGCCTGCAAAACCAACGTTTCAACCCATCACCAAGTGTCCCTTCCGAACACAACGACTAACCGCCAGCCAAGCAACTCCGTCCCGAGAGGAACCCATGCTCACAGGAGCATCCAAACGCAAGTACATAACTCTCCATTTTGGCTGAACTGGTGAAAATCGTATCTAAGCGGACAAACTAAGGTTGAATTGCTAGTATATTGATTTTCTCAGGTTGCGGTTAAGAAATTGTGTCTGAACGAGACACTTGGGACACTTGGAACATTACTTTCCCTGCAAACTGTATGAATGGATGTGTGCTTGTGTGTCTTAGTAGATTAGATTTTGTGTTAAGAATAGTTCAATAAACCCTTGTTTACCTTTTTATCTATACAGGTGTCTTGTGCTTTTTGTTTATAAGTTACTGCCTTAAACTGATTGATTTTGTTACCTAAGCTCACAAACAGTGAACGTAAAGTTAATGTTATTATTGCCGTTGGCCACGGGGTAATATCCCGATTCAAGATTGATAGAATACTGTAATTTCAACGTATCGGTGGACGAATAGTTGATAAAGTGGTAAATATAAATTTTGAATCATTTATATGTAGTTCGGTTCTTTTCACTGTAATTCAATACCCCTTTGCTGGAGGAACTCAGGGCTTCCGGAAAGCTACCTGAGGAAAATATCGCACGTATACAGTCCGTGGAGTGGAATGGCGAGCAAGCGAAGACACCTGAGCCTCGTCCATTACCAGCCAGTAGTAGAGGCCAGTACATGAGAGGACACTGGCTCCACTTGGAGATTATAGAATCTGGCGAATGTGTTGGGTGTCGCCCAGCCTGCAGCTCTGCAGATGTCTGTTAGCGAGGCGCCATGCACTAAAGCCCAAGAGGAGGCCACACTCCGGGTGGAGTGCGCCCTGACCCCTAGGGGGCATGGATGCCCCTGCGTCTGGTAAGCCAAGACAATGGCATCCACTATCCAGTGAGACAACCTTTGCTTGGAGAGAGCCTTTCCCTTCAGCTTCCCACCATAACAGACAAAGAGCTGGTCAGAGGTCCTGAAACACTGCGTTCTGTCTACGTAAGCACGGGGGGCGCGTACTGGACAGAGCAGTGCCAAGGCTGGGTATGCCTCCTCCAAAGGCAGCGCTTGCAGGTTCACCACCTGGTCCCTAAACGGAGTGGTGGGAACCAAGGTTATTATAGTTTTGCGTTTTTTAATAAGTTTTTATTTTAATATCGTTTTCAATTTTGCTATAAATTTCAGTTCAGTTTTAGTTAGTTTTATAAATTGTTTTGCTAGTTTTTTTGTTTCGTTTTTATTTTGTGAACACATTACTATTTAGTTTTTATATATTTAGTTTCAGTTTTAGTAATTATAGTTCCCTTTCAGTCGGTCACGTTCGACGTACGTCGGACGTCACCGACGAATTGGGATCACTTCTGGGAGCCCCTATCAGCTTCGAGATATAGAGAACGGGCCAATGGCCATTGCCGTGCGAGATTTGCATCTCTCGCTCCGCCCCGCGCTTCGGGTATAAACAGGAGGCGAATGCAGCGCACTATTGTCATTCACTTCGGAGCCGAACACGGTGTTGACGAAGGAGACTGTTCCTGCTTCAGCAGAGAGAGAAAGAGAGAGAATGAGAGAAGACGCTTCTTTGAGTGCTGGGAGAGAAGGCACGATCAGCGGTGGCCGCGAGCTCACTGATACAGTGATAAACTGCTGTTTTTACAGCACTGTTGGTTTGGTGAGGGCGTTCCCAATGGTGAGTGCATACACAGGCTGCACTACTCTCCTGTGTTTTGCCGCGGTCGTTCCTGGGTGCTTCAGCACATTTAAAAGAACTTTCTTCTAAAAGAGCAGCGCGGGTGTGACACTGCGTCTTTTTCAAGACGTCATTCCACCCGTGCGTTTCTGGATGCGGTTGTTTCCTGTCCTTTGACGGCCACGATCCCTCTCGCATAAGCATGTTGAGATTGCGTTCGTGGGTGATCCATGTTCTCTCAGGAGAACGGGATCACGTCGGCGCGTTGTTCGTCTCGCCTTCCTCGTGAGGGTTTGAGTGTTCAGTGCGCCGTCTAGCTGCCGGCTGACAGCGCGGGTTGTCACGGCAACCCAGCGCGTCACTCGGCACTTTAGATGCGCGGTCGAGACTTAACCTCAAACGGGGTTGTGTGGCCCTCCGTGGGCCCTCACTCCTCTATCGCATCGCAAGCATGCTGAGACTGTGTTCGTGGGTGGTTCATGTTCTCTCATGAGAGCATGACCACGTCGGCGTGTTGTTCGTCTTGCCTTCTTCATAGGGGCTTGAGTGTTCAGCGCGCCGTGTGCCACGCTCACGGTCTTACATGCCTGCTGGTAGCTTACAGGTGGGATTGCTGGTTCCAAAAAAAAAAAAAAAAAAAGGGGACCTAGCGTTTCATCTGGGGCTCTAGCAGAGGACAGATGTCAATCGCTGCATCGGGGAGAGGGCTGTTATAAGCTGGAAATGAAGATGATGCGGAGTTTCCCACTATAATGGTGTGTGCTCATGCTGAATCAGATTCAGACTTGACAGCCATGCTTTCCTGGGTGGCTGAGGCGTAGTGCAATGCGTAAATCGCCTTGCCCGCCCCCTTGCCTTTTTCCCGGATGTGCATTGGAAAGCTTTGGCAGTGTGGAACTATTTGGTGCCAAAATATGGGGTGCCAATAGGGCCATAATCTGGATAAAGTTTTCCTCTCTCTCACTACCCTCATCGGTGAGGTGGCAGTGCCACTGGCAGGCCACCTCCGCCCTGCGCTCTTAGTGCACGAGGGTAGTTCTGAGCCGAGGTTGAGCTGCGCACAGTGACTGATTTACATTTAAAGTCACAGCGCTGGCCCTTGGCCAGACGATGTCCACCCTGGTCCAGAAACACCCTTGGGCTACCTTGCAGGGGTGTGAGACGTCGCCAAAGTACGCTTTCTCGATGCTCACATCTCACAAGGTGACCCTTTTCGGCAACACTGTCGGTGACTGTGCAGCAGTCCTCCACAGTGCAAAGCAGATGGAACCCCTCAGTCTGCTCACCATGGGCATCCCACGATGCCACCCGTCTCGGCTGCCAGTCAGCTGAGACGGGTGACCCGGACTTGGTTGAAGCTGCTCTTCCCCGGAGGAGGGCCGGGTGGAGAATCATTGCTAAATTCTGTTCCGCCACTAGTGTTACAGCCAGTGGTACCCAAATTCTTAAGAGCAGTTCCAATACCTCTGGGTCTCAGGAATGGCAGCGTGTGACGCTATGAAGCCTCGCCGCTCTGATTCCCCTCCCCACAAGAGGGCGAGAATGGCAGTGTGCGACGCCGGGGAGCCTCGCCACTCTCATTCCCCTCTTCTCAGTGGTGTGAGGACAGCAGTGCGCAACGCTATGCCTCGCCACTCTTGTTCCCCGCTGAGGAAGGAGGTGAGGTAGGCAGTGTGTGACGCCACAAAGCCTTGCCACTCTCTGCCCCTCCTTCAGTCGCCAGCGGACCGCAGCGTATGGCTTGAGAACGCTACCATGCCTTCTCTCATACCCTCTGTCCAACTGTGGGGGCAGGTAGGTGCTGCGTGCGCACTCAGACCCCACTTCAGGACGCTGTGCCTCTTGGGTCGGGTCCCTGCCCTCCACTTCGCTGCCCTACTGCGGGTACGTCTGTGGGGCGGGTGTGTTCATGGTACGGTTTCCGGAAGCCTAGCTAGCACTTCCAGGATGGTCCCGCTGACTCACCTGCACCACCAGGTTCGGCTATGCGATTCAGTTCGCACGGCATCCTCCCAAGTTCTGGGCGTCCACTTCACTGTTGTGTGGAGCTGCGACGCCCATCTTGTGGAAAGAGATCGAAGTCCTACTGGCGAAGGACGCGATTGGAGCCTGTCCCTCCAGCCGAAATGAAGTTGGGGTTCTGTAACTCCTACTTCATTGTGCCCATGAAAAGCAGTGGGTTATGACCAATCTTGGACCTGTGAGTCCTGAACCGGGCCCTTCACAAACCGCCTGTTCAGATGTTGACGCTCGGCTCAGATCTCTTTTCTCGGTATGGAGCTGGACTTGGTCAATCTGACAGCGCGTCTCACAGAGGAGCGTTTCCAGTCGGTGTTGAACTGCTTGAATTCATTCAAATGCAGGACAGCGGTACCACTGAAACATTTTCAGAGGCTCCTGGTGCATATGGCAGCCTGTGGTCGGACCCTTTGTTTCTGCGGGCAGGAGTTCCCCTAGAACAAGTGTCCAGGCATGCTGTTGTCTCCACGGATGCCTCATCCACCGGCTGGGGTGCCACGTACAACGGGCTTGCAGTTTCGGGTCTGTGGACGGGGCCTCAACTGCAATGGCATATCAATTGCCTCGAGTTGTTAGCAGTTTGTCTTGCGCTGGGCCGCTTCAAAACGCCGCCACTAGGCAAGCACGTTCTGGTCCGTACGGACAACACTGCGGCCATTGCGTACGTCAACAAACAGGGTGGTCTACGCTCCCGTCGCATGTCTCAACTCGCCCGGCATCTCCTCCTATGGAGTCAGAAGCATCTGAGGTCGCTTCGTGCCATTCACATTCCGGGCCTGCTCAATCGTGCGGCCGACGAGCTCTCACGATAGCCAGTGCTCCCCGGAGAGTGGAGACTCCATCCCCAGGCGGTCCAGCTGATCTGGAGTCGCTTCGGGACCGCACAGGTAGACCTGTTTGCCGCCCCGGACACGTATTGGCCCAACTGGACTTGGTTCCCGGAACTAGTGCTTCTCGCGACAGCACCTCCCTGGCCCATTCCTCTGAGGAAGGACCTCCTGACTTAGAGACGGGGCACCCTATGGCACCCGCGTCCGGATCTCTGGAAACTCCATGTCTGGTCCCTGGACGGGACGCGGAGGTTCTAGGTGGCCTACCACAGGCTGTGGTAGACACCATCACTTCCACTAGAGCTCCCTCTACGAGGCGCCTCTATGCGTTGAAGTGGAACCTGTTCGTCGACTGGTGTTCTTCTCGCCGAGAAGACCCCCGGAGATGTTCGGTCGGTTCTGTGCTTTCCTTCCTACAGGATGGGTTGGAGTGAATGGCTGTCTCCCTCCACCCTCAAAGTCTATGTTGCCGCTATCGCCGCTAATCATGACATGGTAGGTGGTAAGTCTCTAGGGAAGCACGATCTGATCGTCAGGTTCCTGAGGGGGGCGAGGAGACTAAATCCGCCTCGCCCTCCCTCTATACCCTCTTGGGACATAACTCTGGTGCTAACCGCACTGCAGAGGGCGCCCTTTGAGCCTTTGCAGTCAGCTGAGTTAAAAATCCTGTCTCTGAAGACAGTACTCCTGACTGCATTGGCCTCAAGAGGGTAGGGGACCTGCAAGCATTTTCGGTCGACGAATCTTGCCTGGAATTCGGGCCCGGTAACTCTCATGTAATCCTGAGACCCCGGCCCGGATATGTGCCCAAGGTTTCCACCACTCCCTTCCGGGACCAGGTGGTGAGCCTGCAAGCGCTGCCTTCGGAGGAGGCAGACCCAGCCCTAGCTTTTCTCTGTCTAGTCCGCGCTCTGCAGACTTACGTGGACAGAACGCAAGCTTCAGGACCTCAGAACAGCTCTTCGTCTGTTATGGAGGCCAGCAGAAGGGAAAGGCTGTCTCCAAGCAGAGGATGGCCCACTGGATAGTGGATGCCATCGTCTTGGCGTATCAAACCCAAGACGTGCCCTGCCCGCTCGGGTTAACAGCCCACTCCACTAGGGGTGTAGCTTCTTCCTGGGCGTTGGCTCGTGGCGCCTCGCTGAAAAGATATTTGTAGAGCTGCGGGCTGGGCGACACCTAACACGTTCGCTAGATTTTATAGCCTCCGTGTAGAGCCGGTATCTTCCTGTGTGCTCGTTTCCCATAGTCAGTAACACCGAAGTGGCCGTTCTAAGTGTCGGCTTGCTGCGCCACTCCCTTCCCTATGGAACGGATACGTGCGCTTATATGCTCCAGTCGAGTTCCCCAGAACGGCGAACCCTGTTGAGTCCTCCGCAACCCGCGGCAGTCGGATGTGGTGGAGCGTCCGACGCCAGGTCTAACACTCGTATGCATTGGTGGAACTTGTGTTAGGCTGGGTTCCATATGTTGTGACCCCCACGGTGGTCCCATATGTGTATTTTTCCACGGTACGGCTCCCTACGGCGAGCCTGTGTCTTTCCCTCGGCAGAGCGCTCTGCCGTCTCAGTTAGGTGTTGTTCCCTCGCCTGTTTGGCCGGGGCCACCCCTGGGACTTCCGTATGTTGCGCTGCCCACGGTCAGTCCATACGTGTATTCTCCACATGGTAACTCCCTTCGGGCATGATGTGGGTTCCGCAGCGTCCCTCTGGGCACGCTTTCCCAGCGTTATCCAATAGTCTGCTGAAGTGGGTCTTGCGGAACAGCAGTGTGACTTCCCTGCGTGACTTTCCTCGCCCGGAACAGACGGGGTCTGAGGGGCTCTCGCTGGGCGTACGTCGAACGTGACCGACTGAAAGGGAACGTCTCGGTTACGTATGGTAACCCTCGTTCCCTGAAGGAGGGAACGGAGACGTACGTCCCGTCACCACAGTTGCTGTACCATCACTGCATGGTCGAGTCACTAGTTCGGCTCCTCAGTGAAAAACAATAGTGCACTGCATTCGCCTCCTGTTTATACCCGCAGCGAGGGGCGGAGCGCGAGATGCAAATCTCGCACGCCAATGGCCATTGGCCCGTTCTCTATATCTCGAAGCTGATAGGGGCTCCCAGAAGTGATCCCAATTCGTCTGTGACGTCCGACGTACGTCTCCGTTCCGTCCTTCAGGGAACGAGGGTTACCATACGTAACCGAGACGTTTAGCAGATACCAGAACGAAGACCAAAGCAAGATTTTTCATTTCAGCAAAGTTTAATCTTTGCACAGATTAGAGTTAACTCTTGTGCAGACATCTTAAAAATAAAAATAAAAACTCATTCATATTAAAGATGATATCTTGTTAAACATGCCTATTTTAATTTTTTCAGCAGTACAATGAAGGCTAGTAGTGTGACCACGATAGAAAAAGTGTGTGTGTGTCCTGGTATTCCGTACATGGATAATAATATTATTAGTAGTAAACACCTTTCAGCCTGTCAATATTATGCAAACATGAAATCTCCAACACACAGTAGTAGTAGGTTACTTGCTACTAGTAGTTGCTGTTGCACCCGCGTCTTTCATCGCGCATGAAACGGCACACTAAAAGCAGTGTGCTCAAGTTAAAAGTGGTCTCATTACCGTCTCATTACCTTATATCATTTTCCATGTCACTGCCACACACACATTCTTTGTGAACAGCCACGTAATAAGACTAGCGATGTGTTCTACGTTTCTGTCATTCACTGAGCGTGTCACAGGACAGCGGTTAATCACCTCACGCGCCTGAAGCGCCATATACAGACATTTCCGTCAACAGCCACAGGTCAGATTTTCCGCCACAGTAAAGAGCTTATTAATTACGAAAACTATTATTTATTTTTGCTAATTGTTATTTTATTTCAGTTCAGTTCGTTTTTCAGTAACTGTTGTTAGTTTCGTTTAGTTTTAGTTTTTCATCTATTATGATTTTTAAATTTTATTTCAGTTTACGAAAATGTTTTTTGACCAATAGTTTTAGTCTTAGTTTCAGTTTTCGTTTACGAAAATAACCTTGGTGGGATCCTTGGGCACATATCCAGGCCAGGGTCTCAGGATCACGTGAGAGTTGGCCGGCCCGAATTCCAGGCACGCTTTGTCAACTGAAAATGCCTGCAGGTCCCCTACCCTCTTGATGGAGGCCAAAGCGATCAGGAGCGCTGTCTTCATTGACAGGAACTTAAGATCGACTGACCGCAATGGCTCAAAGGGAGCCCTCTGCAGAGCATCTAAAACTACTGCGAGGTCCCAAGAGGGTATGCGGGGAGCGCGAGGAGGATTTAGTCTCCTGGACCCCCTCAGGAACCTGATGACCAGGTCGTGCTGACTTACCTTCTTATTCTCCACGAGGTCATGGTGGGCTGATATAGCGGCCACATAAACCTTCAGGGTGGAAGGAGACAGCCTGGAAGGAGCACGGACCCAATCGGGCATTTCCAGGGGTCTTCTTGGCAAGAAGAACACCAAGTGACGAAGAGGTTCCACTTCAACGCATAGGTGTGTCTGGTAGACTCAGCCCTAGCGGAAGTGATGGTAGTCACCACCTGAGGTGGTAGGGTACTCAAACCTGCCGCGTCCCATCCAGGAGCCACACGTGGAGGTTCCAAAGATCGGGACGCGGGTGCCAAAGGGTGCCCCATCTCTGAGAAAGAAGGTCCTTGCTCAGAGGAATCGACCAGGGAGGGGCTGTCGCAAGGAGTACGAGTTCGGAGAACCAGGTTCGGCCGGGCCAATACGGGGCGGCCAAACTGACCTGCTCCTTGTCCTCCCTGGTCTTGCACAGAACCTGTGCGAGAAGGCTCACTGGGAGAAATGCATACTTGCGGAGGCCCCGCGACCAGCTGTGCGCCATAGCATTTGTGCCGAGGGAGCCCTCGGTCAGGGAATAAAACAGGTGGCAGTGGGAAGAGTTGTGGGAGGCAAACAGATCTACCTGTTCGTCGCCGAACTGTTCCCAAATCAGCTAAACCGTCTGGGGATGGAGTCTCCATTTCCCCAGGAAGTGAGAGCTCGTCGGCTGCACGGTTCAGGACTCCCGGGACATGGATGGCACGAAGCGACCTCAGATGCTTCTGACTCCATAAAACGAGATGGCAGGCGAGTTGAGACATACGGCGGGAACATAGTCCACCCTGGTGGTTGATGTACGCTACTGTGGCCGTGTTGTCTGACCGGACTAGCACGTGTTGAGACTTGAGCAACGCTTGGAAGCGGTGCAGGGTGAATCGTACTGCCAGCAACTCGAGGCAATTGACATGCAGGAGGTGCTAGGGTCCTGTCCAGGAGCCCGTGGCAGCATGTCCGTTGCACATGGCACCCCAGCCCGTGGTGGAGGCATCTGTTGATACAACTATATGCCTGGAAACTCGTTCTAAGGGAACACCAGCCCTTGGAAGCTGAGGTTCGACAACGGGGTGAGGGTCTGCAGGCAGGCCCGAGTCACTGGGACCCGGAGCGTGCCCGACTGCCATGCCCATCTTGGGACTCGATCGCAAACCCAGTGCTGAAGCGGTCTCATATGAAGCAATCCGAGCGGCAATACCGCGGCTGCAGATGCCATATGCCCCAGGAGCCTCTGAAATAACTTCAGTGGAACCGCACTCTTGCTCTCGATTTGACGGAGGCAAGTCTGCAGTGACTGTGCACGCTCGCTCGTAAGCTGCGCGCACATGGCGACCGAGTCGATCTCCATACCGAGAAAAGAGATCCTCTGCACTGGGCAGAGTTTGACCCGAAAACCCAGACGGGCTAAGTGCTGGAGCACCAGGTCTCTGTGTTCGCATACCTGCTCTCGAGAGTGACTCAGGATCAGCCAGTCGTCGAGGTAGTTCAGGATGCGAACCCCATGTTGCCTGAGTGGCACAAGGGCTGTCTCGACAATCTTCGTAAAGACGCGAGGGGACAGAGCTAGCCCGAATGGGAGGACCGCGTACTGGTATGCCCGCCCCTCGAAAGCAAACCGAAGGAACGGTCTGTGTTGAGGAAGGATGGAGACATGGAAGTAGGCGTCCTTCAGGTCGATCGCTGCAAACCAATCTGCTAGACAAACGCATTCGGAAAGGCGTTTTGCTGTCAACATTCTGAACTGAAGCCTGTAAAGGGATCGGTTCAGGACACGCAGGTCCAGGACGGGCAGGTCCAGGATCGGTCGTAACCCACCGGTTTTCTTGGGTACAATGAAGTAAGGGCTGTAGAAGCTGGACTTCATTTCAGAGGGACAGGCTCGATCGCACCCTTCGCCAGTAGGGAAGCGACCTCCGCATGCATGACATGGTCCGCACCATGGTGCACCATGGTGTATCGGACTCCCCGGAAACGGGGAGGAGCCTGAGCGATAGCCGAGTCTGTGGCGAGCAGGCTGAGGCAACTGTGCCGGCGGCGGGGTGGAGGCAGCAGCGGGCCGCCGGGGCAGTATATGTTTGATGGCCTCAGTCTGCTTCTGGGCGGCTGAGAACTGTTGGGCGAAGTTCTCAACCGCGACACCGAAGAGCCCATCCTGGGATATGGGAGCGTTGAGGAAACAAGTCCGCTCGGCGTCCCGCATATCAGCCAGGTTGAGTCAAAGGTGTCTCTCCTGGACCACTGCTGTGGACATCACCTGGCCCAGGGAGCGTGCGGTCACCGTGGAGTGCGAGGTCGGTGGCGGCACGCAGCTCATCTCTGAGCCCTGGGTCAGCTCTACCCTCGTGCATGTCCCTGAGTATCCGGGCCTGATAGGCCTGAAGATGGCCATGGCATACAAAGAGGCGGCAGCTCTATAGGATTTCGACACCAAGGTTGATGTGAACCTACAGGCTTTGGAGGGGTGCTATGGGTCGCCACGCCAGGTTGAAGCACTCTGCGGACACAGTTGCATGGCAACAGAGTGTTCAACCGGGGGAACCCCAGTGTACCCTTTGGCCGCGGCCCCATCGAGGGCAGAGAAGGCGGCCGAACGGTCGCGGGAAGACAAAGGGGACTTCCAGGACCGCGTAACCATAGATATACATAATTAAGGCTAGATGTCTCGTCTGCGCTGCTGGCCAATGGAGGTCGACGTCCGCACCTGGCGGCCATCTTGTCACAGTCAGCTCGCTCACTCGTAACATTGTGTTTTAATAGTGCATGTACTTTTTAAATAACCAATAACTTGCTCAATTTTCTACCGATTTTCAAACTGTTTTGTTTGTTATAAACGTCAGAGATGTAGTTTTGACACTGCATACTTGAATAATTATAACCATGGACTTCCATATGAAAATAACATTGAACAGAACAGATAGGTGCAATGAATATACACATGCACAAGGTATTTGTTATTTATGTTAAATCAATATATAGGCTACTAAAACTCAGTGTACAGAATGGCAACATGAGATATATATATATATATATATATATATATATATATATATATATATATATATACACTCACCTAAAGGATTATTAGGAACACCTGTTCAATTTCTCATTAATGCAATTATCTAATCAACCAATCACATGGCAGTTGCTTCAATGCATTTAGGGGTGTGGTCCTGGTCAAGACAATCTCCTGAACTCCAAACTGAATGTCAGAATGGGAAAGAAAGGTGATTTAAGCAATTTTGAGCGTGGCATGGTTGTTGGTGCCAGACGGGCCGGTCTGAGTATTTCACAATCTGCTCAGTTACTGGGATTTTCACGCACAACCATTTCTAGAGTTTACAAAGAATGGTGTGAAAAGGGAAAAACATCCAGTATGCGGCAGTCCTGTGGGCGAAAATGCCTTGTTGATGCTAGAGGTCAGAGGAGAATGGGCCGACTGATTCAAGCTGATAGAAGAGCAACTTTGACTGAAATAACCACTCGTTACAACCGAGGTATGCAGCAAAGCATTTGTGAAGCCACAACACGCACAACCTTGAGGCGGATGGGCTACAACAGCAGAAGACCCCACCGGGTACCACTCATTTCCACTACAAATAGGAAAAAGAGGCTACAATTTGCACGAGCTCACCAAAATTGGACAGTTGAAGACTGGAAAAATGTTGCCTGGTCTGATGAGTCTGGATTTCTGTTGAGACATTCAGATGGTAGAGTCAGAATTTGGCGTAAACAGAATGAGAACATGGATCCATCATGCCTTGTTACCACTGTGCAGGCTGGTGGTGGTGGTGTAATGGTGTGGGGGATGTTTTCTTGGCACACTTTAGGCCCCTTAGTGCCAATTGGGCATCGTTTAAATGCCACGGCCTACCTGAGCATTGTTTCTGACCATGTCCATCCCTTTATGACCACCATGTACCCATCCTCTGATGGCTACTTCCAGCAGGATAATGCACCATGTCACAAAGCTCCAATCATTTCAAATTGGTTTCTTGAACATGACAATGAGTTCACTGTACTAAAATGGCCCCCACAGTCACCAGATCTCAACCCAATAGAGCATCTTTGGGATGTGGTGGAACGGTAGCTTCGTGCCCTGGATGTGCATCCCACAAATCTCCATCAACTGCAAGATGCTATCCTATCAATATGGGCCAACATTTCTAAAGAATGCTTTCAGCACCTTGTTGAATCAATGCCACGTAGAATTAAGGCAGTTCTGAAGGCGAAAGGGGGTCAAACACAGTATTAGTATGGTGTTCCTAATAATCCTTTAGGTGAGTGTATATATATATATATATATATTATGATATGAATATTACTATTACTATTATAATAAAATAATTTGAATTATATGTTTATTTTAACTTCTTCAGGGTTGGTCCATTTACTAGGCTTTTCCCCTCGACATTGCACTGTGCCTACTTCAAAGATCACTGTTCCCACCTATTTTTGCCTACCATCAAATGCCTGACCTCTTTAGAAAGCGGATACCCTGTAGTTTCTTAGGAAACAATCAGAATAATTGTGTGAAGTACTGGCACAGAGTTATAGAGGCTAAAATATTGTTTTTTCTTTCTGCCGGATAACAAGCATCTCTGAACTGACCACATTTCAGCCCTCTAGGTCACTTGATATGACTTTAGAAACACAACTGAGCTCAAGCACCAGGTGAAGCTATGTGCAAAAGGATATCAATATAGAATGAAATATGAGTACTTTAGACCATTTATTTGCCAAGGTATGCTCATGCGTTTTGTAAAATGCCCTATGGAAACTCCCCATAGGACTTTTGGTTACCCAAAATGCATACTGACAATAAAAGGCTTACTGTGTGGCAACCTCTTGGTGTAGAAGCATAATCCTGGTCTCAAATGTAAGGTAACACTCTGAAGTTTCTTGTAGACTATTTGGATTGTATGTCAGGGGTTCTGATATAGAATGACTACACAAAATATGGAATAATTACACAAAAGTCTCTATTTTTAAACTATTATAAAAGTGACATTTATTTGCAATAAAAAATAGGTACAAGATTCCCCTTTACAAATATACATAAAGAAATGCTGCATGTTGAAATCCCCACCCTGTAGAGAGAACTACACTACTGTGGAGGACAGAGGTAAAAAATGACCCAAAAAACATAGCTTGGGCTAATGCCCTTTGAAAAGGACGGTTTTATTGAGCTCCTGTCACATGTTGTTGCTCTGTAAGCTAAGGTTAGTCATTTTAGCAATGTGGTGCAGCCTTAGTGTGACGAAGTGGTACAGGTTTAGACAAGGAATTTCGACTACGCCACCCTGGGAATTTCACCCAGGGAAATATGAATGACACCTAAAAAGATTGTTATTAGGTCACACAGGTTCGACTCTCTTAAGAAGGTAGGCAGAAACGTGGGTATCATATAAAAATACAAAGTTTTATTAATACAAAATTTAAACTAAAGAATGAAAAGTCACATTAAAATTGCATCCGTTGTACAAGGCAGCGTCTAACGGCTTGTTAGAGGTGCATAACTGACAATGGTTTTAAACACAACAAAACACACACACACACAACATAATATTTGCACAACTCACAAAACACAAAAACAAAACTACACAAACTTACAGAGCTGAGGTTCACCACAGGAGGAGTGATCACCAAGCTAGTTATCCAAAAGCACACTTTCACACACACCACCGTGCACTCAGATCACACAACCAAAACACTTCAAAAGTGTTACACGGCAAACGTTGGAGGTGCACCACCACCACAAGAGATCCTTCACCCGTGGGACCCCAGCTCCTGAAAATAAATTAAAGATAAATAAAACAAACAAATTCAACACATAGTTAAAGTAAACCACAGTTTGATGATATCACAGAACAGTCACGGAGCAGACAATGATAACCAAAATCACAAATCAAATTACAATAAGATATACAAATATTCAGACGATAAAAACAAAAAAAAGAAAAAGACAAAACTAAATTCAAACAGGGGAGACAGGTTACACGGAGCAAACATGTAGTTTATGCTCCTAATCCAGTACTCGGTAAGTGTCAACCCCACAATGAAATACAAACTATAAAATCAATGAAACCAGACAGCAACAATCCCCTCTATTAGTTGAAAGATTATGGCGACAGCAGAGAAAATGATCACCACAAACGAGAGGGAGAATCCTAAGCCAAATGCAAATAAAGAAAACAAAACAGTTACTAAAATGTATACATCTGCTAGAATTTGCCAACTCATAACTACATGCAAGATGACACTTACCGGAAAAGGACAATGTGCTCTATTATCCTTCACAGAACGGGTACACAGCATTCATATAAACCGCCGTTTAACTGGGATACAGGGATACTGCACATAACGCAAAAACATCAGCCAATCCCTAAGCCCTGAGCGAAGTTAAACGATTTGCCTTCCACAGGACAATTAAATGCACATACCTGAGAGGTGAGCAGTCTTAGAATCCACTAATAACGCAAGCCGAAGGAAACACAAGGAGATGAAACGACAAGCTACAATGCAACAATGAATCATTAATGCCACACGCACCGCAACTAGAAGCAACAAAACTACTACATGCTAACGCACATACCTGCAGCTACGATCAACAACAAAAAAAGGGGAAGAGCCAGACGTGACGGACATGACGCATGCCAGGCTATAGCCACTCCTCACTGATAGGTGCTCACAGCTGTCAATCACCACCTATCACAGGGACACAACTAATGTTAACAGCGTATGGTGGTGGCTGTCTATGCCATACTGCGTTTCGCTGATGGAACACAAACACATCCTCTGACCCTATCCTCTTCCGTACAATGTACACGACCTCTAGCAGTTTGATGGGCTGTGATCGTCTGGTACTTGCTGATGCCTGACGAATGACCCACTCTGCTGCCCTGACGACCCTCACTGTGCCTTCTGATAGAATCACCAGACCTCCATTGTTTTTTAAAGTCAGCAGGTGGTAGCTCTGGTCCTTGATGGCAGATGCAGCGTCTGTCACTAGGCTGGCACGGCAGACATCACAGGACAGCTTCTTCAGAGCCCATCGCACAAAAAATCCTGAAATTTGAGTTAGTATAATAATATCATAACTTATAATAATAATCATTAATAAGCATGGGGAAATTAAGGGAACATTTCTCTTTTTGGACTATCGGGAGATTGTTTTCCCTCAGAATTTGACTATTGGCACTATCGGTTATAGGCAAAATCGACTTTCAGTCAGACTTTACCTGAAATGTACACGAGAGCGTTGTCCACAAGACCATCGAAGCGGACGGGAAGGTAGCTGTGGTCATGTACTAGGGCAGGAATGTCAGCAAACAGGGATGGAAGATCTTCTCCTCCTGCTGCAGAGGACATATCTACAGCTGACAGGCTTGTAGAGGTGTCGATAACAGCTGGTAGGGACTCTTTGCCATCCTGTGCCGTCACATTGCCACTGCATGGTTTAACAACCCCACACCGGGCCATCAGCTTCCTAAAGATGTACTTGAACTGGCTGGCTTTAGGGTTGTTATTCCAGCCACCTTAAAAAACCCAAGATATATGAGTATAGTACACAGATATTCAATACATGCTTTAAAATGTTTTATGCTTTAAAAAAAAAAACCCTGAATGATCTTTCCACATAAATTAAGTTGAATGACATTATCATACAATTCAGACTGCATCAGTGATGATAAATTCTGCAAACAGATAGTCAAACACAGGCATTTTTCTAAATACTCAAAATGGTTTGTGACACTTCCAGGTACTGTGTATGTCTTAGGGTTAGTGAGGTTACCAAGGCCGCGTTATCCTAATGGGCAACTAGGGGGCCCCTGAGACAATTATCTTTTTGATCGACAAAATGCGTACATTGAGCATTGTTGTCACACACCCGAATCAAGAGTCACAGCGGACACGCAGTACATCGTCACCTCAACATGTCAAATGAAAATGTAAGAAAATATGACAGTGGCGCTAAAAAGAGAAAAGAGCAGCAACAGAAAAAAATGAGAATGAAGAAACTCTGAGAAAAATACCCAAGCTTACGACTTTCTTTAAAAAAAATTCAGAAGAACAAATAGAAGTTGACACTGCCGACAAAGACGACGAGACTAATTCCCTATCAGCTACAACATCAGCCGCGGAGGCGGCGGAGCTTTGCGAATCTTTCGAGACATCCTCGTCCTCGCCCACTTTAGGTAGGCTGAACATACCCCCTCCTTCGTCCAGCACTTCTGAATCAGGTGATGATGATGCAACTGATACTACAGACCTGCAGTTTTCTCCAATTAAAGAACATATTACATCCACTGATGTTGCTTGTTGGGTCCCTGCTGTCACTGAGGAATTGCGTTGTTACTGGATTAGTAAGGGCGTGTAAACCTTGTTCACTCGCTCTATGCGTAATGGTGAAGCTGTGCAAAGAGAATGGCTTGTTTATTCTTCTTCGACTGGAAACGTGTTTTGCTTCTTTTGTCGATTATTTGGGCAGTCTGCGAGTTCTTTTTCTCACTCCGGTTTCTGTGATTGGAAACATGCGTGCGCGCATGCAGAGGAACATGAATCAAGTCAGCCTCATAGAAATGCCATGCTTACATGGTTGGCACGGACGCAGGCTCATGGAATAGATGCATAACTTAAAGAGCAATGCGAAGACGAGCAAAAATATTGGCAAGAAGTTCTAAAACGAGTGACTGCTATGATACATTTCCTGTCAGAACGCGGCCTTGCATTCCGGGGAGACGTTGAGACGATTGGGTCTCCAAACAATGGCAATTATTTAGGGATACTTGAACTTCTTAGCAAGTTTGACCCTTTTCTTGCAGAACATATGAGAAAATATGGAAATAAGGGGAGGGGAACTACATCTTATCTATCGAACACCATATGCGAGGAATTTATTGCACTGATGGGACAGAGAGTTCAAGATGAAATAATTCTTCAAGTACAGAGCTCTAAATATTTTTCCATGATAGTCGATTCCACCCCCGACTTGGCACATGTGGACCAACTCACATTTGTGGTACGTTACGTTTCCACAGAAGGGGAAGTATTCGAACGCTTTCTAAAATTTCTGCCGATATTCAGTCACACGGGAGATTCGCTTTTTAAGTCCGTATCAGGGATTCTAAATGAGATGAATCTTGATATTAAATACTGCAGGGGCGAGTGTTATGATAATGCGTCTAACATGTCTGGTCTTTATCGGGGTTTGAGGGCTCACATTCAGGAGGTGAACCCATTAGCTGACTGGATACCCTGCGCTGCTCATTCACTGAACCTTGTTGGAATGAACAGTGTTGCTTGCTGCAGTGAAACTGTTTCGTTTTTTGGATTTATACAGTCCTGTTTTTATTTTTTTCAGCATCCCCAAGGCGATGGAAAGTCATTATGGATGGACTTGAATCAAACGAAAATGGTCGCCTAGAGACATTAAAAGGACTATCCGACACCCGATTGGCCGCTCACGCGCAGGCCACCAAAGCCCTTTGCTTGCATTAGTTAATGGATGTCTTGCTTAACTTGTCAGCAGACGACAGTCAAAACCCTGCTACACGAAATGAAGCTCAATCTCCTGCGAAAAAAATGGGTCGTCTTGAGACTACATTTTTATGCATATTATGGAACAAGATCTTGCAAAACTTTTAGAAAACGAGCACCATTCTTCAAAAAGTACACTTGGATCTAGTGACAGCTGTAGAAATGCTTCGGTCACTTGCAACTTTTGTAGAAAATGTACGCGAACAGTTTGGAGAGTTGGAGATGATGGCCAAACAAACTTCTGCTACCCAAGAATACAGGACCGCAACCACTCACAAAATAAAAAATAAAACAAGAGCAGATGAATCCACAACTCCAGATCACATCCTCACGGGCAGTGAAAAGTTTCGTGTAGACGTGTTCCTTGTCATTATTGACAACCTGACCAGTATGTTACAGAGAAGGTGTAATGCAGAAACTTGCCGCTACTGGGGCTTTTTAACTCGTCTAAAAGACATGCCCACCGAAGAGATGCATGCGGCCTGTCGGAGTCCCGTACATAAATACTCTGAAGATCTGCAGGAGCATTTAGATGATGACTTGTTCAGTTTATTGCGTTTTGCTGCTCCCTGACTAATGACCTCTCGCCTAGAAATGTAATGCTTATCCTCAAAGAAAAGCAGCTCCAGTGTGCGTTTTCCAATGTTGAAATTGCGTTAAGGATCTTTCTCACCCTCCCTGTGTCAAATGCCTCGGGAGAGAGTTCATTTTCAAAATTGGGACTTATAAAAAATAAACTGGGGACATCAATGCATGAACAAAGGCTGAACTGTTTGACAGTAATGTCAAGTGAGTACGACATTCTGCGTCAACTTGATTTTAAAGATTTAATTGAGGAATTCTCTTTGAAGAAGAGCAGGAAGAAGCCCTTTTAGTGGTGAGTGATAGCCTATTTAATTAATTTTATTTGCTGGGCTGTTTCTGATTTGTAAGATTGTTATTCGATAATATTGTTTAATTACATAATTTTTTAGCCTATCTACTATGGGATTATGCTTTGTGTTTGTTTATTTTTATTTCATGAGTATAAAGTGCACGTCTTTATATGGTGTTTGTTTGATTGCACATTTGATTAATTTTAGATGGGGGCTCGAAATTTAGCCCAGGGCCCCGCAAAGGCTTAACACGGCATTTGGAGGTTACTGTGTATGTCTTCAGAAAACACATTTTACCAAAAATAAAAACATATGGACCGACAAACTGAAAACAATACAAGCATTTGCTGACACTTTGTGTCACTTAGTGCAGCGGCTGGTAAATATAAATTATGAACCCTACCGGATTCTCTGATGGAGTTGAAGAGAAGCTCCAAGTGGTCCTGGCTGAACCTCTTCCGCTCTTCTAAAGGTGGTTGTGCTAAAATGTGCTGTAAAAAACAAAAACTAAAGTGACATTTAATCACACAATGATATATCAATCTTATATACCTTGAATTATTGTTGGTCAATGATACACATACCCTTTGAAGATGAGCTGGAAAGTTGAAAATGTTTGGCACAACACCATCTTTAAGCCGGACATTCTGCCCCATTCTGTCAAAGTCCTCACTCCTGAAGTGCTCACTGCAGAGCAGTGTCCTGTCAGAGGCAACAAAACCGTCCCTTCTTAGGGCAAGTTCCCACTGCCTCCTCATCTTTCCGGTTTTGGGAAACCTTAAAAACAAGAGAAATGTACCCAGATATATAAATTATTGTCAACATTTCCAACCCTTTTTTCCTTCTTTCAACATTAAGGGTAAGGACAAAAATACACACCTAAATTATCATATGTTTGGGGTAATTGTATGTATGAATGTATGTGTGCATGTATGCATCATGTATGCATGTATGTACTTTAAAATAAGACAACGACACTAAACTAGTTATAAAAAAGTGTCCAAAAGAAACATTCTGCGATTGTGTAAACAAACTTCTAAAAAGCTTTGGGTCAACAACAATCTTGTAATACTATTATGTCATAGCCCCGCTGTTCCTGTGTAACAGGACCTGTATTGTACATACATCCACTAAGTAACTAATGATTATCCCAAATATAATCATAATATTGTCATATCTTACAGGTAAAAGGTGATCCCACGGGCTCTCGTTTTGAGACTACAGCGATTGGAGCATCCGTAGGCTGCACAAAAGTCTGGCATCTTCTCCTATAAAGCCAGCAATTTCCTGTATCATAATGTAAGATGTTTTTAACAAATCAAACCGATTGGAAATCATGTGCAACTTAAGTTATATTGAAAAGAAAGAGCAATTCTGCCTCTCCCACTGATGTAAAATTGCTGGGTAGCAGCTAAACTGTAACAACTAGGTCTCACTCAAAGCTTCTTGTTATTAGCTAATAACTACAACCACATCCACAAAGATTGTAATTTAGACAAAAGATTAGTTGTCATAAAATCGTTATTGGTGTCAGTAAAACCTATATAATTGAACAGCTCGATTGTGGTTTCAGCCTTGATAACTTGCGCAAGTAGCCGTGATACAAAACTATGCTGCACGATTAAGTCGTTTTTTGAAAAGAAAAGCTGCAATTTCAACATGTTCAAGCATCCAGAATTATAGCCACGTTATTAACGTTTGTAAGAAACCAAATCATTTGTAAATCCGTCAAGATTTCAGTGAGATAAGAGTATTTGTGTTCGTGCAGATCACTCACCTTACATCAGGTACCACAGAGCCCACCAGAAAGCTTGCCTGTGACAAGATGGCCGCCGGTGATGACGTTAGAGACATGTAAGACATGTAGCCTTTATTATGTATATCTATGCCCGTGAACTCCTCATGCACCTCTGGGAAAAAAGGTATTGGGGGCGTGGCCTGATGGGTGTCAGAGCGCGGCGCCCCCAAAAACCAATCGTCCAACTGCGAGCATTCAGGACAGGGTGGAGGGTTCCACTCCAACCCGAGGCTCGCGGCTGCCCGGGAAAGCATGGCTGTCAACTCCGGGTCCGACTCGGGCAATGTTGGCACACCGGAAGGCGGCAGCACAGCCGAATCATCATCCTCGGAGGACTCTAGCCCACCTTGCGATGCGGCAAACGACATCTCCTCGTCCTCTGCGGGACCAAACGAGACACTCGGGACAGCATGAGCCGGCCCCGGTGTCTCAATCTGGACGCACGGCGGGAGCGATGCGCTAGAGGGGGGTGTGGCCCAAGGCATGAGCGTCGGGGCTTTGTTCCACACCATCACCTTCAGGTCACCCTGGCCACCAGCCAAAGTGCTGCCTCCCGTAGAGACGGCAGATTGGGGTGTGGCAGAGGGGACTCTCGCTCCAGCACGGAGCTCATTGAGTCTCGACCGCAGCACAGAGATGGCCATGTCCCCGCAGTGGGAACATAACTCATCCACAAGCGCTGCCTGAGCGTGCTGAAAGCCCAAGCACGTCAGGCAGTGATTGTGCCCATCAGAGGGCGGCAGAGACCGACCGCACCCAGAAGCACGCGGGCGAGAGATCTTGACGATATACTCAGAAGGCTTAAGGAGTGAATAGATAGATGCTCTTGGCTCCGAAGCAGAAACATAATGCGATGTTGCCAGCGTACTTCCTTATATGCCCACGCTGTGGGGCGGAGTTACGCTATGCAAATTCCGCATGCCCATGGAATTGGCACTGCCTTTGGGCGTTTTCTAGATCTCGAAGATGATAGGCTTCTAGGCGAAACCCCCATTCGTCAGTCACTGAGTGACTGAACGAAAGGGAACTGACTTTTATCACATGGATATTAGATTTTGATATTAGTTATTGTTTAAAAAAATATGAACATTATATGATAGAATCTAAAAATAAAATACACTAAAAATATGTCTTATAGATCAGGGATAGGCCCGTTGCTCCTGGAGGGCTGCTGTCCTGCAGAGTTCAGCTCATAGAACAGTTATGCATGTTAAAATATTTTATGGTTTGATTTTTGAGGATGTGAGTTAATTTCATTTATTCTTCCCGATTTCTGAAAATATCTTAGCGACATTGCGACTGAGTCAGCACTGCAAACCTGTTGGTAGACAGTGGAAATATACACTGATAACAGGCTTTACCAGGATCTCTATTGTGCAGCCCATCCAGGGTCTCCCTGCCCAGCTCAATAAAAGTCAACATAAAAAACTTCATGTCCTCCCTAAGTAGCTCGATCAGCTCATCCTCTCGGTCTCGTTTCCTCTTGGCTGGTGCTGGCTCCTCCTAATCTTGGTCATTCACTGCTGAACTTGGCCCTGATGTGTCCTCAGGGATGGAGGCAATGAGGACAGGGGGGTTGTTAGAATGCCTGTCGCAACACCTCATCCATGAGGACAAATCATGGCCAGGTTTCCCAATCCCTCACCTGTCCCAGGACACTTGCAATCCTAAGGCAGAGAAAATAAACATGCCTGTTCACAACAACAAACACAACAGCACAATACATTTCAGCAAAGATGTGTCTATTTACTTGCATACTTTTTTTTTTTTTTTAGTTGTCCCATTTTTTTTACCTGCAAGGCAGGGGTGCAATCTTAAGAAAATTATAAAAATGAGATGCAGCAGTACATACATACAAAATACTCCAGAAATTATATTTCCAGATACTCAAATTTGGTTAAAACATTTGTAGACACAGCTTGCATGACAGACTATTGCCTTATCTACTGGTTGTCTTTTTGTTGTGGGCTTTGTATAGGATGAGGGCTATAATACACGAGAACCTAGTGAAAATACTACAAATGGGTCGTTACCTCCAGTTCACACTGGCCGAGTTTTTCGGCCCGGTAAATAAATACTCATTTGCTGCCCTCATTTTATTAAAGCTGTCTGTTACTTGCTCCATAAAACAAAAATAAAAATATTACATCAGATCACCTATCGAATGAAGCCGCGCAGTGGTAACGCAGGGGTCAAGTTCACGTTTTAAGAAATAAGGACCCCTGGCTTTAAACACTTGTTTCGTTGGTTATTTGAGTAAATTAAAACACAATACTTACTTACAATACTTGGTCGTGGGATAGGCTAGGCTGCGAAGGATCCGTTCTATCCTTCGTGGCCCGGGGAGAAGGATGGTAGGTAGGGTTGCCAGGTCTTTGCAACAAAAGTAGCCCAAAACTCCCAATGCGTTTTCCTCCATCAAGCGGCCGAATTCTCCACTGGATTTGTGCGTCTGGGGGTGGAAACAACTTAAAAGTAGCCCAATTCGGCGGGAAACCCACCGACTTGGCAACACTGGCGGCAGGCCACATTCGAAGGCCCCTTCCAATTGGAACAGCCTTCGTCGCGCTATTTTTCATTGAAGTAAAAGAATTGAAAGTGGGGGGTAAATCACTTTATGAAATAAATGCTTTTCTCCAAAACACGTTGGCCACAATTATTGGCACCCTTTTATTAAATACTTTTTGCAACCTCCTTTTGCCAAGATAACAGCTCTGAGTCTTCTTCTATAATGCCTGATGAGTTTAGTGAACACCTGACAAAACATCAGAGACCATTCCTCCATACAGAATCTCTCCAGATCCTTCAGATTCCCAGCTCCATATTGGCGCTTCTTCTCTTCAGTTTACCCCACTCATTTTCTATAGGGTTCAGGTCAGGGGACTGGGATGGTCATGGCAGAAGCTTCATTTTGTGCTCAGTGACACATTTGTGTGTTGATTTTGATGTTTGTTTTGGATCGTTGTCCTGATAGAAGATCCAACCACGGCCCATTATAAGATTTCTAGCAGAGGCCGTCAGGTTTAGATTTTTTATCTGTTGGTATTTTCTAGAAACTGTGATGCCATGTATCTGAACAAGATGTCCAGGACCTCCAGCAAAAAAATAGGCCCACAACATTAAATATCCAGCAGTATTTTTAACCATGGGCATGGGGTACTTTTTTATCTCTGTATGCCCGAAACCAATCTGGTGGATTTGCTGCCAAAAAGCTCTTTTTTTAGTTTCATCTGACCATAGAACCAGGTCCCTTTTGAAGCTCCAGTCGTGCCTGACAACTGAATATGCTGGAGTTTGTTTCTGGATGAGCAAGAAGGATTTTTCTTGAATCCCTCCCAAACAACATGTGATGATTTTTTTTTTTTTTTAAGGCTTTCTGACCCCAAGACTCAACTAATCTCTGCGATTCTCCATCTGTGATCCTTGGAGAGTCTTTGGCCACTCAAACTTTCCTCCTCGCCGTGCATTAAGACAATATAGACACACGTCCTCTTTCAGGCAGATTAGTAACATCTTTAGTTGATTGGAACTTCTTAGTTATTGCCCTGATGGTGGAAATGGGAATTTTCAATGCTTTAGCTATTTTCCTACAGCCACTTTCTATTTTGTGAAGCTCAACAATCTTTTGATGCACATCACCAATATATTTTTTGGCTTTACTCGTTGTGATTAAGGGAATTTGGCCTTTGTGTTTCCTCATATTTATACTCCTGTGGAACAAGACATCATAGCTGGACAATTTCATGTTCCTAGTCACCCTGGTGTACTAAAAAATGTAAATATTAATGGGAATATACTTCAGAGATGTTTTACTCATGAAAATTCTGGGGGTGCCAATAATTGTGGCCAACGTGTTTTGGAGAAAAGCATTTATTTCATAATGTGATTTACCCCCCACTTTCAATTATTTTACTTCAATGAAAGGATAGATTTTTGTGATTTCTTTGAATAAAAGATCAAAAGGATAAACAATGCAGATTCTTTTTTTTACAGCCATGTTTGATCATATTTACCAGGGGTGCCAATAATTCTGACCACCACTGTATATGTTTACAGGGCCTTGAGTAATAGCTGAAAGTGCTATACTATATGAAGTTAATACATTATTATTATTATTATTATTATTATAATTATTATTATTTGCTTCTAGTATTTTAGAATTGCATGGTCATGTGATGCCAACATGACAGTGTCAATTGCGGAGGCGACCTGATCCATGTAAAATAATCGTCTCATATGAGTGTACATAATTTGAAACATTTCTCAAAAGTACTGTTTATTTCCTTATGTGTAAAGAAAAAAAAAAAGAGTGCAAATTTAAATCACTTTGCACACAAGTAACTGCTCTTCTTAATTAATAAATGTAAATAAAAATGCCAAAATACTTTTTGGGGCCACTGTTTCTGAATCAACAAGCAAGTATTCTCTTTAAGTCAGCATTGTATGTCCATGATGTGAAAATAATTATTAATTATGTGTCCAGTCATAAAGCAGTAAACAACCTGACAAGAGTATAACAGGCTGAACTCCCCTGAATCCCCACTGTGAGCATGTTGCCTTAATCAAGGCAACAAACAATATGAAGTAATTTCTCAACTGCTGCATATAGCCACTTGAGGTGCTGTCTGTGGTTTTATTATACGCTACCTGTTTAATATTCATTACTTCATATTTGAGATGCATCATGTATCTAGCTGATTTTTTTTAAAGGAAGAGTGACAAGTTCTGTTATAAGGCCTCTATAATGAGGCACTTCAAAAACAATATATTGCGGACAGTTGCATCAGAACTCAAGTATTAGATGGAACACAGATTGTCATGATGTTCAATGGCACTTGCTGAACTGGTCCTCTAAACCCGTGGTTCTCATTAGTTTCAGGCCAAGTACCTCTGATCCAATCAGAACATCAAGTACCTTCTGTTCACAATAATATTCCCTAATGTTTTTCATTAACTTTGAGTGCTAGTTTAGGGACTGTGAGCAACATAGAGTAGACCTAATATAATTTGATTTTAATTTTAATTTAATTAAACAGTCTATACAGTAAGTAAAGACCCATCATTGTACATTTTGTGCATTCACAAGAACATAGATTGAATTTCACATCCCCCAATCCTGAGTAATAATGGGATTGTGAATTAAACATGTTTTTAAAATAAACTGAAATATGTTGTATATGTTGTAGTTGGTTGGTTGGTTGGTTGATTGATTGATTGATTATTATGTTTTGTGTACCACAGTATGACACCACTGAGAACCACTGCTCTAAACTATTTAATAAAATGCTTTTGATGATATGATTTAAATATGATTGTGCTCAGCATGGTTAAAAGTGATACTTTATGTAATACAATATATTTTGTAGTCTTATAGGCATATCAGCACTAAGCATAAAAAGGCTGTTTAATTTTAAATATGTAGATTAGATGATTCTTGAGAGAGTACCAAAGCTGTTTGTTAATTTATTATTGGTAATACCTCTGTTTTTAATTATTTCTGCATGTATTTACGCTCTTATTAACTCCCACTCAAACAATTTTGGGGCACTATAATAATACATAATTAAATTTAGGGAAAGGTAGAATCTAATAAATGTTTTATCATACACTCCATGTTTTCTTTATATTTTTATTTAAGCATGCATAACTTGAACTGAATGAACTTGTCTTAGTACAGTGCTCCTGTACAAGGATATACACCGATCAGGCATAACATTATGACAGGTGAAGTGAATAACACTGATTATTTCTTCATCACGGCACCTGTTAGTGGATGGGATATATTAGGCAGCAAGTGAACATTTTGTTCTCAAAGTTGATGTGTTAGAAGCAGGAAAAATGGACAAGCGTAAGGATTTGAGCGAGTTTGATAAGTGCCAAATTGTGATAGCTAGACAACTAGGTCAGAGCATCTCCAAAACTGCAACTCTTGTGGGGTGTTCCTGGTCTGCAGTGGTCAGTATCTATCAAAAGTGGTCCAAGGAAGGAACAGTGGTGAATCGGCGACAGGGTCATGGGCGGCCAAGGCTCACTGATGCATGTGGGGAGCGAAGGCTGTCCCGTGTAGTCTGATCAAACAGAGGAGCAATACTTTGGACAGTGTTCTACTGGGAAACCTTGGGTCCTGCCATCCATGTGGATGTTACTTTGACACATACCACCTACCTAAGCATTGTGGCAGACCATGTGAAAGGGGGACCAACACAATATTAGTCATAATGTTATGCCTGATCAGTGTATATAGCCATTTATGTGCTGAGATGAGATTTTGTGCCATCTATGGTCAGGAGAAAAAATACGGTTGGGGGTGTGTCATCTTGCCACAGGAAGCATCTTCCCCCATATTACCATATTATCTTGTCTGCTTTCCACTGCAGCAGAAACAGGGAACTCAAGTCCTGGAGGGCCACTATGATGAGTTTAGCTCCATGCCCAATCAAATGTACCTGAACAATCTAACCAAAAATGTCAAGCTGGTGTGTTTGATTAGGGATAAACTCTGTAGGATGTTTGCCGTCCTGGGTGGTATTCCAGAAAGCAGGTTATGTACCTCGGGTAAGCAAGGTTTGGGTTAATCAACCGAGAGTTCAAGGTATATGTGGCGGTAAGTTAACCTTGCTTTCTGGAATACCCCCCTGGAGTTGGCACACAAACAAATGAGAGCACAATGGCCCTTGTTTACAAAACAAATGTACGACTGAAAACTGGGTGTACGTTTGTTTCCACACAAAACTTGGCATTTATCAATATGGACGTGAGCGGTGGCTATGATCAAATCTCACGTCAGATTTCAACTCGTGTATGCAAGTTTTTGACTTGCATACAGCATAGTAAATCTGGCAGAGAATTGTTACAGTGCATCCGGAAAGTATTCACAGTGCTTTTTCCACATTTTGTTATGTTACAGCCTTATTCCAAAATGGATTAAATTAATTATTTTCCTCAAAATTCTACATACAATACCCCATTATGACAACTTCATAACTTAATTTCATAATGTGAAATTAAATTACATGTACATAAGTATTCACAGCCTTTGCTCAAAACTTTGTTGAAGCACCTTTGGCACCAATTACAGCCTCAAGTCTTTTTGAGTATAATGCTACAAGCTTGGCACACCTATTTTTGGGCAGTTTCTCTAATTCTTCTTTGGAGGACCTCTCAAGCGCCATCAGGTTGGGTGTGGAGCATCGGTGCACAGCCATTTTCAGATCTCTCCAGAGATGTTCAATCGGGTTCAAGTCTCTGGTTGGGCCACTCAAGGACATTCACAGAGTTCCCATAGCCACTGTTATCTTGGCTGTGTGCTTAGGATCGTTGTCCTGCTGGAAGATGAACCTTCGCCCCAGTCTGAGGTCCAGAGTGCTTTGGAGCAGGTTTTCATCAAGGATGTCTCTGTACATTGCTGCATTCATCTTTCCCCCAGATCCTGACTAGTTTCCTAGTTCCTGCCGCTGAAAAACATCCCCACAGCATGATGCTGCCACCACCATGTTTTACTGTGGATGGTATTGGCCAGGTGATGAGCGGTGCCTGGTTTCCTCCAGACATGACGCTTGCCATTCAGGCCAAAGAGTTCAATCTTTGTTTCATTAGACCAAAGAATTTTGTTTCTGATTGCCTTTTGGCAAACTCCAGGCAGGTTGTCATGTGCCTTTTACTGAGGAATGGCTTCGGTGACATAGCTACCCATTTAGGGTTGGTAGTCAGTTAAAAAAAAATAAAAATAAAAATAAAAAACTCTATCCATCACTAAATCCATCAAAAAAATGTTTTTCACCCATAGGAATGCAAAAAGTACAAAGAACCGATTCACCTCATTCCTCAGCTTCCCGCACTCGGGATAGCGCGTCAGCGCGTCGGCAACTACATTGTCTGAACCCTTCTGATGTTTAATTTCAAAATTATACTCCTGCAAAAAAAGTGACCAACGCATCAAACGCTGGTTAGAGTTAGACATTTGTGATAGGAACACTAATGGATTGTAATCAGTGTACACTTTTAATTGAGCTACAATGACCACCCAAATACACTTCAAAGTGCCTTCACGCCAGTACCAAGGCAAGCGTCTCCTTCTCAATAGTGCTGTAGTTGCGCTGACATTGAAAAATTGGAAAATTTCTTAGAAAAGTAACACACGGGATGCTCAATACCAGAGTCATCCTCTCTTGTCAGCACTCCACCTGCTCCAACAGCGCTCGCATCCACACTTAGCTGAAAAGATTGTGCAAAATCAGGAGTAGAAAGGATTGGCGCATTACACAATAAAGTCCAAAGACAGAGAGGACTCCGTCCCCTGCCCGGAGCCCAGAGAAGACTCCGTCCCCTGCCCGGAGCCCAGAGAGGACTCCTCCTGTTTCGAGTCCAGAGAGGAGTCTGCCCGAACTGTGTGCGCCGGCCTGGCCTCCCGAACTGTGTGCGCCGGCCTGGCCTCCCGAACTGTCCCCGCCGCCCTGGCCTCCCGAACTGTCCCCGCCGCCCTGGCCTCCCGAACTGTCCCCGCCGCCCTGGCCTCCCGAACTGTCCCCGCCGCCCTGGCCTCCCGAACTGTCCCCGCCGCCCTGGCCTCCCGAACTGTGCCCGCCGCCCTGGCCTCCCGAACTGTGCCTGCCGCCCTGGCCTCCCGAACTGTGTGACTCTGTCCCCGCCCATCTTGTTATCTGATTATTGGTAAATTTGCCCCACCTGTTCTCCCTCATTACCTGCCTTGTCCCCTATTTAACCTCCTTGTGTCTTCAGTCCTGTGCTGGATCGTTGTTGGATGTCGTCTGCTCCCTGTCTTGTTTTATGTTCTGCCCCCCAGTGTTTTGGTATTTATGGTTTGGTTTTTCCCTCTCGTGGGAGTTTATTGTTAATAAATGCTTCACCTGCAATTGAGTCCTCGCTCCCATTTTCCTTAATGATCCCTGACACTCACTTAAAAACTTTAACGGCCCATGAACGGTGTGTCCAAACACAAAATCAACGGGACTGAAACCCAAAGATTCTTGAACTGACTCGCGTATAGCGAACATTAACAATGGCAATCCATCTGGCCACTCTTTTCCTGTTTCCACACAGAAGACACGGAGCATAGACTTTAACGTCTGATGGAACCTTTCCAGAGCTTCTTGCGATTCGGGATGGTACGCATTAGACATTTTATGTGTTACTCCCAACTCAGCAAGCGTTTGTGCAAATACTTTCGAAGAGAAATTTGACCCCTGGTCAGTCTGAATCACTCGAGGCAGACCAAAAGTAGTACAAAATTTCACTAACTCTTTCACAATAAGAGGAGCTTTAATCGAGCGCAGGGGATTAGCTTCTGCATAACGCGTTGCGCAACACATAAGAGTCAGAATATACTGATACCCAGTTTTAGATTTAGGCAGCGGACCCACACAGTCGATAATCAGTCTCTCAAAAGGTTCACTTAACATAGGAATGGGATACAAAGGTGCCACAGGAATCTTCTGATTCGGCTTCCCTACGCGCTGACACACTTCACACAAACGGCAAAAATCTGATACAGCTGATTTTAGTATTTACAAATGCGCTGAAACTTTTTCGTGACTCCCAAATGTCCGGAAAGAGAATGTTCATGAGCCAATTTCAAAACTTGTAATCTGTACCCAGTTGGCAGTACAATCTGATATCTCGCTTGCCAATCTGCACTATTAGAATGTGAAGGCTTCCATTTACGCATGAGAACCCCACTCTCCCAATAGTAAGAAGTATTCAAATCAGAAATATCATTAACGTTAACAGCTATCTTGCAACAATTTGATAATGTAGGATCAGACTTCTGAGCTAGGGATAACTGATCTTGACCCACCTGTAAAGGTACTTCAGATTTTGAAGTTTCTGAACTAGCTTTTATTTCAGCTTCCACAGCTAAATAATCTTTTCTAGGTTCAAGGTCAGAACCAAGAAAAGTGTCGGAAATGTCAACTACATCAATGAACTTCTTTGATTGTGATCTCGTTACCACACAAGCAGGAAACACTGAAGGGAACTGAGCAAACAGATCAGGCTGATTGCAGGCAACAGGTTTGTTAGCCACCACTGGACAAGGGAAAACGTCAGCACCAGCAAGGTCATTCCCAAGGATGATACTAACCCCGTTCACAGGTAACTTAGGGCGCACACCCAGCTCGACAGCTCCTGTAACAAGATCAGATTTCAAATGAACACTATGGAGTGAAACAAGTACATTTCTCCCCTTAAAAGACTGATCAGAAAAGGGTAACACATCCTCACACACAAAGGACTGAGCATACCCAGTATCACGCAGAATCTGAAACTGGTTTAGTTTCCGAACCATTTGCAAGTGACACAGTACCATGCAAGATAAATGGTCCATATGTGGAATCAGATTCAGGGACAGACTAAGCAAAAGCCACATTTTTAGTCTTAGCAGCCATTTTCTGCTTCCAGGATTTACGATCAGCAATTAATTGACCAGAACCTAAGCAGAAGAAACAGGCCCTGTTTTCAGCTGTCCGTCTCGTATTAAACTGATGAGCTGGTTTTTCTCTCTTCCCCGACCTCAGAGGTGGAGGAAATACACACAGCTCGTCCCTCGCTGCATAAGCTACAGGAGGATTAATTCTCTCAGACCGTATATTGTCAAGACAAATTCGTCTGCTAATACAGCGGCTTTAGAAAGAGAACTGACTTTATGTTCATTCAAATATATTACAACAGCCTCCGGCATACAATTTTTGAACTCCTCCAGTAACAATAACTCCTGGAGTTGATCAAAATTAACAACTCGACTCGCTAACACCACTTTTCAAAAAGTACTCTCTTTTCTCTAACAAATTCTACAAAGGTTTGTTTGGAATACTTTGAATAAGACCTGAATTTTTGACGATAGGCCTCTGGGACTTATTTGTACGCCCGTAACACTGCCGCTTTATCAATCTCATAAACAAGTGATTGATCTACAGGCAACGCAGCACATACTTTCTGAGCTTTCCCTGACAAGTTGCATTGCAACAATAAAGCCCACACATCTTAACTTCACCGCAACACGTTCAAATGCGATGAAGTAAGAGTCAACTTCTGCCTCTCTAAAAGGAGGGACAAGTTTAACATACCTACTTGCATCAAAGTCAGAGCGTTCAGCAGGAGTTGGCTAATTTACTGGCGTCGTTACATCCGAAGGAAGTTTAGTACGAGGCACTGGAATAGGTTTACTTATTCTCTCATCTATTTGCGAACCCAATTGACGCATTTTAACTGCACCCTTCTGTTTCTTAAACAACACACAGTTTTAATAACCCTGCCTGGCATTCTTGTTTCTTAATTGATAGATCTAACTCTTTAAGTTTAACAGCCAATTTAGTTTGATTATATGATTCAGAAGCAGCATCTGCATCGAGAAAAACTTCAGAAGTCTTCGCAAAGGGCTTCGGACTCCTCCCCAGGTGCTTCTAATTGACCACCAGCAGAAACCAATTCATCAAACATCAAAGAGATGTTTTTTAATTACCCGCTTCGTAGACTCTTTCGGGACGTTGATATAAAATAAATCAGCTATCAGAATTAAATCTTTCTTCCTACAGCGATCATAAATCTCTATAGTCGGATTAAGAGAGAATTCTATCAAGTCGAAATCCATACTCTTAACGTTTCTAACGCTTCTGCCCCACCCACAAAAATTCTAAGAATTCCAAACAAATTCTTAGAGAAAGGAGTACTTACCAACAACTTGAAATGGTGTTCAGCGGCACATCTCATTTCCTTACAAGAGACACATCTCCAAGTTAATTAACACAATTTAAGACAAACAAGATGGGCAAAAAGAATGGACGAGCCCCCAGTTGTTACATAACTACCCGTCTATGGTTGGTAGTCAGTAACAAAAAACAAAAAAAGGTAAAAATTAAATAATAAAAAAAAGATAATTCAACCTCCTGTGCCAGAATCAACACAACCAATTAATATATTTTAATTAGAAAAGATAAAGAATAATACAAGTCCCATCAAAGGGTAACAGAAATACAATCTCAAAGAATAACAATAATAAATCAAAAACAGGGGATAATGCTTCAGGGGAGAGCTAGGCCAAAATAACAACAAAACATGGGATAACTAACCCAAGAATCTTAATAAATGTCCTAGAAAAAGATCATAGAAATAAAAGACATCAACCTTCCCTTTCTCCCTATCTACCCATAAACAGGAGAAAAGAGGAGTACAAACATAAATGGCACCTCCCCCTACAATCCCCAGATTACAAAAATTAAGAGTGCTATACACTTAACATAAGATGTAAAAGTAATTAAATAGACTGTAACACTTCAGTTCTCTTCCCACTAAAGAACTCACAACAAGATCCTGAGCTCACTCAATCAGAATCATATCAACAACTTAAGCAACAGAATCTGGGCAGACAGAAGGAAGAATTCATCCTGGCAAAAGGAAGTCTATCTCTCTCTTCTCAATCAATCCGCTTCTACTTATATCTCGGCTCCTCCCCGTCATCCTCCAATCACACCATGCATCATTAGATTGAATACAGCTGGTCATTGTACCTGTCGGAATGACAAAAGAGAGAACAAGAGACAAAGAGAGCAAAACACCCAAACACATACACAAATGCATGACACACTGCAATAACAAATAAATAAACATACATCCTTGGAGGTAACACTTCCGTATGGCCGCTCTACCATACAGGCCTGATTGGTTGAGTGCTGCAGAGATGGTTGTTCTTCTGGAAGGTTCTCCTCTCTCCACAGAGAAACGCTGGAGCTCTGTCAGAGTGACCATTTACGGATGACGGAGGCCATTGTGCTCATTGGGACCTTCAATGCTGCAGAAATTTTTCTGTACCCTTCCCCAGATCTGTGCCTTGATACAATCTTGTCTTGGAGGTCTACAGACAGTTCCTTGGACTTCATGGCTTGGTTTGTGCTCTGACATGCAGTGTTGACCTTATAAAGACATGTGTATGCCTTTTTCCAAATCATGTCCAAAGGCTGTACATGCCATTTTTTTTCGGTTTTTATTTTTTAATAAATTTGCAAAGATTTCAAACTAATAATGAATTTAATCCATTTTGGAATAAGGCTGCAACATAACAAAATGTGGAAAAAGTGAAGCGCTGTGAATACTTTACGGATGCACTGTATAAGAGCATTTATCTTGGCTAAAATGTAGTCACAATTTTGTAGTCATTGCTAATTTTTCAAATCTAAGTTCATGTTGCAAATCTTTGCTTTGTGACAACACATGTCCTCCTGAAAATATCCATTTGAACATAGTTTTCCCATGTTTTTTATTAATTCATCTCATTCACCTGTCTCTTATTAATTAACTCATTAGCTCATTTGTTTGCCCTCTGTACTTAAGCCCTCAGTTTCAGTCAGTTCCTTGTTCTGGATTGTTTTACATCTATGTTGAAGTGGTTGTTCTATTCCGGGTCTCCAAGTTTATCTCCTGTGTGTTTCCTTGTTTGCATTTTCAATTAAAAGACTATTTTGTTTACTCCAGCGTCATACGCCTTCATTACAGCGACCCACTGTGACAGAATCCAGGACCAAACAAAGACTCAAGCATGGATCTTACTGAGGCTAAAGAGGGCTGTGTTTTTGATTCTACTCTCAATTCCTGCTTTCAGATGGGACTGCATGATGATTTATTTCAGTTTCTTTCTCCAGGTAAATGTTATATACCCTTATGTCGAGTTCACACTGCCCGATTTTAGGCCCGATTTTGACTCGCCGACAAGTTTTGCAAAATTGGCAAATTGGTGCTTGTGCACGTGAGTGACAATTATGCAGTGTGAATTATCAAATATGCGATCTGAGAGAATCACTGATGAGTCGCTGATGCCCGTGAGATATCTGGCATGCTAAATATTTGGACCTGTCGGTGATTCAAACTCATGTTGTGTGAAATGTGTTCTGACTGAAAATAACATCGGCGATGACCTACAGCCAATGAGAGCGCAAGATACAGGGCAGCGGGAGGTCCAGGGAGGAGTTATAGACCAGAATATCAGTATTTTAATAGATATATTTACAATTCTATCAAACAGAAACAAAGCACAAACATTTGCTTGTCTAGCCGCAACAGCAGCACATTGCAAAATTATTTATTTACCTCAAACTCTCTTTGCAGAACACAATTCTTGCTCCCTGTGTCTCCCCAACCATCTCCTCCTCTATATTCTTTTTTCTTTTTCGTTGCAAATCAGTGTACAGGCAATTTGGATCGCAAACTTTTTGCAGTTTATCATTTTTAATAACAATTCTAGTGTCGCGCGTGAACTCCGGACTGACGCACGTGTGATCTCATGTTGTTTACTTGTCACATCTCACGTGTGTTTGGTTGTGTAACGTAGTTTGCGCACCGGAGAGAGTTGTCTGTTATTCTTCCTATTGTAAAGTCATGCAGTGTGAAACCTCCTGTCACCGATCCATCATGCAGTGTGAACACAGCAGTGACTGAATGCTACCCCAGATAGTCATGCAGTGTGAAAAGAGCAGTGATCCGACAAGTTTGAAAATCGTGCAGTCTGAACTCGGCATTAGTTGATTATATCAACTATGTCCTCAGGCTATATGCTTCTGATTTTGTGATTTGATGAAGTTGAAGAGGACAATACAAACCCCCCTCGAGCCTTACATCCACCCTCCGTGACACCCAGTGGTTTATTCCAAGTCTTCTGAAGATCACACAATCATGTGTATGATGAACAGACCTGAATGTGTTTTTTTTTATTTCACACTCAAATCAAACATCATTAATCAACTTTTGTTCAGAGACCAAATAAAACATGGCGGTACCTCAGTAACGTCAACTGGTACATGACGTCATGACATTCAAGAACCAATAAGGTTTGATGTTATTTGTGTTCTGGCATATTTTATTGGCAGCGGCTATTTGCACAGTGCAAATAGCAATAAATGCTATTTACACTAAGTGCAAATAGCGATAGATGCTATTTACACCAAGTGTAAATAGCAACTAGATTCTATTTACATTCAGTGAAAATAACATATTCTTAGCGATAATTGCTATTTACACTAAGTGCAAATAGTGAAAGATGCTATTTATGTTGTGTATATAGCAACTAGATTATTTTTACAATAGGTGAAAATAACATATTTTCTTAGCGATAGATTATATTTACAGTGCAAATCACTGTAGATGCTATTTATTAAGTGAAATTGCATACTAAGGGAAAATAGTGATATATTCTATTTACAACATGTAAAAGTAACAGTTCTTTGCAATATGTGTAAATAGTAATTACATGCGATTTATACTTTATTTTGACAGATACATACTATTTGCACCTCAGTATTGTTGTACATTAACAGTATGCAATAATAACATAGAGCGACTTTCTTGTTTTTTCACAAGTTTGAATCACACACTGACAATATATAAATTGTGGTGAGCGAACAAAGATTATATACAAATAAGATTATGGCGAGCGGGGATACACACTTAATGTGTGTTGTTTGTTTGGGTGAGCAGCACGCGCAGTCGGCTCTCGAGGGGGCCGGCTGCGAGCATTGTGAGGCGCTGCCTTTACGTGTTCTGCAATCCCGCCGGGCGCTCTTCGAGGAGGGCGTCCCGGTTTGCGTTTCCCGCGGCTCGGGCCCTGCTGTTGCCGAGGCACAGCGGCAGCTCTTGTCCTGGGGTTCGCAAATGGATCTGACGGTGGGGCCTGAGACGGGCTCCGCCCTATCTCAGCCTTTACCCGTCAGATCCGCGGCCGCTTCTCTGGGTTCGGGAGCCAGCGCTGCGGTTTCTCCTGCACGGGGGGTGGCCTCTGTGCTGCAGCTGTCTTTCTCCGAGGAGGTCGATATCTGCAGTATCGATGCAGGGATTGAAGACTCGCCACTTCAAACCCCCGCTAGTGAGGAGCTTGTGGAGGTCCTGAGCAGGGCTGTGGCTAGATTAAACATTGACTGGCCCACACAAGTTCAGCAGGAGCGCGCCCCAGTTAAAAGCAGGCTTGATGACCGCTTTCAGCCAGCCCGTTCTGCTCAGCCTCCACGGTGGAGCTTGCTGTTTTTCACCGTTCTCCACACCGAGGTGTGGAGATCGTGGAAGCGGCCCATGTCTTCACGAGTGTTCAGTCCCCATACATCAGTGTACAGTAACATCGGGGGGCTGAAAAGACACGGTTATGGTTCGATGCCGAGGGTGGAGGAGACGCTCGCGAGCCATCTCTCTCCCGAATGTGCATCAGTCATTAAAGCTCTATCTTTACCCACTAAACCTCTGAGAGCAACATCTGCTTTAGTGGGAAAAGCGTACTCGGCAGCGGGTCAGTCCGCCGCATGCCTGCACACTTTGGCTATAGTGCAGGCATACCAGGCTGACCTGCTGAGAGATCTGGGGGAAAGTCAGGAGATCGGGGCTGACATGATTAATGAGCTCCGGTCCTCGGCAGATTTAGCCCTCCGTGCCACCAAGGAGGCGGCCAGATGTATTGGCCGTTCAATGGCAGCCCTGGTGGCCACCCGCACACCCCTGCAGAAAGGGTGGGGTGGTGGGCGTTACTCTCAGGCGCAGCCTTCCAAGGGTAAGACTGATCTGAGGACAGTCATTATCTTGAGGAAGGCTGCGTCGAAGAAGCCCTGACGCCAGTGGGCCCAGGGCTGTGAGGGTGGTCCCCTCCGGGGGCAGACGGTGCTCACCGCTCTGGTTATGTCTCAGGAAATACAGACTCTGCTGCAGAAAGGGGCTATAGAGAGGGTGTCCCCGCCCGACAGGGAGTCAGGGTTCTACAGCCGGTACTTCATCATGCCGAAGAAGGATGGAGGGCTGCGTCCTATCTTAGATCTTCGCGTCCTCAACTGTGCTGTAGCAAAACTGAAGTTCAGGATGCACTCCGACAGATCGTGTCTCAGATCAGGTCCAAGGACTGGTTTGTCACGATAGATCTCAAAGATGCATATTTCCATGTCTCCATCCTTCCGCAGCACAGGAAGTACCTAAGGTTCGCTTTCAGGGGAGAAGCGTAGCAATATCCGGTGCTTTGTCACCCCGCACGTTCACGAAGTGTGTGGACGCCGCGCTAGTCCTCTTGCATATGCAGGGGATTCGCATTCTCAATTATATCGATGACTGGCTGATTTTAGCACAGTCAGCTCATCTTGCGGCTCAACATCGAGATGTTGTTCTCGCGCATATGAAGTTAGGGTAGCGTATCTAGGCGTGAGGTGGGATTCGGTCTCTATGCAGGCCCGCTTATCAGAGTCTCGCATAGGGTCGATCCTCTCGGCTGTGAAAGGGGTGAAATTAGACCAGTCACTCACTGTGAAGCAGTATCAGAGACTGTTAGGTCTGATGGCAGCAGAGTCCAACGTGATTCCTTGTGGCCTGCTGTACATGAGACCTTTGCAGTGGTGGCTCAAGACCAAGGGATTTTCCCCGAGGGGAAACCCCTTTCGTGTGATCAAGGCAACGCAGCGGTGTCCCCGCACCTTGGTCATGTGGAAGGATCCATGGTTCCTGGCCCAAGGCCCGATACTGGGGGCACCATGTCAGCGGGTATCTCTGACCACGGATGCCTCCCTTACGGGTTGGGGGGTGACCATGAGTGGTCGCTTGGCCCAGGGCTTGTGGAAGGAACGTCATCATTCGTGGCACATAAATTGCCTAGAAATGCTGGCAGTTTCAGGCTCTGAAGCACTTCCTGCCATATCTCAGGGGCCATCATGTGCTCGTACGCACAGACAGCACATCGGTGGTCTCCTATATAAATCATCAGGGGGGTCTGAGGTCTTGTCATTTGTACAAGTTGGCTCGCCTTATCCTCCTGTGGGCCCAGGGGAAACTGCTCTCAGTCAGGGCAATGTACATCCCAGGGCGCCTGAATGTGGTAGCGGACATCCTGTCGAGGCAGGGGCCGAGGCCCGGGGGGTGGAGACTCCACACCGAGGTGGTGGAGCTCCTTTGGGAGAAATTTGGCAGGGCTCAAGTGGACCTGTTTGCTACTCACTAAAACACACATTGTCGTCTGTGGTTCTCCCTGTCGCCTCCAGCTGCTCTCGGACTGGACGCGATGGTACAGGATTGGCCGAGGCTGCCCCTGTACGCATTTCCCCCAATTGCTTTGCTTCCGGGAGTTCTAGAGAGAGTGTGGCGGGACGGGGCCCGTCTTCTGCTAGTAGCCCCGTTCTGGCCGGGCCAAGTTTGGTTCCATTGTGTCTCTCCTCGACGGCTCTCCCCTGGAGATTCTGCTCAGGGAGGACCTTCTCTCTCAGGCGGGTGGTGTCTTCGTACACCCTTGCCCAGAGTTGTGGAAACTGTGGGCTTGGCCTCTGAGGGGGCCCAGCTCATAAGTTCTGGTCTCTCAACTGAGGTTGTGGAGACCATTCTACACTCTAGAGCTCCCTCCACGAGGAAACTGTAAGCTCTGAAGTGGAGACTCTTCACCTCATGGTGCAGAGATCGCTTGTGGGATCCAGTTAACTGCCCTGCGAGCGCGGTGCTGGAGTTCTTGCAGAAGAGGTTCTCTGCTGGGTTAGCCCCCTCCACATTAAAGGTGTACGTGGCGGCCTTAGCAGCTTACCACACTCCTTTGGGTGGTGAAATAGAGCTGAGTATCGTCAGCATAACAATGAAAACTAACTCCATGCTTCCTAATGATATCTCCCAGTGGTAGCATGTACAGGGTGAAAAGCAACAGTCCTAGCACTGTGCCCTGGGGTACTCCATACTGAACTTGTGATCGGTGTGACATCTCTTCATTTACTGCTACAAACTGATAACAGTCAGATAAGTATGATTTAAACCATGCCAATGCAATTCCACTAATGCCAACATAATTTTCGAGTCTATTCAAAAGAATGTTGTGGTCGATAGTATTGAATACAGCGCTAAGATCGAGTCACACTAACAGAGAGATACAACCACGATCGGATGATAAGAGTAAATCATTTGTAACTCTGATGAGAGCAGGCTCAGTACTATGATACGGTCTAAATCCTGACTGGAAATCCTCACAGATACCATTTCTTTCTAAAAAGGAGCATAATTGTGAGCACACTTTCTAGTATTTTTGACAGAAAGGGTAGATTTGAGATTGTAATTTGTAATTTACTAATTCTGTAGGATCAAGTTGTGTTTTTTTAAGTGGTGTAATAATAGCCAACTTAAAAGTTTTCGGTACATATCCTAATGACAAAGATGAATTAATGATATTAAGAAGAGGATCTATGACCTCTGGAAGCATCTCTTTTAGTAGTTTAGTCGGTATAGGGTCGAGCATACATGTTGTTGATTTTGATGATTTAATGAGTTTAGCCAATTCTTCTTCTCCTATAGCAGTGAATTAATGTAATTTTTCCTCAGTGACACTACAATGCACTGTCTGATGTGATACAGTAGTAGACGGCTGCATGGTTATAATTTTTTTCCTAATATTATCAATCTTACAAGTAAAGATGTTCATAAAGTCATTACTGCTGTGCTGTTTACAAACATCAGAAGTTGAAGCTTTATTTTTGGTTAATTTAGCCACTGTATCAAATAAATACCTAGGGTTGTGTTTGTTTTCTTCTAAGAGAGTCGAGAAATAAGCAGATCTAGCAGTTTTTACGGCCTTTCTGTATGCAATCATGCTCTCTTTCCACGAAATGCGAAAAACTTCCAGTTTTGTTTTCTTCCAGTTGCGCTCCACCTTCCTGGCTGCTTTTTAAGGGCCAGAGTGTGCTCGTTGTACCACGGCATTGGACTATTTTCTTTAATCTTCTTTAAGCGCCGGGGAGCAACTGTGTCTATGCTTAGCGTATTACGTGCTAGAAGGAGGAAACATTTTCGATTTTGTACCTATTTATCTACTCATAACATGCGCATGACATGGCATTCTAAAAACGTGGAGCTCAAGTTAAAATCAGTACAACTTTTAAAAAACACATCTCGAGACCTTGCGTTTTTGACCCATTCCAATGCCTGCATCTCACGTTTTTCAAAGTAAAAACGTCTTCTTGTGAATGAGCCCTAAGTGTGGATGTGACAAATACTCAAGTTGCAGTAGCCTTTATTATTATGATATCAAAAATAATTATTGATTGTGTATTAATTATGTTAAGGTTCTGTAGCGGTGCATTTGGTCTTTGATTTAATGACTATTACCTATGACTATTGTGACATTGATTCAATGTTGAAATTCCATCAGAATCATAATTTTGGTTGAGTAATATTGGATCAATGTTGAAAATTCGATGCTAAAAAAATATTGGACCAATGTTGAAAATTCAATGCTAAATAATATTGGATCAATGTTGAAAATTCGATGCTAAAAAAATATTGGACCAATGTTGAAAATTCAATGCTAAATAATATTGGATCAATGTTGATTTTTGGTCAGCTTAATTCTCCACTGGTGAGGCTTACTGTCAATCTATCTGTTCAATCATTCAACATGTTAAAGCAAATCCAAATCAATTGGGTACATTTCTGTAAAATGTGAGCACATTCATTATCCTCAAAGGATACGACGAGTCCGCCAACGAGTGTGTGGATAAACAAAGAACTACCATAAATTGAACTCAAGGGGATGAACCAGTTGATTATTATTATTAATAATAATAATAATAATAATGGTTTAATTATTGTTTAATATTAATGTTTAATATTAATGTTTTAATCTCCTCCATCATGGAAAACATCTCCAATCCTCTAGTGTTTTCGGCTAGCTACAGCACATGCAGCGAGATATATAACGACTGTCACAGAGTCCTTAATTCTTGTGGTCATCCAATTATATAAATCATAGCCTATATGTTTTGAAATGTAAAAAATTTAGGCTATTATTATTATTATTATTATTATTTTAAAAAGCATGTAGAATTTACATACATTTAATTATTTATCCAAAGAATACAGGGTTAATAAAGAATTTAGAATATTTTTTCCCCTACCTATCGAATGCGCCATAATCCAATCCAGTAGGTGGCGGTAATGCACCTTCAAGCTGGTTTCCAACCACGAAATCAAAGCGCAGCATAACAGACTTCAAGCGTGAAAAAGACAGAAACAGCACAGCGACAGTGTTTTTTAGAGGTAAGTACAAAAAGATGAATAAAATTCATCTCAATTTTTATTTTGTGTTTTTATTTATCTTTATTTCTTACAACTTTTGTGCTTCTCCTGGGCGAGTCAGAGTGAACTACGACATTAATAGAGTCGCGTGAACGCCCTCCGTACACAACCAAAGGCCAGGATATACTTTATACATTGCAATACATTGAATTTCAGTTTGTTTTTCACCAAACCCTGTCATATTTTTATTCATCTTTATTTCTTAAACTGGACATACACTGTGCGATTTTTGTCCGATTTCATGCCGAATTCTGACTCTTTTTTTGGGTCGGGCCGATTTTCAGCTTTGTCGTGCGTTGTTTGTCGTGAGGTGTTCGTGCAGTGTACAGGGAGAAACGAGAGGCGATCGGATGAATTACTGGCATGTCGCCACTTGTGAGGTAATCGCACAGCTGAAGCAGAGCTACTAACTGATTGCCCTATTTCCCCTCACCGCGCCAAAGCAGAAGTTGAACAATTTAATGTTTAATGCAGCAAGAAAGAAAACGAAAAGAGTGAGATCTTTAAGTTCTGTAGGCAGCTAACGTTATATCAAACTGCAGAAATTTGGCAAACTGTTGCGCCTCCAGTTCATGTTGTAAAATGGACAATCTCTTCCAAACCATGTGTAGCCTATCCAGCTCCTCTTGTATTAATTTAGCTACTTGATCATTAATTTACTTGTTTCACTTTCACACTTTATTTATTTATTTACTATTAGATACAATATTAATATTAGATAAAACACTGGCTATTTTCACCTTGCTTTTCCATTAATTCCTCCTGTGTGTCTGCAGGTGCTTTAAAGGGAAAAGTCTATACAAAAATTCATTAAATAGTCTTGAACTTAAATTCAGTGTGTTTCAACTGGAATGTAAAGATTTTAATCAAATTTCAAGTTTCACTTAATTTTGTTGTACATTTGTAATGTATAATCACATATAGTCACATTTCCAAATATTTACTAACTTCTTGTTGTTTTAGATGCCTTACAAGTGAATGCTGATAAAAAAGGAGGCATCAGAGGTCATCTTTGCTGGGACAGTGCAAAAATGGCTCCGTTACGCCCCTGAAAGGCTTGGGGGCATTGCTCATGGTGGAAACCCCTGAGTTTAGAGTATTCAGAGTATTTCTTTCTTTCTTCTACCTTCTTTCTTTCAGTAGTACTGTCCCATTTCTGTCTTTATTGGCGAGTTTCCATTTGTATTTACTTCCATTTTGCAGATGCAGGTTGCAGTTTGCAGATGTTTTTCCAGGCTCTTCTCTTGGCATTTGTGTTATAAATTCAGATGTAATTGTTTTAAGTCAATGTGAGATTTCCTGTTGAAACTGTGGGGGCATAAATAAATACATTTGCATATAAACTGAAGGATGTTGTTTATTTTAAGTGACTTTTTGATACAAAATCATATCAATTGCAGCCATACATGGTCTCTGATTGAAAGGAAATGATTTTTTAGTGTTTCTATGTTGATTCAATGTTAAATAAGTGATTTAATTTAAGTTGAAAAAATATTGATTTTATGGCCATTTATGATCTGTTTTTCATCGTTGAAATAACATTATTTCAGGGTGCAAACCTGATGAAAAATCAATGTTACATTTCAACAATGTTTCAATGACAATTTGATTGATGCATTAACATTGATCAATGTTGATTCAGTGTTAAATAAGTGTGATGACATCACTCCGAGTGACTGGGACCCGGAGCGTGCCTTGTTGCCATGCCCATCTCGGGACTCGATCGCGAATCCACTGCTGAAGCAGTCTCATTTGAAGCAGTCCGAGCGGCGTGACTGCCGCTGCGGATGCCATATGCCCCAGGAGCCTATGAAATAACTTCAGTGGAACCGCACTCTTGCCCTCAAATTGACGAAGGCAAGTCAGCAGTGACTGCGCACGTTCGCTTGTAAGCTGCGCGTACATGGCGACCGATTTCCATACCGAGAAAAGAGATCCTCTGCACGGGGAGAGTTTGCTCTTTTCCCAGTTGACCCGAAGGCCAAGGTGGGCGAGGTGTTGGAGCACCAGGTCCCTGTGTTCGCAAACCTTGTCTCGAGCGTGAGCTAGTGTCAGCCAGTCGTCGAGATAGTTCAGGATGCAAACCCTGTGTTGCCTGGGTGGCACAAGGGCTACCTCGACAACTTTCGTGAAGACGCGAGGAGACAGGGCTAACCTGAATGGGAGAACCGTGTACTGGTATGCCTGCCCCTCGAAAGCAAACAGTAGAAACGGTCTGTGTCAAGGAAGAATGGAGACATGAAAGTATGTGTCCTTCCGGTCGATGGCTGCAAACCAATTCAACGGACCAACGCATTCGAAATGCATCTGGCTGTCAACATCTTGAATGGAAGCCTGTGAAGGGTTTGGTTCAAGACGCGCAGGTCCAGGATTGATCATAACCCACCGGTTTTCTTGGGTACAATGAAGTAAGGGCTGTAGAAGGGACGGCAAGAGGGACTCGATCGCACCCTTTGCCAGCAAGGTAACGACTTCCGCACGCATGACAGGGGCATTGCCACCTACCATGGTATAGCGGACTCCCCGAAAGCGGAGGAGACCGTGCGAACTGAATCGCATAGCCGAGCCTGATGGTTCTTGCGAGCCAGCGGGACAGGTTGGGAAGCTCTAGCCAGGCTCCCAAGAGCTGAACCAGCGGGGTCATGCGAACCACTGACGTTACCCGGGTGGGGCAGCGAAGCGGAGTGACCGGCCTGGACGTGGGAGGCGGAGCGTCCCGGTGTAGGGGCACGGTCATCTGCCGCGTCCTACAGGGAAGACCAGTGCGTTCCACTGGACGAGAGTGGCGAGGCCCTTGAGCCATCCGTGGCCTCTGGGGGCTCAGAGATGGGGTCATGAGTTCTTTCTTTAACTACATTGGGGTGCTGCTGACCCGGTGGCCAGAACAAAATATTCTCCCCCGGAGTGAGTGGCCCTGCTACCACCTCCTGGAAAGAACTGGAACCCATCTCTGAGTTGTCTGAGCCAGGAGTGCTGCTTTGGCAGGCTGCGGGGCTGGAGCGGACTGGGGCGCCTTCCTGCGGCAACCTCCATTGCGCGGCCCGAGTGAAGGCTGCTGCTGGGGCCGGGCGGGAGCCGCAGGAGGGCGCCCTCGGCGGCGAGCAGACTGAGGCAACTGAGCCGCGGCTGGGTGGAGGCAGCAGCTGGCCGCCGGGGCAGTATGTGTTTAATGGCCTCAGTTTTCTTCTGGGCGGCCGAGAACTGTTGGGCGAAGTCTTCGACCACGCCACCGAAGAGGCCAGCCTGGGATATGGGAGTGTAGAGGAAACGAGTTCGCTCAGCCTCTCTCATATCGGCCAGGTTGAGCCACAGATCTCTTTACTATGGCATACACATAGAACATTATCAATTTATATTATTCAAATCAGTTAAATGATTGTTTTAGGCTGCATTAACTAGGTCTGCCGGAATCGGGAAAACTTCCTACAACACCTGATGTACTGGTTACATCATAAAAAGAATGGCATCTACACTAATGTTAGTCTCTCTGTTTATCCCGAGGTTTACTGCAGTCAGCCGGATCCGGGCCGTATCCATATCAGATGGTGGACCTGCGCCTAGACATGACCAACGCATCCCTGAAGTGTCTGCAGAGACCGTGTCAACTACTCTCTCCCCTGTGACTCTCTCCGGCATTATGACTCCAATCTAATATGACTTCTGACCTGTAATGTTGCCAGAATCATAATCATACACTGTTTGTTTATTGGCCAGAGGAGAACTGGCACCCGACTGAGCCTGGTTTTTCCTCCATTCTGTCACCTGATGGAGTTTTGGTTCCTTGCCACCGTCACCTCTGTCGCCTTTGGCTTTTGGCTTGCTCAGTTGGGGACACTAAATATTCAACTATATTACTGATCTGCCCGCATTGACACTACATGATAATTGAACTGAGCTGGATGACATCACTGTTTTCTCCAGAGCGGCTGTACAGATGGAATCAAATTCTGTTGCATTATTTTCCTGTTTAACACTGTGAAGTTGCTTTGAAACAATCGGCATTGTAAAAAGCGCCGTGTAAATAAAGGTGACTTGACTTGACTAAGCACCCCTCCAAGGCCTGTAGGTTCTCGTCTACCTTGGTGGCAAAGTCCTACAGAGCTGCGGGGCAGGCCGCCACCTCATTGCACGCCATGGCCATCCTTCAGGTCTACTAGGCCAAGATACTCAGGGACATGCACAAGGGTAGAGCTGACCCAGGACTCATGGATAATCTCGATGCAGGTGACCGCACGCTCCCTGGGTCAGGTGATGTCGACAGCTGTGGTCCAGGAGAGACAGTCTAGATTTAAACTGACAGATTGTGTCTGCTTCCCGATCAATGCTAGGAAGACTGTTCCAGAGTTTAGGTGCTAAATAGGAAAAGGATCGAACACCTGCAGTTGATTTTGATATTCTAGGTATTATCATCTGGCCAGAATTTTGAGACCGCAATAGACGTGATAGAGTATAATGTGTTAAGAGCTCGCTCAAGTACTGGGGAGCTAAACCATTTAGTGCTTTGTAAGTAATTAGCAAGATTTAAAAATGTATACAATGTTTAATAGGGAGCCAGTGCAGTGTTGACAGAACCGGGCTAATATGATCATACTTCCTGGTTCTAGTAAGAACTCGAGCTGCTGCGTATTGGACCAGCTAGAGTTTATTTATTAAGCGAGCAGGGCAACCACCTAGTAGAGCATTACAATAATCTAGCCTTGAGGTCATGAACACATGAACTAACTGTTCAGCATTTTGCATTTAAAGCTTGTGCCGTAATTTAGATATATTTTTAAGATGGTAGAATGCAGTTTTACAGATGCTAGAAACGTGGCTTTCAAATGAAAGATTGGTATCAAAGAGCACACCCAGGTTCCTAACTGATGACGAGGACTTGACAGAGCAGCCATCGAGTGTTAGACAGTATTCTAGGTTACTACTTGTGGAGGTTTTTTGTCCAATAATTAAAAATAAATTTTTTTCTGAATTAAGTTGCAGGAAATTACTAGTCATCCATTTTTTTTTTTATATCAGCTATGCATTCCGTTAAACTTGTTAATTGGTAAGTTTCGTCAGGGCGTGAAGAAATATAGAGCTGAGTATCGTCAGCATAACAGTGAAAACTAACGCCATGCTTCCTAATGATATCTCCCAAGGGTAGCATGTACAGGGTGAAAAGCAACGCTAAGATCGAGTAACACTAATAGAGAGATATAACCACGATCAAATGATGAAAGCAAATAATTTATAACTCTGATGAGAGCAGTCTCAGTACTATGATACGGTCTAAATCCTGACTGGAAATCATCACAGATACCATTTCTTTCTAAAAAGGAGCATAGTTGTGAGGACACTGCCTTTTCTAGTATTTTTGACAGAAAGGGTAGACTTGAAATTGGTCTGTAATTGACTAATTCTGTAGGATCAAGTTGCGTTTTTTAATACGTTTTTTTAATAATAGCCAGCTTATAACTTTTCGTTACATATCCTAATGACAAGGATGAATTAATGATATTAAGAAGAGGATCTATGACCTCTGGAAGCATCTATTTTAGTAGCTTAGTCGGTATAGGGTTGAGCATACATGTTGTTGATTTAGATGATTTAAGGAGTTTAGCCAATTCTTCCTCTCCTATAGCAGTGAATGAATGGAATTTTTTCTCAGTGACACTACAATAACTAGGGAACTTTCAACAGGATTCTCAGTGGGTGCGTTTGATGTTCTAATCGGGACGGAAGAACGTTTTTTTGATCTGCGACCAAGCCGTCTCACAGTCACCCAGTTGCCCTGCTGCACAGGCTCTACAGCTGGAACCGAACAGTGTACAAAGTTCACTAAGATATTTGCATCCAAAGCAGTGTCTAAAGATCTTACATTCTCAATATTCTCAATAAAAGTCTGGATGCGTGTCTCTAATTCTGAAATCTTCTCCATCAGCCTGACTATCTCCCTGCATTTATCACATGTGAAGCCCTATTCGCCATCAGAGAAGGTTATACTAAACATGTAACAGGCTGTGCAAGTGACAATAACAGGAGAAGATGACATGGCTTACTGTGTTTGTTGACTAATCCAACTCACCACAGTTGTTTGATGGACTCTGTTGACTAATCCAACTGACCACAGTTGTTTGATGGACTCTGTTGACTAATCCAACTCACCACAGTTGTTTGATGGACTCATAAAAAGGCGCGCGAGAGAAAACAGGAGACCCGGATGCACAGATGGCAGGCTAACAGGCTAGCGAAATGCTAACGCGTTGTGATAGTGATTTAGATTAAAAGCTAGCGATGTCAGATTTAATGTGATAGGCAATATTAGACAATATATGGTGATGGGTAAGTTATATTTAGCAGTACAAACAACAGGAAATGATATCAAATAGAGAATCAAAAGCTAAGCAAAGAAGACGCAAACACTCAGCAGCAGGGCAGACAGGAGGCAGACAGGAGCAATCGATCAGGAGCAGACAGGAGCTTAGGATCACCACGCCACGTTGAAGCACTCTGTGGGCACAGTTGCATCGCAACAGAGCGTTCAACAGGGGGGACCCCAGTGTACCCTTTAGCCGCGGCCCTGTCGAGGGTAGAGAAGGTGGAGGAGGCCACCGAACGGATCGCGTGACCTCCACATGCACCTCGGGAAAGAAAGGTATTGGGGGCGGGGCCTGACGGCTCTCAGGATGCGGCGCACCCAAAAACCAATCATCCAACCGTGAGCGCTCGGGACAGGGCGGAGGGTTCCACTCCAGCCCGAGGCTCGCCACTGCCCGAGATAACATGGCTGTCAACTCCAGGTCAGACTCGGGCAATGCTGGCATGCCAAAATAGCCAAATATTCATCCCCAGAGGACTCCAGCCCAACTTGAGATGCGATGATTGACATCTTGTCGTCATCTGGAGCACCGAACGAAACACGCAGGGCGACCGCAGGCGGTCCCGCTGTTTCAGTCCGAACACTCGCGGGTAGCCCGGGGAATCATCGTCGGTTCTTTATTCCACACCATAACCCTCAGGTCACCCACCTGTTTCTGTTGCAACATCTCGTGGAGGGAATAGATTGGGGTGTGGCAGAGGGGACATGACTCATCCACAAGCGCTGCTTGAGCGTGCTGTAAGCCCAAACACGTCAAGCAGTGATTGTGCCCATCAGACGGAGACAAAAATTGACCGCACCCAGAAGTTCACGGACGAGACATCTTTAAAAAGACGTGCCACGCGCAAGTTCTTTTGTGAGAGGAAAGCTCTGCAGAGTGTTGAAGCACCCAGGGAAACACACAAACAGCTGTTGCAGATCACTGCACAGATCAGCAGGCAGGCAATGTGAGATCGCTGGAACGTGCCTGGAGAACCGCTCATCTCGAAAAACTGAAGTCAGAATTCAGGCTTGCAGGACTTCAGATGACGCAGCTCTGCATCAACATGCACCCATGCTCAATTTCTATATACCCTAATCATTGTTAACAACATGTATTCTTATTTCACTTAGCCCATTGTCTGTGCCTTAATTAATTAATTTATTTATTTGTACATTTATTAATAATACATTGTTAGCTAACTGTGTGCTTTGTATATGTACATTTCTGAAATACATAACTTGGACACAGTCTCCTCTGATAACAAATCACTTTAAATTGTAATGTAGACGCATGCATTTTCTGCGAAGCTGCTTTGAAACGATATGTATTGTGAAAAGCACTATACAAATAAATGTGAGTTGAATTGAATATTATGTTGAAATAATGATATTATGTCAAAATAATGAGATATTATGTCGAAATAACTACTAATTATGTTGAAATAACAAATTATGTCGAAATAACGACTTAATAATGAGATTTAATAATGAAGTTTCCTTTTTTCCCCCACACCATTTCTGTAGAAATAGAAATAGAAAAAGATCTTACTGACATCTTAAAAACAGTACATAATGTTGGTCAAAATCCTAAATAGTGTTGTTTCTATTAGTCACTGCCCAGCAAGAAATAGCTGTCGTTTCACCGTCTCGGTTAACTATAGACCCAATATAGTCTGGATATGAGTAACCTACTTCTAGCCAAAATAACCTTGAATTTGGTTAAATGTCGTTTTTGCTAAAATAACTTGCGAGATGTGTTTGGTTTCATTTCTTTGACATGTTCATGTACTAGATGACTAGTCTATTCTTGGGCTATGGTTAGACGTCTATTAAATATTCACTGACAGCCCAAATTTTGGCTTTTGGCTTGTTTTAGCCTAGATGTCAGGGCTGTGTTTGGATGGCTATTTGATGGTCTCCACAGTCAAAAATTACCGGAATAGGATATGAATGAAAAATAGGCAAAATTACGAAAATACAGACCATTTTTTTTTGTATGTACAATCTACAAATCAGCCACGATGCAGAAAAAAAGCACACCCTAACCCTAACTGGTGAGACTGTAACAGAGAAAATTGAGAATATGTGAAATAAAATCAATAAATCAAAAATTAGGGGGAAACATTGTAAAATATCCAAAATGCAAAAGTCTCACACAAGTGTGACTCCCAAATGAGGAGCACTGGGTGGTTTCCTCTGCTAATAGGAAACCTAAAATGTCTCTATTATTGATAAAATGATGCATTATTTATTTATGGTGTTTATATATTTTCATATTAAATATGTTTTGTTATGAAAGTCATATAGCAACACCCTTTTTATAAATATAAAATAATGACTAATAATATTTGATCCAAATAATATTTTCTAGATTACATTGTAACTTTTATTTGCCCTTTAATCTGAATTCCCTGTCTATTCATGGAAATAAGACAACAAACAAATAAATAGTCAACATTATTTTCAACATAGCATGGATATTATATGGTAAACCTACCCCCAGTCAATTATTCCCCATGGTGTTTCCAGTTCTACATAAAGTATATAGAAAGAAAACACAGTTTATATAACAACAACCAAGGTTAACAATATATTGATTTATCTCTCTCTATGATTATCTATGGTGTGTGTGCCCTGTCAGAATACAAATATAATACATATAATACTGCAAAATTAAAAAAATGTGTAAATCATTGCCTAACTTCACCTTGGCTTGGTGGTGGATCCGGTTTTGATGGTGTTGGATCCTGTCGTGATGAACCGCCTCCCATTCTTTGCCGTTTTCTCAGAAGAATGATCACTTAACGTTTGTTCAGTCAGTCTGCAGCCCAGTGTGGAAGCTTATACCACAGTACCCGTATATATAGCCTACTGTTCCTTTTTCAATTTCACTTTCAATTTTACAAAGAATACTGGGAACAGTATTTTTTTAAATCATATAAAATGAAATGTCTGATATACATCATCAGTACAAAGTGAAATATTTATAGAGTTAAAAATCTATTAAAGACCAGCCTGCATTTCCAGGAATCAGAAACAGAAAGTGATTTGGAAGTGCTGTGTCATTCCAGGGAGAGGGAGCCAAGATAGCACAGGCACAAACCTACAGAATACAATTGTTTTCAAAACAAAGATTTGTGTGTTTATTTATATATTTAATATCTGATATTGTATATATACACAGATTGAGGACAAATTAAAAAGAAAAAAAAAACAAGATACATTTTCATGGTAAGATGTTGGGTCACCACGTGCCGCTAAAACATCTTAAGTGCGCATTGCCATCAACTCGGCAATGTAGCTCTACTAGATGGATGAAATACAGGTGTTTTTTTATTCTTTTTTCAAAAGATATTCCTTGTAATGGAATTTTTAATATTTTCTAACATCCTTTATCTGGTATTTTGATGATGGCGGTAGCGTGTGCTACCACCATCATCCAGATACCAAATTCACCCATAGGTGTTCAATTGGGTTGAGATCTGGTGACTGTGAAGGTCATAACATATAATTCACATAATTTTCATATTGATCAAACCATTCCCTCTCAGTGATTTCAGATGCAATCACAAGGCCCGCTAAAGCACAAGGTCCAATTCATTATTTCATGAGGGATGTGGCACCAGTGTCCCAGGCAAAATTCAACAATCTGGTTATGAATTTTGTCATTCAGGGGCTTCATCCCCTCAGTATTGTTGAAAGGGCAGAATTTAAAGAATTATTCAAGCAGGTACTGCCTTCAAGGCATGTGATGTCTAGAAAGACATTAGTCAGAATGCTAGAGGAGCAATACAATTCCATGAAAGCAGATATGTATAAAGTTCTGTCTGAGCAAGAATTTGTTGCAACAACCACAGATGCATGGTCTACAAATCACAAGAGCTATCTGGGAGTCACTGTCCATTGGATAGATTCAGACACACTTGCCATCTCTTCAGGGGCTTTAGCTTGCCAAAGGCACACGTATAACAATCTGGCAGAGAATTCAGCATTCAAAACAAAGTTGTGTTAACCACTACAGACAATGATTCAAATTTTGTAAAAGCATTTAGTGTGTTCGCAGCTGAAGAAGAAGTGACTGAAGATGAAGAAAATGATGAAGAGGCAGATGTTGAGTTCACTGATGTTGCAGCATTTCTAAAAGAGACCGAAAAGGATGACTACCACTTGCCTGCCCATCAACGCTGTGCCTGCCATTCTCTCCACTTGGTTGCAACCAAAGATGCTTGGGCAGCTGTGGATGACTCTTCATTTAAAAAGATTTCAAGGGCAGCTTTTGCCAAATGTCAAAGCCTTCGGAATAAGCAGAGTAGAAGCACCCAAGCTTCTGACACCATTAGAGACAGACTTGGATGCATGCTGGTTGTCCCTAATGCAACGAGGTGGAATTCTACATATAATGCAATGGATCGTATAAAAACTTTCATTGAAGAGAAACCTCAAGAGCTCCATGATGTTTGTGAGAAAATGGACATTCCACGACTGAAGCCATCAAAGATTACATTCATCAAAGAATATGTCATGGTGAGTTTGAACTGGCTAAGATGTATTGAATCAATCACTTTATGTAAATATTTTTAGTGTTTCATAGAATCCTATATTTTTATAATAAAAAATATATTTGGTATATACTGTATGTGTCCAAGGCCCTAGATGTTCTCCAGTCAGACAAAATGGCATACCTCGGAGTCTTAGTCCCCACAATAAACATTCTTCTTGAGAAGTTGCAGTCACTCAAGCAAGAAAACCCCCAATGTTGTGGGCCATTAGTTAATGCCATCATCAGTGGTGTGAACAGAAGGTTCAGTTACCTTTTCGGTAAAAGATATCTCATGGCAATGACTTCACATCTGGTGTCCCTGCCAGCGCCGCATACGAGCGGTTGTTTAGTGTTGGAAAGGACATTTTCCTGCCAAAACGCAACCGTCTTTCCGACGTTCCACAATTCAATTATTTATAATACATAAAAAATCAAAAATCAAAAGTAGTTTCAATGTAGCTAGCTACTTTTTGGTAGTAACTTTAGCCAAACTACAGTAGTTAAACTACAGCCAAACTACCCTTTTGGAAAAGTAGTTAGCTACACTACAAGTTACTACCAAAAAGTAGCTAGCTACATTGAAACTACTTTTGATTTTTTTTTTTTTACAACAACATGTATTATAAATAATTGAATTGTGGAATGTGTTTGATGAATGTTTTAAGTAACATTTAGTGTTTAAAACAATGCAATAGCATGATTTCAAAGAGTAAAGTATCAGTCCAGGATTGAGGTGCAGTGTCAACAACAAAATGCAGGCAACTCAATTTGTACTCTTAACTAAACTGAAGCAGAGGTGCATGACTTGTTCATTCGACACAAGAGAAGTTTCTCAAAATGACCGTCGGAAAGACGGTTGCGTTTTGGCAGGAAAATGTCCTTTCCAACACTAAACAACCGCTCGCATGCGGCGCTGGCAGGGACACCAGATGTGAAGTCATTGCCATGAGATATCTTTTACCGAAAAGGTAACTGAACCTTCTGTTCACACCACTGATGATGGCATTAACTAATGGCCCACAACATTGGGGGTTTTCTTGCTTGAGTGACTGCAACTTCTCAAGAAGAATGTTTATTGTGGGGACTAACACTCCGAGGTATGCCATTTTGTCTGACTGGAGAACATCTAGGGCCTTGGACACATACAGTATATACCAAATATATTTTTTATTATAAAAATATAGGATTCTATGAAACACTAAAAATATTTACATAAAGTGATTGATTCAATACATCTTAGCCAGTTCAAACTCACCATGACATATTCTTTGATGAATGTAATCTTTGATGGCTTCAGTCGTGGAATGTCCATTTTCTCACAAACATCATGGAGCTCTTGAGGTTTCTCTTCAATGAAAGTTTTCATACGATCCATTGCATTATATGTAGAATTCCACCTTGTTGCATTAGGGACAACCAGCATGCATCTAAGTCTGTCTCTAATGGTGTCAGAAGCTTGGGTGCTTCTGCTCTGCTTATTCTGAAGGCTTTGACATTTGGCAAAAGCTGCCCTTGAAATCTTTTTAAATGAAGAGTCATCCACAGCTGCCCAAGCATTTTTGGTTGCAACCAAGTGGAGAGAATGGCAGGCACAGCGTTGATGGGCTGGCAAGTGGTAGTCATCCTTTTCTTTTAGAAATGCTGCAACATCAGTAAACTTAACATCTGCCTCTTCATCATTTTCTTCATCTTCAGTCACTTCTTCTTCAGCTGCGAACACACTAAATGCTTTTACAAAATTTGAATCATTGTCTGTAGTGGTTAACACAACTTTGTTTTGAATGCTGAATTCCATGTAAACACTTTCAAGCATCTCTGCCAGATTGTTATACGTGTGCCTTTGGCAAGCTAAAGCCCCTGAAGAGATGGTAAGTGTGTCTGAATCTATCCAATGGACAGTGACTCCCAGATATCTCTTGTGATTTGTAGACCATGCATCTGTGGTTGTTGCAACAAATTCTTGCTCAGACAGAACTTTATACATATCTACTTTCATGGAATTGTATTGCTCCTCTAGCATTCTGACTAATGTCTTTCTAGACATCACATGCCTTGAAGGCAGTACCTGCTTGAATAATTCTGCCCTTTCAACAATACTGAGGGGATGAAGCCCCTGAATAACAAAATTCATAACCAGATTGTTGAATTTTGCCTGGGACACTGGTGCCACATCCCTCATGAAATAATGAATTGGACCTTGTGCTTTAGCGGGCCTTGTGATTGCATCTGAAATCACTGAGAGGGAATGGTTTGATCAATATGAAAATTATGTGAATTATATGTTATGACCTTCACAGTCACCAGATCTCAACCCAATTGAACACCTATGGGTGAATTTGGTATCTGGATGATGGTGGTAGCACACGCTACCGCCATCATCAAAATACCAGATAAAGGATGTTAGAAAATATTAAAAATTCCATTACGAGGAATATCTTTTGAAAAAACAATAAAAAAACACCTGTATTTCATCCATCTAGTAGAGCTACATTGCCGAGTTGATGGCAATGCGCACTTAAGATGTTTTAGCGGCATGTGGTGACCCAAAACCTTACCATGAAAATGTATCTTGTGTTCAATCTGTGTATATATACAGTATCAGATATTAAATATAAATAAACACACAAATCTTTGTTTTGAAAACAATTGTATTCTGTAGGTTTGTGCCTGTGCTATCTTGGCTCCCTCTCCCTGGAATGACACAGCACTTCCAAATCACTTTCTGTTTCTGATTCCTGGAAATGCAGGCTGGTCTTTAATAGATTTTTAACTCTATAAATATTTCACTTTGTACTGATGATGTATATCAGACATTTCATTTTATATTTTATTGAAAAAGGAACAGTAGGCTATATATACGGGTACTGTGGTATAAGCTTCCACACTGGGCTGCAGACTGACTGAACAAACGTTAAGTGATCATTCTTCTGAGAAAACGGCAAAGAATGGGAGGCGGTTCATCACGACAGGATCCAACACCATCAAAACCGGATCCACCACCAAGCCAAGGTGAAGTTAGGCAATGATTTACACATTTCTTTTAATTTTGCAGTATTATATTGTGGCGAGCGGTGAGGTGAGGGAACGTGAGAACGGGCCGGTGACGAGCGATAATGAGCTCCAGCTGCGCGCCACACCGGTCTCGTCTCACGGAGGAGTGACGGGAGCATAAAAGGAGGAGCGACGACAGTGCAAGACGAGAGAGGACCAGGCCTGGACTTATGTTGCGTTTTTGTTTACGTTTTATTTTGTGTGTGTGCGCGGCAGTCGTCCGTGAGGGGCTGCCGCGGTGATTTTTCATTTTGTTTATTTGTTTGATTAAAGTTTTAAATGTTCGCCGGTTTCCCGCCTCCTTCTTCCTGGAACATACGAAGTGTGTTACATTGGTGCCGAAACCCGGGAGGAAGGAGGGACATGCTGTCGAAGAGCCCTCGCTGCTGAGGGGGATCGCGGTGCTGAGGAGGTCGGGCAGCGCGGATGAGTGAAGACCGCAAGGGGCTGCCCGAGGCGGTGGTGCTGGAGCGAGTGAAGATCCGGTGGGACGGAGAGCTCGCTGCCGCGCCCCTGGGTCGAGGTGGGGTGGCTGCCGTCTGAGAGGGAGCGGAGGAGTCGTCGGCGTTCGCCGTGGGCCGAAGCCTGCTGCCATCCGCCATGATGGGGAGGAGCAGGGAGCGCGGGACTCGCTGCCGGCTGCCCTCAATAAGAGGAGCCACCGCCGGCCGCCAGGGGGCGGAGGAGGATCGAGCTGTCCACTGAGCGTCCAGTACCATCGCATGGCACCGCGAGGAAGAGCCTCTCGGTTGGCTGAGGACCGAGCGGCAGTGTGTCGGGGAACCGGACCACAATTTTTTTTTTTTTCATTTCTCCTCTCTCCCCTCTCTCGTTTTGTCGCTCCTCATGCTCCTGGCTCCGTTTCTCTCGCCTCTCTGTCCTTACCCCCAGGTACCGCGGCCGCCGTGATCGCCCCCCCCCCCAGAGGAGGGGGGGGGGGGGGGGGGAGTAGAGCGCAGTCTCAGGAGTGCCCCCCGGCCTGCGAAGGGTGTTGGGGGTATGTGGCGAGCGGTGAGGTGAGGGACCGTGAGAACGGGCCGGTGACGAGCGATAATGAGCTCCAGCTGCGCGCCACACCGGTCTCGACTCACGGAGGAGTGACGGGAGCATAAAAGGAGGAGCGACGACAGTGCAAGACGAGAGAGGACCAGGCCTGGACTTATGTTGTGTTTTTGTTTACGTTTTATTTTGTGTGTGTGCGCGGCAGTCGTCCGTGAGGGGCTGCCGCAGTGATTTTTCATTTTGTTTATTTGTTTGATTAAAGTTTTAAATGTTCGCCGGTTTCCCGCCTCCTTCTTCCTGGAAGAAACTAACTGTGTTACATATATGTATTATATTTGTATTCTGACAGTGCACACACACCATAGATAATCATAGAGAGAGATAAATCAATATATTGTTAACCTTGGTTGTTGTTATATAAACTGTGTTTTCTTTCTATATACTTTATGTAGAACTGGAAACACCATGGGGAATAATTGACTGGGGGTAGGTTTACCATATAATATCCATGCTATGTTGAAAATAATGTTGACTATTTATTTGTTTGTTGTCTTATTTCCATGAATAGACAGGGAATTCAGATTAAAGGGCAAATAAAAGTTACAATGTAATCTAGAAAATATTATTTGGATCAAATATTATTAGTCATTATTTTATATTTATAAAAAGGGTGTTGCTATATGACTTTCATAACAAAACATATTTAATATGAAAATATATAAACACCATAAATAACAGACATAATAGCAATAAGAATGAATGCATCATTTTATCAATAATAGAGACATTTTAGGTTTCCTATTAGCAGAGGAAACCACCCAGTGCTCCTCATTTGGGAGTCACACTTGTGTGAGACTTTTGCATTTTGGATATTTTACAATGTTTCCCCCTAATTTTTGATTTATTGATTTTATTTCACATATTTTCAATTTTCTCTGTTACAGTCTCACCAGTTAGGGTTAGGGTGTGCTTTTTTCTGCATCGTGGCTGATTTGTAGATTTGTAAAAAAAATGGTCTGTATTTTCGTAATTTTGCCTATTTTTCATTCATATCCTATTCCGGTAATTTTTGACTGTGGAGACCATCAAATAGCCATCCAAACACAGCCCTGACATCTAGGCTAAAACAAGCCAAAAGCCAAAATTTGGGCTGTCAGTGAATATTTAATAGACGTCTAACCATAGCCCAAGAATAGACTAGTCATCTAGTACATGAACATGTCAAAGAAATGAAACCAAACACATCTCGCAAGTTAATTTAGCAAAAACGACATTTAACCAAATTCAATTTATTATTACTAGTTATTTTGGCTAGAAGTAGGTTACTTATATCCAGACTATATCCCCGCATGGTGTGTGGGAAAAAGAAAACTTCATTATTAAATCTCATTATTAAGTCGTTATTTCGACATAATTTGTTATTTCAACATAATTAGTAGTTATTTCGACATAATGATATTATGTCAAAATAATGAGATATTATGTCAAAATAATGAGATATTATTTCAACATAATATTCAATTCACATTTATTTGTATAGTGCTTTTCACAATACATATCGTTTCAAAGCAGCTTCGCAGAAAATGCATGCGTCTAACTTGTAGTGTAGCTAACTACTTTTCCAAAAGGGTAGTTTGGCTGTAGTTTAACTACTTTAACTTACAAATAGCTTGTAGCTTGTCAAACTACAGTTTCAGAGTAGCTTCCCCAACACTGGATCTAGGGTATTTTAAGCAAAAGCATTTGATGACTGTGTACTATGTGCAGAGAGCATTTGCTCAAAATTATTATCTAATTTTTGACGGAGGTGGCATTTAGCAGCTTTTGCATCTTAACTCTTCATACATTTCCTCATTGGGTCAAACGTTGTTTGAGACCTCGTTTTTGGAGCAAACCATGGTGGTGGACAAATTGTTAATTAATTGTTGCCTGCATTATTGTTTGGAGTACAAGGCAAAATGCATCCTTTTGAATTCTTCATATGGTTAGGAGTTTCATCTGATGAGTATGATCTTTGCTTCCTGAATTTCATTAATTCTGTATCTTTATATGTTTGGATCATTTCTCAGATAACAGAACAGTCTCCCTGAACAAAGTAGATAGTAGAAGTTATTGAATTTTCAACTGTAGGAACAGTTCTATCTGACCAAATATAAAAAGACTGAATTTACTAGGACTTCCTCACTTCCAGCTTGTTTGCAGCTCACTATTGTCAGGAAACAGGAAAATAACAGAAGGCAGGCAGAGATGCAGGATCCAAAAGCAGGGAGAAATGTAATAACAAAAACAATCACAACCAAAAATCAGGACCAAAATAACACTGCGAAAACCACGGGGAACAGCAGATACCGGCATAACATTAAGCAATGACCGACAGAGAACAACTGAAGCACTGGGGTATATATACACAAGGGAAACAAGGTTAACAAGATAACAAGGGGAGTGGTAAATGGGAAACACCTGGGAAGACTAATCGACATGAAAAACTACAAAACCCCACAGGAAACAGGACACAGAAACAATGCACAGATAACCTTCAACATAAAAGTCCCACAGAGTGCCAGACACAGAACAGATGTGACAACTATGCCGCAAAAAGCCATTGTAGACTTTGATATATCCGAGTCTGGTGAAGATCCCTTTCCGCCTACAGCTTAGTCCGTGCATCAAAGCTCCCGTATCCTAACACGGGACTCTCCTTGGGCCCAGTGGCCTTCGGAAAAAATCATTGCCACTCTAGAGCCTGTCGGTATACCTATTAACAGCAAAATTCCACGTAAAGATCTAATTATTTTGGATTCCAACACCCTGGGCAGTCCCTCTGCTCCACCCATGAACGTCACTCTGGCTATCCTGACACTGCCAGCCCAGCCCAAACAAGCCGGTGGGAAGTGGACCACTAAGTCATCTTTACCCCGTTAGGCTTAAAGATCCAAGTGCTCTGCGCCATCTCCAACACCTTCCCCCAGCCTTGAAGCAGACTGTCTCAATGCCCAACTAATAAAAACTGTTCAAGGACTCTCTGAATCCAGTAAAGGCTTTGAAAACAGGATGGAAGGGCTACCCTTGCACCTGGATTATTTATGCCGATGGCATCATCTGACTCCTTCTCAGCCTTTCCTCCTCTCCCCGGATTTTCTGATCCCTCAACAGCTCCTTCTACGTCCTTGTTACATTCTCCTACCTGTCTAGGGGTTGGGAGGGGAGGTAACAAAGGAAAATGTATAAAATTAATTAAAAAAAAGAGTGACAAGGTGAGAACACACTTCAATCCTCTGTCCCAGAGTGAAGATGACACCAGATGATACGTCAAAGCAAGTATTTTATTTACAATAAAATAAAGAAAAAAAGCATAACATAGAATAATGGGGAGCAATGGGCCTAAAATAACAAACAAAACAGTCCTCTAACTAACTTAGGGAGGGGTTCTACCTAACCTAAAAACAAAAGAAACAAATAAACAACAAACTTCCCTCAACTCCCTGGTTGTACAAAAACAGGGACAAAAGCAGTATTAAAAGAAAAAGGCACTCTCCCCCTACAGTTTCCCTTACAATAATAATAATAAAAAAACATAGAAGGAACACAATACTTCTTACTACCACTCCGACCTTTGCTCCTTCTATGGCTCATATATACACCTCATTTTAATCTTTCCACAGCTGTTCCAGAGCAAGTTTTTGCTAGGTGTTTCATTCCGCTGCTACTGTGTCCCCTAAAATTTGATGAAATATTATCATAGGTAAGGACATTCATTTGGCTGCCTTGCTGCTCCCATCACCAGCGAAAGACTGACAAATGGTTGACTGAGGTGACGTGGCAGTCTTTCTGAAAACTTCAGATCCCAGACTGCAGTGCAACTTCTTGTTTACCAAATTTTTGTTATTGCTTCGGAATCTACAGATATGTTCTATGTCAGACTTTTCCCAATCGCAGGGAAGAACTAGATCCATATGTCACTATAATGGCAGATTTTAATCAAAGATATGGGTTGCCAGGATGATTTAAGGAAAATGGAGTTTGTTTTCATAAAATCAGTCTATAGGCCTATATAAAAGGAATAAATACACAAAGTATATTTGACTTAATTAAATAACAGATTAACAAAAGAAAGAAAAAACGGCAACTGTGCTGCTGAGTTTGGTTCATTTTTGTGAGGCGCGGCACTCCTCAAACAAGTTCACGGAAAGGAAACCCAGACGACAGAAAGCCCATCTTGTTTTCTTTATTTTACAATAGCACAATGTAAGTAAACACTTTGCAATTTTCAACGATGTCCTACTCTTATTATCTGTATGACCAAAATGACGGAGTATTTTATGTTTCCTCTGCTCGATCACGCCGGCGCCTCACGCGCACACACAACATATTCCAGGATAGCAAACTTGACATCGCAGCCTGTTCATTATCAAAATAAAATAGTCAACCTAACATATAAGAAGTTACACAGCTTAGTTTAATAGTCAGTAGTAGCCTACAATTTGTGCCTACAAACACCGCTCCACTGTGGTGTTTCCAAGGACATTTTTGCGCATGTGAAGAGGATGATTTTATCCATCAATATTGGGATGCGCGTGAAGTACAAAGCCTATAATAAATAATGGTTTAGCATAACAAATACATCAAAAATATGGAAACATTTGGATTCGAATGAGAGAGTTAGGCTACACGAGCCTAACGCTGGTTACTTTCAGTTTCTCATTCAATGATTTTGTTTTGGCTTATAGCCTACTTATATTTTTTAATTCTTGATCTGTTCTGAATACCGTTAAATTTAAAGGATTTATTGTGGAGTGAGGGGAACTAAAATAACCTATAGCTATGTTTGTAGTGTTTATAATGTTTGTAGTACATTATAACATTTTGCTTTATTTACCGGTATTATTTCTGAATGCAATAAAATGCCACTTATACGTGACTTGCCTGTTTTTTTCTCTCTCAAAAACATAAAAAATATATATATTTGTAGTGTATTTTGAAGCATGCAGCAAACAATTAATTGGTTAAAATTCTTGTTGGTTAACGGTTAACCAGTTAAGTAGCGTCCCATATATAGGCCTAGCTATCAAATTAGTGCAGAGTCAACTTTGCGTTGCGAACGCATCAAGGATCAAAAGCGGTTGTGTGGAAAAGTGCTGAGCTGAATTTTTGTGTCATCTAGTGGTTTAATGGAGAATACAGTCAAATGGCCCATTGTATATACGTATTCTTATATGCTTGGCTTGACTTGTTTGAATGTAAATGCTTGTAGGCCTATATATGGGTTGCGGCAACTAAAAAAAAAGAGGGTTGCTCTTAAAAAAGTTTGAAAAACACTGCCATAGATCCTTCTCAGCCAAATCTGCTTAATTTATTATGCTATTCAACACTAGATTGGATTGGTCCATTGCTGACACTGAACTACTGGTTCGTTAATTAGATAGTCAAAGAGCCCTGGCCTGCGTTGTGTGCAGTTGGCATGGACACTCTGCATCTTTTTGCCCCAAAGTTCACATTAGCCAAGCACTGCCCGCTGTCCAGGGCGTTGAACCAGCAAGAGTCCCATTTTATGTAAAAGGCATTAAATTAAATGTAATGGCATCCCCTTATGTAATAATTTTAATGAATCAGTATGTTCTTTTTCTAAATTGAAATTTTCGCATGTTTGCAGTTACAGCAAGCATCCACACCCGAAATTCGTCTGCCCAAGGTGCTACAGACCTCTGACAAGAGGAAAGGCGCTTCCTCAGAAAAAAATTCGGAGTGATCACCCCTCCACCCCCATTAATGTAGCAACACTCTCTAGCTACCTTTCCTCTCACCCTGATTCATCTTTGTAGATCATCTAATTTCTGGGCTTTCCCAAGGGTTTCGGGTCGGCGTTCTTTTTCGCTATGTCTTATGTAGCCAAAAATCAGCAGTCTGCCCTAGCAAAATAACTGAATAACCTCTGTTTACCTCTTTGGACCTTTCAGTTTCCCTCCTTTATCCCTATTTCATGTTAATTCTATATTAGGGAAAAAACGCATCTCCCCATTCCATAAGCTTCGCAAGCATTAACGAATGCATTCCCTTAGAACCTTTTTCTCTGTACTATGCTTCGGTTGATGATGCTATTCAGTTAATCGAGCTGGCGGGACACGATGTTTGGCTACCGAAGCGGATATTACTAAAGCTTTCAAAATTATGCCTATGCACTCTTCTGAATAGGCCTCTTTTTGGTGACTTAAGTGACACTTACACGGAGGGAGCATGTCAGACCTTAGGTTCTGGGCGCATCTGCTAGACCATTGGAACTCTTTTTTATAATAATGTACCCAAATCATCTGACGCTCTTGAACTTTAGACTGATGCTGCCCCTTCTATTGGTTCATTGTAAGAACATGTATCTGGACTAAAATATTCTGCTATGTGAGATCGCAATACAAGGCACAAAATTATATGTAATTCGCAAATAAATGTGAGCACTGTCCATTTGTACTAGAAAATAGACGCTAATTTTGCGTTAATTTGTGTAAAGGATTAGTTCACTTCAAAATGAAAATTTCCAGATAATTTACTCACCCCCATCTCATCCAAGATGTTCATGTCTTTCTTTCTTCAGTCAAAAAAACAAAAACGTTTTTTGAGGAAAACATACCAGGATTTTTCTTCACATAATGGTTTTCAATTGCAACCAACGGGTTGATGGTCGAAATCAATGCAGTTTCTAAGGGCTTTGAAGGGCTTTAGAGGGCTCTGCACTATCCCAGGTGAGGAATAGGGTCTTATCTAGTGAAACCATCGGCCATTTTCTACAAAAAAAAAAACATTTATATACTTTTTAACCTCAAATGCACGACTTTGGTGTTGTTATTCTTCACTGCGTTTGACCGGTATGACCGGTTCCGGTTCAAATAGATACGGTTCAGGATCTGCACCAAAGTAAATATCCTCGGAATCGTCTCTCACAAACGTCTCCATGGATACAAGACACGCTCACTGTGCTAGCAAGTCGTCATGTTGGTAATGTTGACGGAAGTTAGCCTATTTTCAGGCGCTGCATAATATCATTGCGCCTGCTGCACCCATGGTACGGCAGCAAAGTTCCTTGACTATTACGCAGGAATGAGAATATAGTTCCTAGCCATATCGGTGTAGAAAATCGCAACTTTTCATTTTCAGTTGGTCTTAGCACACAATGTAACTACAGAAGAGTCAAGTTTTAAATAGGAAAAATATTGAAAGTGTCTTTGGTCATTTTTGAACGAGATGCTAATGGTCTAATCCGATTCAATGATGTATGCTAAGCTATGCTAAAAGTGCTACCGCCAGATACAACGATCGGCTAAATGGATTTCTCAACTGTTTATGTTCAATTAAAATATAACTGACTTTGATTACGCGAATACTTGCCAAGACTAGCATTTTGACATTATTCTCTTTATTTGACTGTTTAGGCACAATAAGCAGCCTAAAAAAAAGAATTCAGTTTAGTACAGAGAGCTGGCTTTACCTTGGTCCCCAGATGCATTCTGGCTCCACCTCGGTATGTTGGCTCCATCTCGGGCACTCATCGCTGCGGCTCCGCATAACCATCCAGTGTCGCTCAGTCCCATCTGCTCTCTGTCTGTGCCCTGGGCTCCACTGCTAACCGCTCCATCGCTGTCATCTGGGTCACCACCTAGCGCATCCTGCTCCTGGATCCTCCCACCATCATCTCTACCTTGGTTGCTCTCATCATCGTCGCTAGTCTCCAGCCCTTCGCCAACCCTTGATCTCCCTCCAGATTAAAAAAAAAATTGTTCTTTATAATGGACCTCTTGAGTTTAGTTGCTTTTTGAGGTTATGCTTATGCTCCAGCTTCCTGAGGTGTTGTAAACACTACTGTAACTATGCTAACTATGGGGCTAGTTTAACCATATCAGTTCGAACTCAAGTCTGATAATGTCAGTCAAGAAGAACAAGCTGATCAACCCAAACCTCAAGCATGACTTGTGCAGAGGTAAAAAAAACAACACCACGCTATTAACATAACTCAACCAGGCCTTTTTATTATTTTTTATTTATTTATTTTTTTTGCATGTGGCTTGGGTGGGAATTATTTAAATGAGGAATATTGTGCTGTGTACGTTTCGGAAAGAAAACTCATGACAACAATTGAGGTGTTTCAAGGAGTTTAGAAACAGTGCTGATATAGTGAATAACTTCCTTTGGTGACTTTGTGCTATGTAACTTTGCAGACCTTTTTCATGCTCAAAAAGCAACATTACACACTAAAGAAAGTTTAAGATGTAACGAAAAGCATAATTAGACTGTTCACACCAAATATGAAAACTATAAACGATAACTTTAGGTTTTTATAAGCATTCTATTTCTATGAAAAGTATGGGGAATTATAAATGATAAGATTTATAATGATAATTTATAATGATATAAATGATAATGATTTAATAATAAAATCATTGACAGCCAATCATAATCCACTCCACTTTTAAAATGGCAGATGACAATATTGTTTGTCTGGCTATCACCAGATCAAGCTCAATCTTTTAAGATTGAACATTGGTCTTGGGAGTCTGCTCTGTATTTTCTACTGCACAAGAGGTGTGATCAACGGCATAGTTCAAATGACTCTGTACGCAATTGGATAGTCCTTCAACCAATCAGACCAATGATCCATCGCTTCTCTAGCCATCGTGTTAAACCTGGAGCTGGAGCTGACTTTTGCAGACAAATATATCTTTGTAAATATCTTGGTTTTATTTACATATACTACTGACATTGTAACAATACAAAGCTTGTTGAAAAATGGCAAAGATACACTTCAAATGACAACACAAGATTTCCTAAAATGGTTGTCATCATTATAGTGTTGGGCACCTGGGACTTCATTTATATTACTATAATTTATGACTTTGCACTTACATATAAGTAAGCCAATAAGTAAGCTAGGTGAGCCAATACGTTTGTAAGATTTTTTTTAAATTTAAATTTACAGTGTATTAAGGTCCACCTCTAACCAGAAGATTTGCCAAATCGTAAAATACTTAAATTTTCATGGAAGTGTGTTGAAAAAACAGATTACAATAGTGCAAACACGCATCTCTTAAAAATCTATAACTTTCCAACAATGTACTTAATAAACAAGTAAAATAATTTTGCACAATCATAGGACAAAAATGGAAAGAAATGAAAAGAACGAAACAAACTCACAAAAAAAAACAACAGCAACCAAATATTAATCATGTTACATGAAAGATCTCATCATATTTCTTCAAAAAGGAAGTACATTTTCTATTTTCGATTATTCTTAGTGATTTGATTAAATACTCTACTTCGCATAAGAAATCTATAAAAGTAGGACTTTTCTTAAGAAACCTTTGTTTGTGAAAATAAAACTTTGCCACAAGGATAAGGAAGTTAACAGAAGATTCTAAAGATTTGTTTGGGTTTTCAAAAAGACAAATGACATCCTTAATGCATAGATTACCGTTCATATTAATTTTAGAAAAACAATAAGAGCTCAAATCATTCCAGAAAACGTCTCGGTTACGTATGTAACCCTCGTTCCCTGAAGGAGGGAACGAGGAACGTACGTCGGAACTGACCGACGAATTGGGATCTGTTTTCAGAGACCAATCTACTTCGAGTGATTAAAAACGAGCCAATGGACATTGGCATGCGGTTCACGCATTCCACGCACCGCCCCGCAGCGCGGGTATAAATACGGAAGTGGAACACCGCATCATTGCTTTTCAACTGAGGAGCCGAGATAGGTGACTCGGCCTTCAGCTGAAGCACAGCACCTGGCGACGGGACGTACGTCTCCGTTCCCTCCTTCAGGGAACGAGGGTTACATACGTAACCGAGACGTTCCCTTTCAGTCGGTCACGTTCGACGTACGTCGGAACTGACCGACGAATTGGGATCCCTACTAACACGCCAGAGATGCTGGCCCTTCCAGCGCCCTGACCGAGCTCGCTGGACCACACCTAGGTTGGTGCGGAAGTCAGGGCTCCAGTCAGGGAGGCCAGTCACTGCTGTTCCTGCAAGACCCACTCAGCGTGACTATTGGATAACGCTGGGAAGCGTGCCCGTCTCAGGAGATGGTACGCTGCGGAGCCACGTCCTTCAGTGGAAGGAGAGGTGGAATTACTCATAAGGACTAACCTAGCAGGGTAGTGCTACCTATGGCAGTCTCTGGGGTGGATCCAACCTGGTCCCAGGGGGGAAAGAACACCACCAGAGACGACAGAGGGAAAGGGAAAGACACGGGGCTAGCCGAGTAGGGTAGCTGGTACCGTGGAGAATACACATATGGGGTTGCCGTTAGGGAACCGCTACATATGGAACCCAGCCTAACACACACGTTCCACAAGCATACGGGTGTAGGCCTGATGTCAGACGGCCGCAACGTCTGACACCGAAGGGGTAACGGAGGAGCTCGACAGGGTTAGCCGTTTCCGGGGAACACAACTGGAGACAATAGACGCACGTATCCGGCCCGGAGGCGGGAGTGGCGTATGCAAGCCGACACTAGAACGGGTACTTAGCGCTACTGGCCACTGGGGGCGAGGACGCGGGAAGATACCGGCTCTACACGGAGGCTATAAAATCTAGCGAACGTGTTAGGTGTCGCCCAGCCCGCAGCTCTACATATGTCTGTCAGCGAGGCGCCTTGAGCCAGCGCCCAGGAGGAGGCTACACTCCTAGTGGAGTGAGCTCGCACCCCGAGCGGGCAAGGCACGTCTTGGGACTGGTAAGCCAAGACGATAGCATCCACTATCCAGTGGGCTAACCTCTGCTTGGAGACAGCCTTTCCCTTCTGCTGGCCTCCGTAACAGACGAAGAGCTGTTCTGAGGTTCTAAAGCTTTGAGTTCGGTCCACGTAGGCGCGAAGAGCGTGGACAGGACAGAGCAAAGCTAGGGCTGGGTCTGCCTCCTCCGAAGGCAGCGCTTGCAGGTTCACCACCTGGTCCCGGAAGGGAGTGGTGGGAACCTTGGGCACGTATCCAGGCCGGGGTCTCAGGACAACGTGAGAGTTGGCCGGCCCGAATTCTAGGCACGATTCGTTGACCGAAAGTGCATGCAGGTCCCCTACCCTCTTGATTGAGGCCAATGCAATCAGGAGCACTGTCTTCATGGACAGGATGTTTAGCTCGACTGACTGTAAAGGCTCGAAGGGAGGGCCCTGGAGCGCTCTAAGCACCAGGGCTAGGTCCCAAGAGGGTACCGAGGTTGGCCGAGGAGGATTTAGTCTCCTCGCACCTCTGAGGAACCTGACGATTAAGTCGTGCTTACCTAAGGACTTACCTTCAACTACATCGTGATACGCCGCTATTGCGGCGACGTACACTTTGAGGGTGGAGGGAGACAGCCTTCTCTCCAACCCATCTTGTAGGAAAGAAAGCACGACATTAATCGAACACCTTCGGGGGTCTTCCCGGCGGGAAGAACACCATTCAACGAACAGGTTCCACTTCAGCGCATAGAGGTGCCTTGTAGAGGGGGCTCTAACTGAAGCGATGGTGTCTGCCACTGCCTGTGGCAGACCACCTAGAACCTCCGCGTCCCGTCCAGGGACCAGACATGGAGTCTCCAGAGGTCTGGACGCGGGTGCCATAGAGTGCCCCGCCCCTGAGAAAGCAGGTCCTTCCTCAGGGGGATCGGCCAGGGAGGGGCTGTCGTGAGGAGTGAGAGTTCGGAGAACCAGGTCCGGTTGGGCCAGTAGGGCGCAACTAACAAGACCTGCTCCTCGTCCTCCCTGACCTTGCACAGTGTCTGTGCGAGAAGGCTCACTGGGGGAAACGCATACTTGCGTAGGTCCCGGGGCCAGCTGTGCGCCAGTGCATCTGTACCGAGGGTGCCCCCGGACAGGGAGTAATACAACTGGCAATGGGTCGAGTCCGGAGAGGCGAACAGGTCTACCTGCGCGGCTCCGAAGAGGTCCCATATCAGCTGGACGCTCCGGGGGTGGAGTCGCCACTCTCCCGGAGGTGTCGGCTGACGAGAGAGCTCGTCGGCTGTCTGGTTCAGCGCACCTGGGATGTGAATGGCCCGAAGCGACCTCAGACGCTTCTGACTCCACAGGAGGAGATGGCGGGCGAGCCGGAGCATGCAACGGGAGCGTAGACCACCCTGACGGTTGATGTACGCAACGGCCGCAGTGCTGTCCGTACGGACCAGAACGTGTTTTCCCTGTAGCGGCTTTTTGAAGCGGCCCAGGGCGAGACGTACTGCCAGAAGCTCTAGGCAATTGATATGCCAACGCAGTTGGGGCCCCGTCCACAGACCCGCAACTGAGTGCCCGTTGTACGTGGCCCCCCAACCCGTGGAAGAGGCATCCGTGAAAACCACAGCATGCCTGGACACCTGTTCTAGGGACACTCCGGCCCGTAGAAAGGCAGGGTCCGCCCACGGATTGAAGGTTTGGCAACAGTAAGGAGTAACTGAGACCCGGTACTGGCCGCGCTGCCACGCCCATCTCGGGACTCGGTCGTGAAGCCAGCATTGAAGCGGTCTCATATGAAGCAATCCGAGCGGCGTTACCGCGGCTGCAGATGCCATATGCCCCAGGAGCCTCTGAAAGAATTTCAGTGGGACCGCTGTCCTGCCTTTGAACGTATTCAAGCAGTTCAACACTGACCGGACTCGCTCCTCTGTGAGGCGCGCAGTCCGGTTGACCGAGTCCAGCTCCATACCGAGATAAGAGATCCTCTGTGTGGGACAGAGTTTGCTCTTCTCTCGGTTGACCCGAAGGCCCAACAAGCTGAGGTGACGTAGCACCAGGTCCTTGTGTTCGCACAACTGCTCCCGGGACTGGGCCAGTATGAGCCAGTTGTCGAGATAGTTGAGAATACGAACACCGCGTTCTCTGAGCGGAACAATGGCTGCCTCTGCGACTTTCGTGAAGACGCGAGGCGACAGGGACAGCCCGAAGGGCAGGACTTTGTACTGAAATGCCCTCCCCTCGAACGCAAAGCGAAGGAACGGTCTGTGTCGAGGGAGAATGGAGACATGAAAGTACGCGTCCTTCAGGTCGATCGCTGCGAACCAATCCTGGGGACGGATGCATTCGAAAATGCGTTTCTGCGTTAGCATTCTGAATGGGAGCTTGTGCAGGGCCCGATTCAGGACACGCAGGTCCAAGATTGGTCTTAACCCACCCCCTTTCTTGGGCACAATGAAGTAGGGGCTGTAGAACCCCGACCTCATATCGGCTGGAGAAACCGGCTCGATCGCGTCCTTCGCCAGCAGGACATCGGTCTCTGACCGCAAGACATGGGCATCGCTGCTCCATACGGTGGTGAAGAGGATGCCCCTGTACTTGGGAGGCCGGCAAGCGAACTGAATCGCGTAGCCGAGTCTGATGGTACGGATGAGCCAGCGAGACGGTCTGGGGGACCTAGCCAGGCCCCCAGAGACCGAACAAGCGGGACCAACGGCACCACAGACGTACCCGGGGTGGGGCAGCGAGGTGGAGTACGCAGACCCGACTCGGGAGGCCCGGAGGCGGCCCGGAGTGTTGCCTGAGTACTCCAGGGTGGGGCAGAGTGTGGGTGAGAAGGCCCGGGGGCGTTCTCGGTGCCCACACTGCTGCCCCCTGGCGAGGGGGAGAGGAGAGGAAAGGAGCGGCAAGGCCCGGGGGCGTCGCACACTGCCAACCTGGCCCTCTCGGGGCCCAGGAAGGGAAGAAACTGCTCTGAGAATGTGGGTACCGCTGGACTCCGGAGAGCCAGCGGCAGGACCGAAACCAAGGGAGGGGTGTGGACACCGTCTCCCAAAGAGCAGATCCCCTTTTCACTGGGCTGCCCGTTTCAGGGCCGCTTGCCCTTGTGCTTGCCAGTGGACTTCGTGGGACCCTGAACGGGTTGGGCGCCTCCCTTGCGCCCGGCCACCTGCTGCCTAGGTGGAGGCTGCTGCTTGGCTTAGCAGAGGCAGACGCAGGGGGACGCCCTCGGCGACAAGCAGGCGGAGGCGCTGCTTTTTAAAAAAATTTTTTTTATTTTTTTTATTTTTTTTAAAGCACCTCCGTCCGCCTCTGGGCCACCAAGAACTGCTGGGCGAAGTTCTCGATGGCGTCGCCGAAGAGGCCAGCCTGACAGACAGGGGCGTTGAGGAACCGCACTTAGTCGGGCTCACGCATATCTGCCAGGTTTAGCCCCAGGTGACATTCCTGGACCACTAGTGTGGACATCGCCTGACCCAGGGAGCGTGCAGTGACTTTCGTCACCCAGAGAGCGAGGTCCATCACCACACGCAGTTCCTGCATAACCCCTGGGCCGGGACTACCCTCGTGCATGCAGGACAGAGGGTAGTGAGAGAGGGAAAAAATGTATACAGTTTATGGCCCTTTTGGTGTTCCATATTTTGACACCAAATAGTTCCACACTGCTAAACTTTTCCGATGCACATCTGGGAAAAAGAAGGCACAGGGGAAGGCAAGGCGATTTACGCGTTGCACTACGCCTCAGCCGCCCAGGAAAGCATGGCTGTCAACTCTGAATCTGATTCAGCACGAGCACACACTATTATAGTGTGAGACTCAGCATTACCATTTCCAGCGCATAACAGCCCTCTCTCCGATGCAGCAATTGACATCTGTCCTCTGCCAGAGCCCCAAACGAAACGCTGGCCCCCCTTTTTTTTTTTTTTTTTTTTTTTTAGGACCAGCAATCCCATCTGTAAGCTACCAGCAGGCATGTGAGACAGTGAGCGTGGCCGTCAGACGGCACACGACGCGCTGAACAATCAAGCCCCTATGAAAAAAGGCAAGATGAACAACACGCCGACGTGGCCATGTTCTCATGAGAGAACATGAACCACCCACGACAAAGTCTCAGCACGCACGTGATGCGATAGAGGAGTGGGGGCCCGAGGAGATGTACCCGGCGGGGAAGCCCCACTGTAATCCTCAGGTCACCAAGGCTTATTAGCCGAAGTAGCCCTTTTCTGGTGCACCAGAAAATAAACTAGATCGGGGAATAGGCGAAGGGACTCAACCCCGTTTGAGGTTTCATAGTCTTGACCGCGCATCTAGAGCGCCGAGTGACGCGCTGGGTTGCCGTGACAACCCCCGCTGTCAGCAGGCGCTCGACGGCACACGGCGCGCTGAACGCTCAAGCCATTACGAGAAAGGTGAGACGAACAACGCGCCGACGTGATCACGTTCTCCTGAGAGAACATGAAATCACCCACGAACGCAATCACACATGTTTATATGCGAGAGAGATCGTGGCCGTCAAATGAGGACAGGAAACAACCGCATCCAGAAACACACGGTTTGAATGACATCTTGAAAAAGACGCAGGGTCAAACCGTGTTGCTCTTTTAGAAGGAAATGCTCTTTTAGAAGTGCTGAAGCACTCAGGGAGATGGCCGCGGCTCACAGCAGTCCGATTGCAAGCCTGCGTGTGAGCACTCAAAGAACGGTAACGCCCAGCCAACCAACACAGGAACAAGTGTATGTTGCAGCGGCCACTCGCTGACTCGCGCCGTCACACCAGCACCCAGGTAAGAGAGCGATCCTCCTCGAGACTCGTCTAAACACTCTTCGTAGAAACAGCTTGATACAGCAAACCGTTCGGCTCCGAAGTTAAAAGCAATGATGCGGTGTTCCACTTCCGTATTTATACCCGCGCTGCGGGGCGGTGCGTGGAATGCGTGAACCGCATGCCAATGTCCATTGGCTCGTTTTTAATCACTCGAAGTAGATTGGTCTCTGAAAACAGATCCCAATTCGTCGGTCAGTTCCGACGTACGTCGAACGTGACCGACTGAAAGGGAACTGATGATACATTACAAGAGAAAAACAAATGACAGATGTCTTCATTTTCATTCTTACAGAAGGTGCATATATCAGCTACATCACAGTATTTGGATAAAAGTGCATTACAAGGGTATATATTATGCAGAATTTTAAAGTGTACTTCTCTCATTTTATTTGGTATGCAATATTTATATGGTAGTAACCATGTTTTCCTCCATTTAATGTTATCTATTATAGAACCCCAAAAAAAATTCCCCTTTGGAGTAATTACGTTTCTTGACTGAGAGAGTTGACGGATAAATTTATTATTACAATCTTTACTTAAAAGGGAAACACCTCCTAAACATAAAAAAGATAGTTTTTTAGAACATGACTCATGGGTTAGAAAAGCTTTCATTATTGTTGAGGATCTTATAGCAGCATGACTCATTCATGACTCATCACAAATATGCCATTATAGCCGTCAAATTGAAGAAAGGAAAAAAGGCTTCTGAGCTTTCCTCAATGTAAATTATTAGACCTGCAATTTATCCAATTGATTTGTTTATACTTCAAACTTGGGATTCTGGACCACTAGGACATTTCATTAGAACAGAGAATGCATTGGTTCCACACTGGATTCTTTCAAATGAGCTCAAATTAACAACATATACAGAAATATTTCAAACTCTCATTTCTCACATTCAGATATTAGAGACCACTGACACAGAAGATAAGTTATTTAAAGGTACACAATAAACTGTCAGCTCGTGTTTTGGCAGGATGTTTTTTTATTTATTTCAGTGGTTCTAGTGCATGGTTCAGTGGTTCAGAAAGAGTCTGTGCAGTTATTGAGGCTAAAATTAACAGCATTTCACAAACAAAAAATTGGATGAGGCAATTTGAACTGATGGATGGTGTAAGCAAGGACTAACTGCATCTTACGGTCACAACACAGAAGGAAACAAACAGGCATGTAAGTGTAAACAGTTTATTTAAGCAGAGTGATGGTCTGAACAGCGGGAACCAGGTGATGGAAAGCGGATGGTGACTTGCTGAATGAAGGTGGTAATTTAGCTGGTGAAGACTCTAGTGGAATATCTGTGCAGGTGACAATTGAAAACGAAGACAGGAGATCAGGAACCAGGAAGATGGACTGAAGACAGCAGATTAGACAATAACAGGTAGTTTGATAGGTAAGGAGACTGCCGTAGAGCAGTGTTGACCGCAACGAGACCAGACAAAGAGTGGATGGTGAACAGTAAATATAAAAGTAAGTAGATGATGAGGTGCAGGTGAAGCAAGTCAGTACAAGATTGTCACAGGTGAATCAATTACTTACTATATCAACTTAACTTTGGAAGCATGTGAAGAAAAAGACATCAGGGTCCGTATTTATCAAGCCTCTGAGAATTACTCACAAGAACACTGCTAAGAATTGACTTAAGAGTAAAAAAATTATTGGCTTAAAGCTGCGCTTAAAAGTTAGTTATCAAGCATCTCAGTCGTAATTTAAGTGTAGGACTAAATCTTAAGTGTCAGTCTTAGAGATGATTCACGACACTTTGCTGTGCCACAAACAGGATTTTGGATGACGATATAGACATGGACCAATCACTGAATAGATTTCCATATTTAAGAATATTCTCTGATAAATTCACATTGAATGGTGAAATTCCTAAGAGTTTACATTTGTAGGAATTGGTTCGGATTAAATGACTCAAAGGGGTATTGAATTACAGTGAAAAGAACCGAACTACATATAAATGATTCAAAATGAATATTTACCACTTTATCAACTATTCAACGTCCACCGATACGTTGGAATTACAGTATTCTATCAATCTTGAATCGGGATATTACCCCGTGGACAACAGCAATAATATTATTAACTTATGTTCACTGTTTTTGAGCTTAGGTAACAAAATCAATCAGTTTAAGGCAGTAACTTATAAACACAAAGCACAAGACACCTGTATAGATAAAAAGGTAAACAAGGGTTTATTGAGCTATTCTTAACACACAATCTAATCTACTAAAACACACAAGCACGCATTCATTCATACAGTTTCAGGGAAAGTGATGTTTGTTAACGGAAAGGAATGGAGTCCCAAGTGTCTCGTTCAGACACAATTTCTTAACCGCAACCTAAGAAAATCAATATACTAGCAATTTAACCTTAGTTTGTTCGCTTAGCTACGATTTTCACCAGTTCAGCCAAAATGGAGAGTTATGTACTTGCGTTTGGATGCTCCTGTGAGCATGGGTTCCTCTCGGGACGGAGTTGCTTGGCTGGCGGTCAGTCGTTGTGTTCAGAGGGCCACTTGGTGATGGGATGGAAAGTTGGTTTTGCAGGGTTAGCCTTGTAGTGCCGTTAGCTGGTTGCTACGCGACAGGAGTTTCTCTCACGGAGAGCGGCTGCGCGGACTCCAGGAAGTCTTCTTCGGCGAGGTTCAAACTGAGTTTTTCTGAGTTTTGTGAAGAGCTCTTAGTAGATCGAAGGGCAGTGAAACGTGCAGGCAGGGAGGTAGAAAGGCCAGCACGAACCAAAGCAGAAGTCACCGCAAAACCATGGCAGTCAGCATAAGCACAAAGCAAAAGCAGAAAAGCAAATACATCTCGTTTGTCCTTAGTTTTAAACGTGTTTCAAAGTCCGTCCTTGAAAGTGTCACCAACCATATATCAGATATTGTTGGGAGCGGGTTCCCCACCCACTTCTCCTGTTCATGCATATCATTAGTGTAAATGTCCACATTATCACGTGCTGGCATTCTTTGCGAGTTTGTTTGAATACTTTTAAGACATCAACTTTCATAGTGTAACTATGGTGCATTTCACACAAATTTACCTAGCATCAAAATTATGGAAATAATTTATCCATCACACACATATCAAACAGCATACATTTCCCATGATTGGGGTAGAAGATAATAAAGATTCATATGTGGTAAATGTCTGTCATACAGGGAAACTACACAGGTTATCTAAAACACACATAATATTCGATATAGGTCTTAAGGCATCTTCTGGTGATTCCTTCTTGTGCCTAACCTAAAGAAACATGCAAATCAGTGACAACAAATGCTTGACACGTCTAGAAAACGCCAGAGGTTATACAGGCATACATAATACATATAATAAGCGCCGAGTTCCGGTTGTGGGTCATATTATTGAATCTGAGGTTTAATTTAGTCCTCGTGTCTGCATTGGTGTGGGGTCTTTGTGTGAGGTTCAGATAGTCTCTGGAATGCACAAATTGAGGAGAGGTGTCTGTTTAAGGTCCATGTTGATTTTGGGCCGTCGAAAAGCTTTTAGCGACTCTTCGTGTCGATAAGACTTTGAATTTATGTATGGGGTCACGGAGGTTTTGCTTTCTTCTTGTGGTTCTGCCCGCTGTTACGCTTTGGGAACAAAAGGGACATCGAGTCACATGACCCATCTTGTTCTTGCGCTGGTTTGAGAAAAGGCAGACGACCGTCTTTTCCGGCCATTTGGTTTCATGGAGTAGTTTTATGATTCGTCTCTGAAGAGAGGGTCTCTGGAATGCTTTGTTGTGTTGACTCGCTGCTTGTTCATACATATTCCTACACATTCAACACACATTTGACAATAAAGAATTTTCAAGAGAATGCATTATGATATACACATAGAAAATGAAAGATAAACAAGTTTTCCACCATGTCTTAATTACAAATGTTAAACCTGTGTGCTGTTAACTGACCTGCCTATATATAGCCTAGATTTTATAATATAATTAGCCACCATGGATTCCAAAAGAAAACCGAACTTGTGGGAGAAAGAAGCGCTGACAAAGATGATGCCTGCTCTGTCCAAACAATACCTTTTGATTAACTGCTCGTCGTCAAACATTTCCAAAACTTTCTCCCTCTCCTGAAAGATTCACGTCTCTGTCTCCTCAGTGCCATCACAAGCCCCTACTGGCAACTCCTAACCACTTGAGAGACCTCTCGAGCTGTCTTAAATAACTGGGAGAGTAAGAGTGATTCTTAGCTTTAAGAAATTTGATAACTTGCTTTTATACTTAAGTTTGAATGTAGGAGTAAATTTAATGAATTCTCAGCACTTAAGACTAAAATGGCACTTTGAGAAGCTTGATAAATACGGGCCCAGGGCCCCTATGTATAAAACTTCTCAGAAATGCTCTTAAGAAGTCTTAAGCTTTGACTTAAGTGTCAAAAAATTCTTAGTAAAAAGTAGGACTTGTCTAAGAGTAGGAGACTTTTATAAAGAAGCTAAAAGCAACTTTCAGTAAAGTCCAAGACTGATTCTTAAGTGCTGACTGAGGTGGCACTTAAGTGTTGCGAACTAAGGACTACAATGATGTCAACGCAAAATGGCTGCCCTCAACCACTGAATCAGCCAATAGTGAGGCTGCAAGGGTGAAATCACAGCAGCATGACATCAATCATTTAATGTAATTATAATAAAATCATTTAATTAGGACACTGAAACTTTAATATTTAAATTCATTTAAAAAAAATTGCTTTGCATTGTGCAAATTTTTCATGAAATAGTATTGATGCTGTGGGATCCTTTTCTATTGATATACGTCTCATCATTTACAGTCGGCGTAGTTGTGCTTGGAGTCAATTGTATTATTTGTGATTGTACGGACAGAATTTTCCAGGCTGTCATACAAAGAAATTATGAACACATGCAAAAACAAGAGAGGACCAATTAAATATTAATAACTTATTATGTTGCAGTCAATGTATGCTTTCCCCTCTGAGCTTTTTTGTTTTTCTAAAACATGTAGCTGTAGTTTGCCTTTTTTTGCCACATTATTTTGTCAGATATACCTTCACTAAGTTTAGTGTTTTGTTCTTCCCTCATATTTTAAAATATTTAAAATATATGGTACAAAAATATTGTCCTCACATTTTGATGGTTTAAAGGATTAGTTCACTTTAAAATAAATTCCTGATAATTTACTCACCCCCATGTCATCCAAGATGTTAATGTCTTTCTTTCTTCAGTCGAAAAGAAATTAAGTTTGAGGAAAACATTCATATAATGTATTTCAATGGCAATCAATGGGTTGAAGGTCCAAATCAATGCTGTTTCAAAGCGCTTTGAATGGCTTTAGAGGGCTCTGCACGATCCCAGCTGAGGTCCTATCTACAGTCATTTTCAAGATAATTTTTGCTTTTTAAACATGAATGCTCGACTTCAGTGTTGTGATTCTTCACGGCGTGTGACGTCATTACGTCGGAAAGGCGACGTACGTTCCGTGACTTACGTGGAAATACCGACCCAGTGTTAAAACGAATGTGCAAATACTAAATCAAATGCCCTTTACAAAAATAAAGGTAAAACAATGATGTCAGACAATTTTGAAGTCGAAGGAAAACATGAGATGGAGTTTTTCGGCACTGGGTCGGTACTTCTACCTATGTCACGCGTGACCTTTCCGGTGTGATGACGTCATACGGCGTGAAGAATCACAACACTGTAGTCAGGCATTCGTGGTTAAAAAGTATATAATTTTTTTATGCTGACATCTTGTTCCCTTTCAGTCGGTCACGTTCGACGTATGTAGGACATCACCGACGAATTGGGATCTCTTCTGGGAGCCCCTATCAGCTTCAAGTGTATACAGAACAGGCCAATGGCCATTGGCGTGCAAGATTTGCATCTCGCGCTCCGCCCCGCCGCGCAGCGTGGGTATAAACAGGAAGCGGATGCAGCGCACATTTGTCATTCACTTCTGAGCCGTATCGCTGCTGAAGAGTGTTTTGGAAAATTTCAACGTGTGCTGTGTGTACAAGGCACGTACAGCGAGGACCGCATTCTCACACGAGAACAAAAACTACTGTTCTCAAAGCAAGCAAGTTTCTGTTGGTTCGGTGGGGCGATCCTTAGTTGTGAGTGCAAACACAGGCTGCACTATAACCCTGTGGTTTGCCGCGGCCATCTCCCTGTGTGCTTCAACACATCTAAAAGAGCTATTTCCCTAAAAGAGCACGGGTGTGTTTTGGGTCTTTTTCAAGATGGCATTCCACCTGTGTGTTTCTGGATGCGGTCGTTCTCTGTCTCCTGCTGATGGTCACAGTTGTTGCCTTATGTGCCTGGGCATTCAGCACACTGAGGCAGTTTTTGTGGATGATTCATGTTCCCACTGCGGGAATATGACCATCTCGGTGTTGAGGTCGAGACTCTCCTACCTTCGAGAAGGCGGAGTCCCCTTGCCAATTCCCCGTCCTAGTTCTACCCCCGCTGGCCAGCAGGGTAGGGCTACTTTGGCGAGTGGTCAGGGTGACCTGAGGATTACGATTAGGGCTACCGAGGCCAACTCCGCCGACCCCTAATCGCTCCGTACCGCCGCAGCCGATTGAGTTGCCGGAAGACCGTGGTTGCCCCTCCATATGTTGTACTGCCCGGTCGGCCAGTCCATATGTGTATCTTCCACGTTACCTCCCAACGGGCAGGATGTGGACTCTTTCCCAGCGTTATCCAATACTCTGCTGAGTGGGTCTTGCGGAACAGCAGCAGGGTGCTGGAAGTGGCAACAGCTGTGGGGTTTTCCATAGGGATCCCAATTCGTCGGTGACGTCCGACATACGTCGAATGTAACAGACTGAAAGGGAACGTCTTGGTTACGTATGTAACCCTCGTTCCCTGAAGGAGGGAACGGAGACGTATGTCCCGTCACCACGGTTGCTGTACCATCACTACAGGGCCGAGTCACTAATTCATGAAATTTACTCAAACAGGATTTTGGATGACAATATAGGCATGGACTAATCACTCTCTGTGTCGACTCTGTTGCTGTGTCCGAAATCGCTCACTTGTTTACTGATTTTCTAATCCCTATAAAGTGCATGGCAGTTGAGTGCACTACTATAAGCAAGGAGTGAATGAAATTAAGCGAGGAATTCAGACACTGACATAATACACCACATCAGAGAGCTGTCGCAGAAACTTTGTCACACACATTTTTTTGAGTGCTTACTTTAGAAATAGAAAACAGTCACAGTGACTTTAGTTTGCAATTATACATAGGCTTCCTCCATGCTAGCTTTAGTTTAATTGATGGTATATTAATGCAATAAATACAGATTTGGTTTTCCATGGTTAACCTTGTGTTCAAAATCATTAAACTAACCATAAATCATAAAAAAAACTCACATCAAGAAGAAACACATCAATAGCCTAAGTGTACATTATTGTATGTATTTTAGTATTTAGTATCTTTAACTCACCTTTTAAGACGATCATGTGCGTTTAGCGCCATCACTCAACAACAGCTTTTTTCGTGACTTTTTTCTCTGTAAAATTAGGTATCGGCAACAGCTAGGTAGAAACGTGATAGCCAATCATCAAGTCATTGCTAAATTGGACTAATTTGGATGGTCACGCTAAAAGTGTGAGGTTTAATAAGGGGATTTTAAGTCAATTGTGTCGGGGGGAAATAATTTAAGTGTGTAACAACTGCAATTTTGTCTTATTTCTGACCCTGTTTTGATGTAATGTAAATGGAGTCGAGGAGTCGATTCCAAATAACCTGGAATCGAACACCCCTAGTATCATTGAAAAGCTCTCAGTCTCATACACAGCACTGTCTAATCCAAATATGGGCATTTCCTTTGTAGAACTAACCAACCGCGAAAGTTTGCCAGGGAATCTACAGCCAAAAACCACATCTGATTGGCCCAATGACGCGTTGGGAACGCCCCTGCGTGATTGCGTCTGAAGCACATATGTCAACTAGTCCAATGGCGACAGAGAACGTCACGGGCGGGTGACATCATGACCAGGAAAGCATAAAGGCACATCCGGAACAACTGGCATCAGCTTCTATGCCTCAACAAGCGCTTTATGTCAAACTGTTTGTCTTATTTATTGTTGTTTGTCACGATATAGTACAGCACAATCATTATGGTGACACAATCATTCTAACAGTGTGCGTCTCCGTGCCCTCGTTACATCACGGGTGGAGACACACACAAGTTATGTGTGATGTTTTTGGGAGTGCATCATGCTATGTCAGCCTTTGAGGAGGCTGACTGCGCGCATTATGAAAGAATGCCGCATTGCATGCATCTGTCAGTATTCGAGGAGAGTGATGAGACTTGCGTTCCATGCGGTTCTGGTCCCGCTGTTGCCAAGGCAGCACAGCGATTGCAAACATGGGGATCGCAAATGGATCTCTCGGAGGGGTTTGAGACGGGCCCAGCCCTTTCTCTGCCTTTACCCGGGGGATCTCGCGCTCATTCTTTGGTGTCAAAAGCCCATGATGTGGCTTCTTCCGCTCGGGGCAAACTGGGCGAGCGTTTTTTGTCACCTAATATTTCACCTTCGCCTTCCCTTTTCTCCCGATTTCCATAATGAGTTATCGAGATCGTGGAATAAGCCATACTCATCCCGTCTTTTCAGTCCCTAAGTACATGTACATTCTGAAATAAGGGGACTGAAAAAGTATGGCTATGGGGCGTTGCCCATGGCTGTACAGATGCTTGCGAGCTATCTGTCACCTGACTCAGCATCATCCCTGAATGCCCCAACGGTTCCCACAAAGCCCCTAAAAAACAACATCTTCAATTGTGGGAAAAGCGTATACGGAGGCATATCAGGCTGATCTGCTGAGGGATTTGGACGGCATTAGATAAGATTTGTCTCTCAGGAGACTGCCAGAGCAATAGGGCAGTCTATGGCAGCCCTGGTGGCCACAGAGAGACATTTGTGGCTTAATTTATCAAATATAAAAGATAAGGACAAAGCCTTTTTGTTGGACGCCCCACTGTCTCCCTAAGAGGCCCATTGGCAACGCAGTAAACACTGCCGTCGAGAGGTTCCAGGAGGCTAAAAAGCAGGAGGCGTTCAAACTTACCTCCCTCGCCGTCCCCAACCCTCTGGGGCTGCTAGGCGTGAGCAGCCCCAGCTGTCTGGCTCCTCATACAGAGCGTAACAAAAGGAGAGTGTCGCTTCCCGTGCCCCCCCACAGAAACAATCGTGGGGACGGGGGCGATACTCTCAGTCGAAGCCTTTGAAGCAGAAGCCTGATCAGAGGACAGTTCTTCTCGCTAAGAAGGCTTCAACTCAAAAGAAAAAAGTCCTGACACTACCAGCATCCAACCTCTGAGGGCAGCCCCCCACAGGGTGGAGTGGTGTACACCTCAGCATACGGAGCCCGTCCCACTTCGTCGCCCTCTTTTCTGCAGGGTTATCCCCTTCTACATTAAAGGTGTACGGGGCGGCCATAGCTGCTTACCATGTTCCCTTGGATGGTGTATCCGTGGGGAGGAACCCCCTTATCACTTGTTTCCTTTGTGGCACTTTGAGGATTTCTGAGCTGCCCTGTGGAGGAAATCAGATCAGCTGTTTGTCAAGAAGGGGGTTCCAGCAAAGAAACAAACTATAGTTGAGGCTATTCCTCTTGCATATAAGGGTCTCTGGTCAGCAGTCACCTTTGGCTGTCAGAGCACATTCTACGAGGAGTATGGTGGCCTACAAGGCCTTACTTTCGTGTGTATCCCTTCAAGAAGTGTATGATGCGGCAGGCTGGTCCTCATGCTCACATTTGTAAGATTTTACCATTTGGACCTGGATGCTGCTTCGGGTTCACAGTGCTTATGTCTTAATTGTAAGTACGGCGTTTGGGTATCTCATAGTCATTGACGCAGCGCCAGTGTAAAGATCCAATCTCTGGGCTGCTGTTCCACTCCTAGTCTCCTAGTTTTCCTCCTTAAGTTTCCATGTCATGCTCCCTCCAGGTCTCCAGATGGCACTTTAACCCCATGCTCAGTGCTCTCCACTCCTGCAGATGGGGCTAGTGTATTTAATTATACTCAGAACTCTCCTCATTAGCCCTGATTCCCTTCACCTGTGTCTTTCCCTTTATAAGTGCGCTTGTTCCCTGCCATTATGTTCAGTCTTGAACCTATGTTCTCCAGTTTCCAGAGCTCAAGATAAGTTTTGTGCTTTATGGTACCTTTTTTGACCCTTGTGTCTATTTTTGTTTCTCTGTTTTATGGAAGCGCTGCTTTCCTAGTTCATTTGTACTTTGGTTTCTCAAGTAAAGACTGTTTTTATTTTTTGGAAGACTGAAGTCTCTTGACTCGTTACTCTTCTGCTCTTGTGTTCCATTGTCTGGGAGTTAGCTCAGTGGAGAACACGCTACACTTAGAACACCAGAGACCCGGGTTCAAGTCCAGCCAAGGGCGACATCCCCAGCCAGTTCCCTCAAAAGGTAATTACTATGTAACCATAGTTCCCTGTGCAACTTGCCATACTTCCTGCATCCCTGTGAGGGACTTGCTTCAGCTAAATCAAAGCTTTATACTTTCTTGGTCATGACATCACCCGCCCGTGACGTTCTCTCTCGCCATTGGACTAATTGACATGCGTGCTTCAGATGCAATCACGCAGGGGCGTTCCCAACACGTCATTCAGGTACGTTTGTTCATTTTCAATACCTTGGTCACTTGCTATGGTATTTATTGTGTATCTAGCATCTTTATCTTCACATAGTGAAAATAGCAGGTGTGTAAATGCTGGCCTATAGACTGAATCACGGAACCTGTTGTGAGTAACCATACAGCTTTGCGTCTGGTGTTTATTCAACCCAAATCGTAAGTATGTCTCTCCCTTTTTCACATTTGGGTCTCGGTGAATTTAGTTTAGCACTCTATCTATTTGTTAAAGGTAAAAGAGGAATTGAACATCAAGATCTCTAATCCTTATATCTCGCCGAATACACTACATGTGACGCCGCTGCTGTTTTGCTTATGGTCCTCTTTATATTTTGTTATTCATGCATTTGTGCTGTTGTGTATGGCTTTGATCACGGCTTGTTTTGGCTGCCTGTGTACGAGCCTTGCGTCCGCGGGGCTGTTCATTACACTCAATTTGATCGTCTATAAGTGTAGTTTTGCTCATTTTATTTTTACTTTTGTTTGAGCTTGGCGTTGCGCTTCTTACTCTTTTTGTAGTTTCCTTTTTGCTAACAGTGAGTTATTTTGTTGCCCTTCTGATTGTTGCTTTGGTTGATTTTACAGTTTCAGATTATCCATTTATTTTCCCTTGCTGTTTCTTTTTTTTTTTTTTTTTTTTTTTTTTCTCTTAAATTCATTGTCCTGTTATCCTGGTGCCATTTTTAGGTGCTGTCCACCTGCCTTTGCTGTAGGTGTTGCCAGGGAGCCTGCACACAGTGTCTGTAAACTTTATTTTGGTTTTCTTTTACTATTCAGTGTAAATTATTTTGTTAATGGGTGTTCCTTTTCCCTCCAGGAGCCAATGCGGCCTCTGTGTGGAACAGGGGAAGCTAGCTGCTTCATTCGGGTGTGTTTCACGGTGTGCTGACAACTTCCTTATGGTGTGTGCGTGTGGTGTCTGATTTGGTGTGAATTTGAGGTGGGTTTGAACGACCTCCTGAGTTGCAGACGGCCTGCCTTGTCCCCGCGAAACCTGGCCCTGGAGAATTATTGTTATGATGCTGGACATGTCTCATGAGAGCATTTTAATACTTTTATAATAAAGTGTATTTTTGTAACGATACTCACGTCTCACTATATATTCCTTTTGCCTTCAGTTGGTAACTTACCTGTGTGTCTTTATTGGGAGTATTTCCCTGGTCCTCCACCAGGCTGGCATAGTCAGCAAGTGGGGCATTTTGACATACCCATAATAAAAAGGCTGCTGCTCACGTTATTCTGAATGGACACAACCAACATCTTTCTAGAAAGCCAACACTTGAGTTTACAGCTGAATACGCAGACAGTTATTAATATGGATGTGTATATAGGCTCAAACATGCAAACAAAAAATATTAAGATTATATTTTTAAATGTATAAAAATATTATGTGAAGTATAACAACTTATAACCACAAGTGGTCATGCTTCATTTCAAATCTGAGGCTGTTATGTCCAACAAAATTAATTTTATGAAACCTTTTCTAAGACCATGTGAGCAGAGTTTTAAAGCAGGTGCTATTAAATATGATGTTGGCCTGCAAACACCCATTTGCAGTCTTTTGTCTAATGTCTGACGAGGAGAACCGCTCAATTAATGCTACAATGTCCTCACTCAACGATCATTTTGCACCTCAGAGTATGAGACTTAATCCTCATTTTTTTTTTGTTCTTTTGTTTGTATTCAGCCATTATAGCCTTTTATTGTGGCATGATGCTAGCCCATTAACAGCACTATACAGTAAACCACATATTGTCTGAAGTCTTTCAAAAGAAAAAACAAAGCACATCCTTGGAACCTTATGTGAATTTATTGTAACAAAATAGATAAAGCTCCTGGTCCAACAGGTGCATTAAAGATACAGTTAGCATCAAGTTACATAACACAATTTAAAAGCTTAATTACACTTTCACTCAATTTCACTTTAGACCATCGAGTGTTTGTATTGGCTTCCTGTCGCAGTCTAATGGGGATTTAATTCATATGATGTTAAAACATGTTATATTTAGCATTTTATATGAAGCTTATCGCTACACCTGCTTAGCATTTATAATGTAAACATCCATTATTAATATAAAATAGCCGAAATCACATAAAATCACACAACCTTATGCCATAGTTATCGTGTTTATTAGCTTAGTTTACGCATAGAAATGTATGGTTCATTCTTCACAGAGACAGAATGAGGACGTGAACACAGAACAGAGTCATGCATATGGCAGGATTGAGTCACGTAAGATGATTGACAGCTCTAGAGGAATGAACGTGTGATGACTCGTATCTGACGCAAAGCAGGAAAAGGAGAGACAGAGAGAGCTCTGTACAGTGTTTCAGCTGTAAAGATTGGATAATTCAGTGGGAAATGAATAGAAATGGTATTCTGTATGATATTTTGCAAACCATTTTTCCACCAATTTCTCCAAATATGCACACTTTTGAACTAAGAGCTGAGCTAAACGCTGTTCAGACGAGAGAAAATTCATTTGCATGTGATATTTAATTCAAAATATTGTTGATTACAGATAAATTATTTTGCATTCCTGACATAAATTAAGAAATTAATGTCACTGCAACCCAGTTTTATCATAAACAGTGTTCAAATATCGAAGCTGGAGTCTTTTATCTGTCTAATGATACAGATTTATCTGAGTTTGTCCAGATAAAGTAAGACTGTGATGTTTTAAAGAGCAGTGAATGTTGAACAACAGTAATCTGGAGCCGTCAGCGATCCTTAAAACTAAAGGGGTTTTAACTTATTCATGTTTCCTGCCACTGGGGAGTGAAGTCAACTTTATTTATATAGCGCTTTTTACAATGCAGATTGTTTCAAAGCAGCTTCACAGTGTTAAACGGGAAAATAATGCAACCGAATTTGATTGGAGAAAACGGTGATGTCATCCAGCTCATTTCAATTATCATATATATTCAAGTAATGTAGTTGACAGTTAATTTAGTTTAGTAATTAAATTTATTTGGATATTTATTTGAAAATTTAGTGGAATGCCACAATATCAAATTAGTTTATGTAATATACTGTAATCTAAATTAAAGTAATACTTAAAATAACTACACAAGTTTGCAGTATCTCACAAAAATTACATTTAAAGTATTAGAAATAAATGATTAAATTTACATTTATGCATTTGGCAGACACTTTTATCCAAAGCGACTTACATTGCATTCAAGGTACATATTTTACATTTTTGTCAGTTCTTGCTTTCCCTGGGAATCAAACCCATGAGCTTGGCGTTGCTAGTGCCACGCTCTACTGTTTGAGCTACAGGAAAGCCCAATAAATAATTAGGATTGTTTTGTTATTATTATACATTTTATTTTATCAGAGTGTTTTCCAGTTCATGCTTATTAAATTCCCACAGGTCAGTTTTTTTATTTTTTTTATTTTTTATAAACATTGCTCTACTCTCATGCCAACTATAGGAATTCCAGTACTCTGAGAATCTGGATAATGCTCCTGATGAATAGGATGTCTGAATCAAACAGCTGGTGCAAACAGCATGCCTCAGCTGAGCAATGGACTAATGTCACACTAATTTCAATCTTAATTTCACTAATTTAAAGTGTCACACTAATTTCATCTGCTAGTGTCTGTGCTCTTTGACATAAATGCATGCAAGTCACTTTGAGAGTAAATGTAAGTGAAAAAGTTGGCACACAGAGGCTGCACACATAAGTGGTTGTAACCTAATTAATTAATGTTTTGCTAAATGAATGTTCTCTGAAAGTGGAATCACATGACAAAGGAGCACATGACAAAACCAGGAAGTGCATGGCAGGGAACGTGGCAAACTAAGAACATGAAACATAACCCCAAACACACTGTGACATTTCCCCACCCCTCTAAGACATGTCTAGGAGGGCGGTTTTGGGGGCGGGATGGCGGGCCAGGCCCGTGCAGGGGAACAGGGCATGGCTTAGACGAACCGTGGAGCATGGGCGGACCTGGACCGTGGAGCATGGGCAGACCTGGACCGTGGAGTGTGGCCTTCCAGGCCTTCTCCTGGTATCCACTGCCCCCCAAATTTTTGGACGAAATCAGGCGTGGCAGGCATGACATGGACGAAATCAGGCATGACGTGGACGAAATCAGGCTTTGCAGGCATGATGTGGACAGACTTGGACAAATAATAGTCCTGTGCCTCTCCTACCGTGAAACTTGAATCACTCAAAAACAGAATAAAATCAATAAACTGCCAAAGGGTAGAAGGGTGTTCAGCTGAGGGCATGAGTTCTGCGAGGTCAGGGTCCAAACCAGAACAAAAACACCTCTTCAGGTGAACCTCATCCCAAGGCCAAAAATCCAAACGCAAACGCAAAAAGTCTTTAACATACTCCTCAATGGATCTCCCTGCTTGAGGAGTCAGAAACTTGGAAGCTGCTGGGTCCATGTTTGTGGGTTGAGTATTCTGTAACGAACAGTCCACTGGAGGCAAGCTTTAATGAACCCAAGTGCAGTTTTATTTACAAGGTGAACAGATACCAGACACATGATGACTTGAGCAGACTTGGCTTGACACAGACTAGACTATGAACAGACTTGACTAAAACTCACCAACAGCAGGTTACATAAACAAACAAACAATCAATACTCAACAAGGACACATAGCAAACATGAGGGCTTAAATACACATGGACTAATGACTAGACGAGGGACACCTGTGAACACTGACGAGACAATGAACCAATGACATGACACAAACACATGAGGGCATGGAATCACATGACAAAGGAACACATGATAAAACCAGGAAGTGCATGGCAGGGAACGTGGCAAACTAAAAAACATAGACAGTGAACATGGCAGTGAACAAACTAAGAACATGACACATAACCCCAAACACACTGTGACAGTTTGGAATAAAATTCTTCACTGATCGGGAGTATCTGTTCCTTAAGGAGTACTGTATTGTGTTGAAGCCACTCACTGTAGCGCTAGACATATTGCAACGAGAAGATAACTGCTATTTTGGAACCCTTCTTCCAACTCTGGAGATTCTAATGTCCAGGACACTGGCACTGCGGGACAACCTTAGGATGACAGCATCTCTCCCTGATGTCATTGTTCAGGTAATCTGATATTTATACAGATTGCTAAATTCTTGGTTTACCCATGGCTTAAATACATTTTTATATTATCTGTTATACTTTTGTATAATTTGAAGTGTCTGATGTATTTTATTCTCTCATAGGCGATCAAGGTACGCTTTTCTTCTATGATGGACGATAAAGAAGCTCTCCTGGCTGCAGTCACTTTGCCTAAATTTAAGTTACGCTGGATCAGAGAAGAAGAGAAAAAAGAAACTGTTAGGGCAATGCTTACTACAGAGTGCCGTGTGTTGCCTCTTGAAGACCAGCAGCATAATGCTTAACATCACAATAAGCCTGCTGACTCAACTGATGACTTTTTTTCGTTTGAGGAGGAGGAATTTGCCTACTCTGCTGAAACCGAGGTCATGGAATATTTGAAATCTGCAGGGTCTGAGCTGAGTGTTCTTAGACAGTTTCCCAGGATTAAGGCCATTTTACTGAGGTACAACACAGCCACACCATCAAGCGCACCAGTGGAAAGGCTTTTCAGCCTGGGCAATCTTGTGCTCACCCCCAGAAGGAACAGACTGTAAAGCAAACGTTTTGAGAGACTTACATTAATGAGATACAACCACTTTTTCAAAAATGAGGCAGCACAGTCAGCTGAGCAGAAGAAATGAGTTTATTTTGTTGAAAAACATGACAGCAAACAGTATGCATGAAATTTCCTGCTCATTGTTTAAAAAAAAAAAAAAAAAAATTCACCTTGATATTTTGCAGATTAATTCTATTTTTTGTTATTCAGATCTTTTTAGAGGAATACTCTTCGTTAACTAAAGGTTACATTTTATTAGAAATGAAATAGTTAATTTTGTTGAACACACGACTACATACACTATGTATGAAATACGGTACGCGTTACTTTGAAAGTATGTTCCATGTTTACAGCTTGATACATGACGTTTAACTTACTTTTAACTAAATTACTTTTCAGACAGAGTAATTAGAAACGTATTTTAAATACAACATTGATGATGTAATTAGTAATTAATTACTTTTTTGAAGTAACTTTCCCAACACTGGTTGCCAGCCACCACTGCCACTGAACATGCAATATATGCAATAAAGAAAGAACAGACCCTCTGCTTTTAAACACACACACACACACACACACGTTTTTGTCACAATCCCAGTCCTGTGTCTTGTAAGGACTTTTATTTTGTATTACTTCCTTAGTTCCCATCGTTTCTGTGTTCACTTCATGTGTTTAGTTTCTTTTTTCCTTGTACCTTGCTTGTTCCTGTTGTTGCTCACCTACATTCTCTTTGTGAATTGTACTCTTGTTCTTGTTCTTTGTGCTTGCATTTGGATTCTCGCTCCACCTCATGCCTGCTCACACTTTAGTTTTATTCTAGGTTGGTTCATGCATTCTTTTTTTTAATCAACACTTGAATGTGGTTACGTTTCATTAAAAAAAGCAACATTTTGAGCAAAAAGCTAAGAAAATCGTATTTTTGTCACAGACTACGTCTTGATCGGATTCAGAACGATGATCAAAACATAGATGGAGTAGATCCAGTCCATCAACACTCCCAAACTTGCACAGTCCTATACCTCGTCATGGTCGACATTTTATTCAGTAATGTTAGTGTTACATGCTTGGAGGATTTGGGGTATGGCTGTTGTTTTTTTTCTTTTTTTTTCTTTACTACCACTATCACCTCTCAGGGCGATACTATTGGCTGGAATGCTGTCAGTCATCATTACGGCGCTGACACCTGAATGGGCGTCTTGGTGATAAAAGGGCAGATGCAAACCGGAAACAGGAGGAGGGAGCGGGATCATTTGTCTTGCCACGCTTCGTCTTTTTGCGTGTTTTGGGTTTTGTTCTCATTTACTTTTTGTTTGATTTTTGTTTATGAGTTAGTCCGTTCTTTTTTTTTCCCTTTCGGTGGTTTGTCCTTGAGTTAGTTTGATACTTTGAATCTTTATTTCTTTCCATTGTTTTTTTTTCTTTCTCTCTAATATGTTATCCCGACCAGGGAGTAGGGAACAGGAAAGAATGTCATGTGACTTCCATTTTGCAACACCTAGGGAAGCGTGTTGTTAAAACACTAGGTAAGGATTGGGTGCCATCATTGTATGTTTTGAGTTTTGTAGTTAGTGTAAATTATGTAGGGCGTCTTGGATGCTAAAGATTTTCTTTTTCTCATTTTTATTTTATCGTGTTAAGTAGTTTAGTGGGGAATGGGATGTAGGTAATGTGTGGGGGTTTGTTTGTATTATTTTCTTTGATTTAGCCCTGTTTAAGTTCCTACTCCCTGGTATTGGCCCTTGTGGTTTTTTTCTCCCTCCTGTGTTGATTTCTTCTCTTAATTGAGTATTATTGTGAATAAATTACCCTGTTTTCTTAATTTAAACTCTTGTTTTGCTCTTGTGTTCTTTTTGCACCTGCACCGCTGAACGTCTCTTAGGGTTAGAAGATCCGGGTACTGTAACTGATCTGGCTACGGCTGCTGTGTGCGCTGATGAGTTTGTGCTTACACACAAGAATGTGTTTGCTAGCGCACGCACCGATAAAAACACTACTGTCATTTCTCATTTCTTTTAACAAACAGTTGAAAATGGGTAACGATCAGCCGAAGGAAAAACGTGAGTGCTATTATTGCCATAAAGTAGGTCATGTAGTTGCTGATTGTTTAGTGTTGAAATGTAAACAGCAGAGTTCATCACAGCAGAGGCCTGTTGCTTTCGTGAAAACTATTTCTGAGAGTCCCATAGAAGCGTTGCCTGACGGTATATACACTCACCTAAAGGATTATTAGGAACACCTGTTCAATTTCTCATTAATGCAATTATCTAATCAACCAATCACATGGCAGTTGCTTCAATGCATTTAGGGGTGTGGTCCTGGTCAAGACGATCTCCTGAACTCCAAACTGAATGTCAGAATGGGAAAGAAAGGTGATTTAAGCAATTTTGAGCGTGGCATGGTTGTTGGTGCCAGACGGGCCGGTCTGAGTATTTCACAATCTGCTCAGTTACTGGGATTTTCACGCACAACCATTTCTAGAGTTTACAAAGAATGGTGTGAAAAGGGAAAAACATCCAGTATGCGGCAGTCCTGTGGGCGAAAATGCCTTGTTGATGCTAGAGGTCAGAGGAGAATGGGCCGACTGATTCAAGCTGATAGAAGAGCAACTTTGACTGAAATAACCACTCGTTACAACCGAGGTATGCAGCAAAGCATTTGTGAAGCCACAACACGCACAACCTTGAGGCGGATGGGCTACAACAGCAGAAGACCCCACCGGGTACCACTCATCTCCACTACAAATAGGAAAAAGAGGCTACAATTTGCACGAGCTCACCAAAATTGGACGGTTGAAGACTGGAAAAATGTTGCCTGGTCTGATGAGTCTCGATTTCTGTTGAGACATTCAGATGGTAGAGTCAGAATTTGGCGTAAACAGAATGAGAACATGGATCCATCATGCCTTGTTACCACTGTGCAGGCTGGTGGTGGTGTAATGGTGTGGGGGATGTTTTCTTGGCACTCTTTAGGCCCCTTAGTGCCAATTGGGCATCGTTTAAATGCCACGGCCTACCTGAGCATTGTTTCTGACCATGTCCATCCCTTTATGACCACCATGTACCCATCCTCTGATGGCTACTTCCAGCAGGATAATGCACCATGTCACAAAGCTCGAATCATTTCAAATTGGTTTCTTGAACATGACAATGAGTTCACTGTACTCAAATGGCCCCCACAGTCACCAGATCTCAACCCAATAGAGCATCTTTGGGATGTGGTGGAACGGGAGCTTCGTGCCCTGGATGTGCATCCCACAAATCTCCATCAACTGCAAGATGCTATCCTATCAATATGGGCCAACATTTCTAAAGAATGCTTTCAGCACCTTGTTGAATCAATGCCACATAGAATTAAGGCAGTTCTGAAGGCGAAAGGGGCTGCTCACTCGTTTATATGTGCTGATGCTTTACCATTTTCTATTCAGTCACATTTGGGATCTAGTATATTAGTTCAGGGGTTTAGTATGGAGGTTATTGAGGTGCCTTTGCATCGTATACATTTGCGGTCTGATTTGGTCACTGGATTTGTTAATGTGGGGGTGCGCTCTGCGATTCCAGTCCCAGGTGTGTCTTTTATTTTAGGAAATAGAGGTTGTTGACAAACGTATGTTATCTTTGGAGTCAGACGAATTAGCCCAGAACTATCCTGAAGTTTTTCCCGCGTGTGTTCTTACTCGCGCTTAGTTGAAGAGAATGAATAATGAGATTGTGCTGAATGATATTTTTTTGTGCGTGGATGAGTCTGGTGAAGCTACAGCACAGAGTGTTTCGATCTCTAAAGACTTTGAAGCTACGAAGGTCAGTGTTTCTATGCCCTTATCTGTTACTCGTGAGGAAATTGTGGAGGCTCAGAAAACGGTTGTTACCTTGTCTAAATGTTTCGTTGCAGCAAGGGAAGGTAAAGAAAAGGGTGCTTCTTATATCATAGAAGATGGTTTGTTGGAATTCCTTTAATTTTATTCGCCATTCGCGAGACTGTACAGGAGTCATTGCGATTTAGTCCAGCCGACCTGGTCTTCGGACATTTGATTAGGGGACTTTTAAAGGTTCTTAAAGAACAAATGCTGGGCATTAATTGTGATTCGAGTCTGAAGGTGAACGTGTTGGATTATGTTTGTAAACTCCAGGAACGTGTACAGGAGGCCTGCGATTTGGCTAAAGAATTCTTATCCCAGGCTCAGTGTGACATGAAAAAACGATTTGACAAACACGCAGTTCCCCGGTCATTTTCTGTTGGTGACAAGGTATTAGTGCTGTTACCCATACCCGGGTCGGCATTATCTGCACGCTTTGCTGGGCCGTATGAAATCGTAGGGAAAAATAGTGAAACTGACTATGAACTCAAAACACCAGACAGGAAGCGACAGAAAGGAGTTTGTAATATCAATATGCTGAAAACTCTAGAGATTCTAGAGATGACGCGCTGATAACACTTTCCACGGATGAGACTGCAGGTCCCACTATCTCACCTTTGGCCGTGAACAGTCAGGTAGGAGTGTCGTCTGTTGCTGCTGTGGTTGACGAAGATGGGTTGTCATTATGTAGCGACCCATTACTATCTTCACGCTTGTCTAACTCAGAGATGTTAAACGATTTCTCTGACTTCCTTGTCGATTTAACTGCATTACAGAAACAAGATGTGATTGAATTTATCCATGATTTCCCTGCAATTTTTGGTGATGTTCCTACGCTGACTAGCGTGTTGCACCATGACATTATTGTGAAGGGCACGTCTTCTATTAAGCAGCATCCGTATAGAGTAAATGCTACAAAAAGGTCTTTAATGAAAGAGGAAGGTGACTATTTGTTAAGAGAGGGTCTTGCTGAGCCTAGTTGTAGACCGTGGAGCTCACTGTGCCTCCTTGTCCCAAAATCAGATGGAACTTATTGTTTCTGCACGCATTATCACAAGATTAATGCTGTCACTGTGGCAGACTGTTTCCCTTTGCCTCGAATGGAAGATTGTATTGACAACTTGGGTTCAGCTCAGTTTGTTGGTAAATTAGATCTTCTAAAGGGATACTGGCAGGTGCTGTTAACCCCTGATTCGTTTATGTAATATCGGGTTATGGCATTCGGGCTACGTAACGCACAGGCCACCTTCCAAAGATTGGCAAATACTGTACTTGCCGGGGTGTCTAACTGTAGTGCTTACTTGGATGACTTGGTTGTATACTCAGCAAGTTAGGCTGAACTTGTACCCTTATACATGGTATACATGGAGAATGGTATTTCACCATCTTGAGCAGGCTTCGTTAATGTTAAATCTTGCCAAGTGCGAAACCTATTTGGGGAAACAAGTGGGTCATGGTCAAGTTCGAATTTCCAGCACCATCAACCAGACGTGTATTACGCCAAGTATTATAGGAGTTTTTTGTAAAAACTTTTCCACTGTTGCCCGCCCGTTAACTAATTTGCTTAGCTCCTCAAAACCTTTTGTGTGGTCATCAGAGAGTCAACAAGCTTTCAAGAACATTAAGGCGCTATTGTGTAGTGTGCCTGTTTTATCCGCACCTAATTTTTCATTGCAGTTTAAACTTGAATTTGATGCTAGTGCATGTGGAATGGGAGCGGTGCTTCTCCAGGAGGATGTCGATGGAGTTGACTACCCTATTTATTAAATTTAACAAGCACCAAGTCAACTACTCAACTATTGAAAAAGAGGCTCTGGCTTTGCTGTTGGCACTTCAGAATTTTGAAGTTTATGTTGGATCTACGACTTATCCAGTGGTCGTTTATACTGACCATAATCCCTTGACCTTGTCGAATGTATAATTAGAACCAAAGATTAATGAGGTGGGCTCTGATAGTCCAAAATTACAACATTGAAATTCGGCATAAGAGAGGTTCTGAGAATGTAGTAGCTGATGCTCTTTCAAGGGTTTAAATTAAGGTTTTCCTTTTCAAATACATGTTTTGTATGGAAATGGTATTACACATTTTTTTACATTTTTATATCATGTTTGTTTTTTTTTTTAGGGTGGGGATGTTACGTGCTCAGAGGATTTGGGGTATGGCTGTTTTTTTGTTTTTTTTTCCCCTTTACTTTCACTTTCTCCGCTATCACCTCTCAGGGCGATACTATTGGCTGGTATGCTGTCAGTCATCATTACGGCGCTGACATCTGAATGGGCGTCTTGGTGATTAAAAGGGCAGATGCAAACCGGAAACGCGAGGAGGGAGCGGGTTAGTTTGTCTTGCCACGCTTTGTCATTTTGCGTGTTTTGGGTTTTGTTCTCATTTACTTTTTATTTGCTCCTTTAGGAGTATGATTTTTGTTTATGAGTTTTCCCTTTCGGTGGTTTGTCCTTAAGTTAGTTTGATACTTTGAATTATTAATTTCCATTGTTTTTTTTTCTCTCCAATATGTTATCCCAACCAGGGAGTAGGAAACAGGAAAGAATGTTACGTGACTTCCATTTCACAACACCTAGGGAAGCGTGTTGTTAAAACACTAGGTAAGGAACGGGTGCCATTATTGTATGTTTTGAGTTTTGTAGTTAGTGTAAATTATGTAGGGCGTCTTGGACGCTGAAGATTTTCTTTTTCTCATTTTTATTTTATCGTGTTAAGTAGTTTAGTGGGGAATTGGATGTAGGTAATGTGTGGGGTTTTATTTTATTATTTTCTTTGATTTAGCCCCGTTTAAGTTCCTACTCCCTGGTATCGGCCCTTGTGTTTTTTTTCTCCCTCCTGTGTTGATTTTTCCTCTTAATTAAGTGTTATTGTGAAAAAATTACGCTTTTTTCTTCATTTAAACTCTTGTTTTGCTCTTGTGTTCTTTTTACATCTACACCGCTGAACGTCTCTCAGGGTTAGAAGATCCGGGAATATATTTATTTTTATGTTGTGTTCCCTCATGCCCTTAGCCATCTTTTGGACGTAACATTTAGGCAGTTTTGATTTATATGCTGTTTGATGTTGATGATGTTGTTATTTTACATTTGCATCCGCTTACATATGATATTGCTTGTTTCTGCTTCTTCGCATATGATTTGATCAGGAGATTCAGTACTCTTTCAGAACATGCATAATAGCACCCCCTACCGTATAACAGTGAAAACACAGAAAGCCGGAAATTAATTTAATTAGTTAAATACTTAAGTAGGCCTACTTAAAACATTCTGGTTATTAACATAACCTTGGTTCCCAATTTGCTTGACCGATGCCAGAGCCAGGCTGGTTCTGCCAGAGTGGTGCCACGAGTAAGACTGAGCATCTGTCCTCCCTGATTCAACTGATGACCTGAGGTAGCAGTGCTACCAGAGGGAAGACATAAAGGTGCAGAGAGGGCCACCTCTGGGCTAATGCAACCTTTTTCTTCTAAAAGAATATCGGGCAGTGGGTGTTCTCTTTCGACACAAAGAGATCCACTTCCACCTGGCTGAAAATGCTCCAAATCATGCAGACCGTCTGGGGGTCTCCACTCCCTCTGGAGGTGGTCCATTCTGGGACAGAATATCTGCTCCCATATTCATGGAGCCCGGCACATGCATCACTCTTATTGAGCGGAGACTGTCCTGTGCCCACAGGCGGTGCGCCAGTCTGTTCAGCAGACGGGACCTGAGATGATTTATGTATGCTGGTGATTTACATAGGCTAACACTGTCATGTTGTCCGACATGGTGCCCTCTGAGTTCTGCCTGGAATTCCTTGAAGGCCAGAAGCACTGCCATCATTTCCAGGCAGTTGATGTGCCAGCCCGACATTGGCTCCATCCAGGAGCCAAAGGCTGGCCTGCTGTCACAAAGGGTGCTCCAACCAGTCTTGGAGGTGTCTGTCACCACCACTTTCCTTCTGGAAACCGAGCCTAGTTCTACTCCCATCTGATACAGATGGGGAGATTTCGAGGGGGCCAGGGCTCTGGTACAGCCATGGGTGACCCTGAGAATGATGCAGACCTCACACCAAGCTTGAGGTGGGACCAGGGGCGGTGGCCTAGGCCCACCCAGATTGACAGCCTGCCCACCCAGTCAGATCCAGGGAAATATATATATTTTTTAATAGTACAATATTCTAACGTTTAACAATTCTTCAATAATTATTTTAAATGTGATTTGTTTTGTCATGCATTAGAACTGTATTTTAATATTAATAAGAATATGCTAATTCGTCTCTTGAGTTACATCACGCCAGTAGTAATGTTACATTCTTCTTCGTGCCAATATCCTGATTCCAACTAGCAGCGCCCTTTTTATGTTATTAGTTTACACAAATGGCTAAACCGCTATCTATGGGGCACTAAGGAAAGAACCATGTCTAGACAAAGATGACAGGAATTGACACTTTTGCCATTTGAAAGAGAACTAACAGATAATTAGGTTTATGATCATATCAACATCTTAAATTCAAAACCCAGTCGACTCCGACTTATTTAGAGCAGACATCAGCCATACAAGGTAAGCTTTGGGTTTTTAGTCTGGCCCGCCGTGGCAAGGTTTTGCAATGTATTTTGCATGTAATATTTGTGAGGGTTTTCTGAAATGTACATAAGCCACATATACTATATTAGCAATGGCAGGTTGTCAATACAGGACTCAGACATTGTGATTTCTATTTGTAATATAGTTGTTATCATGGGTTGGATCGCTCTCTCCTTTTCATTTTCACGCGGTGGCCGCTCACACTTGACCGCACTGTACAATTAGAGCCGGAGCTTTGGTGCTTAAAGGTGATGTAGTTTCTGCGACACTAGTTGCACCTAGCGGAATTACAAAAATAAAGCAACCTTGCAAACATCCCTTCCGCAAATCGCGGCTGAGCCTTAACTTAAACATCACAAACACAGCTCGTATGGGGGCTTGAGAAGGCTCATCTCAACAGGTAGAAGTAGACTACAATAAAAGACAATATACTAGACCATAAAAGGCCCAACATATGAGGAATGCTTTTAGCTGTGTTGCTACGAGTAAGCAGTTAAGTAGGCAACACTGGCTGTGTTTACATGCACACCTTTTGATTGATGAATCCGATGGTAGTGTTTACACAAAGGCTAAATAAAGTAATCGGGTTGATGTGCGCATTTATATGTCACAAGCTTTTGAGTTATAATCAGAATTGTTTTTTTTGACAAAAAAAATTGCTTCCCAGGGTTTGTGCATACTATTAAAGTCCGTTTCTGTGTATAAAGTCTTTGATACTATTCTCCTACATTGCTTCTTTTCTTTGTTTTAAAGAGCAGACTTAATATTTATCTGTTTTGCGGGTCCTGATCAGGAGACGACATTATGCTGTGCAGTTTATATTTATCAAACATATTCCCCTTATTCCCACGCCTAAAATAAAGCGTCTGTAGAGTATGTAGTAAGGACTGATAGGACTTCACAGATGATGAGTGGTAGGATCATTTTAGAATAACACTCATTTATGGCATTTTATTTAACAACAACAGCACGTTCCATGCATCTTATGCCATTTTACGTCATTGCACATGCGCAGTCCTTTCCAGTTTTTGGTTTTCAGTCCGATCAAGTGTTACATGTTCTCTGGAATAAACCACCACTTTCAATCCGATTGAAATTTCGTTCAGATCGATTAATGTGTTTACATGAAGGCATTTCAGTCCGATTACTAACGGATTATTTGGTGGCATGTGTCTATAGACTCTAGAGCGAACGAGATCATCTCATTTATAATAAATCTATCCAACATATCTGCACCGGTAGCATTTTTTGACATGACGCACCACAACTATTTGAGGCTCTTCACACTGGAAACATTAAATTAAACTTTATAAACAGAAACATTTGTCTTTGTGAACGACTGCATGATGATGTTGTATTGAAGCGTTCATTGTACCGCGTTGCAATGCAATGCCCAGTTCGCTTTTGACGTGTTTATGACCTATTTAATCTTTATTGTACATACTTCACACAATCATGGGCGTTTAGTGCCGTGCAGGAACCAGTCCATCAATTTTTTCTTCCAAATTAAGCTGGGTCAAAAACATGGGGTGATGCGAATTATTCCGGCCACAATTTTAGAGGCCCACCCATCATCCCCTTTCTGGCTCCACCACTGGGTGCGATGCGGGCCTTCAACCATCATTGTAGTGGCCACATGTGTAACAGGCCCAAGGGAACTACTGAGGAGGCTGCTGCCATGAGGCCCAGTATCTTCTGAAATGTTTTCATGGGGGGGTTTCTACTAGAAACTAGCTGCACCCTGTAAACTTGGCTTTTATAACATCAGCAAAAGTTCCAAATTTTCTAACAATTTATTGGCTTGATAATATCTTATCATTATCCAAAGGCATTTTAGCTATTGCAGACGAGTCAAATTCTATCACCAGACCACCAGGTCTGGTCTCATATATACTGCGAGGCGCAAATGTTTAATTGTTAATTAAAATAATAATAATAATAATAATAATAATAATAATAATAATAATAATAATAATTAAAGCTGCAAGCAGCATTTATCGGGGTTCAAGCATTTAAGGCCTTTAAGCATTTTATGGCATTTTGCATTTAAGGCCTTTAAGGACTAAATTAATTAAAACTGAGAGTTCAGGTGAAGTGATAAACTAACAAAATGTGACTATAAAGTCACTATTATAACATTTACAAAGTCTAAATATAAATTATAGAACAGTATTAGTGAGTAGTATGACAAAATGACTATTTTAACCAGCAGGTGGCAGTAGAGGATAAGTCTATTTTTTTTCAAAATTCTTTCAGAACTGTAGAGCATGCCCATCGGGTTTCGTTCTGATCAGCCTTTGTTAATCTTGTCTAATAGGTGCTAAAACTTTATTGGCCGATGGTGCCCATGTTTTTTATAGATACGTCAGTGTCCTCATATACTATTGTGGCACCTTGGACAAAGTTAATCGGACTAACGGTCAGCTGGTTAAAGCCATTTTCATGCTTTTTTCATGTTATAGCGTTACCAAGTGGTTTGATTTGATGGGGTTTCACACTTTTTACACAATGAGTAAATAAAGTAGATTCTCATAAAAAAGAAAAAAGAAAAACTCTTTCAATTTGACAAAAGTAATTTACAACAATAAACCCTCAAACAAGATATAATATTCAATAACCCAAATGTAAAATTAAATTAAAGTAATTAAATATTTGATTTGACCCAAAACATAGAATATAATTCAGAACTCCTTCCAATAAATCACTTTCCCGTCAAAGAGTAAACAGAATATTAAACAATATGAATTGGAAATACAGAAACAAATGAATTGACTCGGTTGAACCAGAGCCATAGAAAAAGAGAGTTGCGACATGCTTTGATCTCGCCATCACGTGGTTCATAGAGCTCTCAATAGTTCCAAACAACTCCACGCTGTCAATCTGTTTGAATAGGATTAAGCAGGATAGACAGCAGTTTCACTATATTTGCAGCAATTTCTGGTAAATATTAACACAATATGTGCATCGACTTCGACTAGGCTTTACAGTAGCATTTTATTCTGGGGAGAGATAAAGAAGAGACAACGTTAATGTTTTCTTGAGTGATCTGGTTATTTTATTTGGGTCATGTGAGTGCATGATTTTACAGCGTTGAGTATTGTAGCCAATCACGGGCATTTCTGTTGAAAATAATGACCAATCATGTGTTTAATTTACCGGGAAATCCTCTCAGTATCGATCAAAACAAGTTTTATACAGTCTCAAAACGCTGAATGAATTTTAGTGCAAGGTTACGTTTTACATGAATCTTCTCATTATCTACAAATCCTCTCATCATAACAAACAAAGCACTGACACGATTTAAATAAAGATTTATTGTGAAGTTTAGTCAGATGTTTTTGTTTTTCATTAGACTTTGTGATGTTCCATACAATTAGCCTATATATTTAACACTTTGGTACAAATAAAGTAACAAAAATAGATATTTTAATGTTATAATAGTGATTTGATAATCTATAAAAAAAAATAAAAAAAAATTGCAATAATGAGGCAATAAGTGCTCCTCTTCCGCCATCTACTGGTTATAGTGGTAATTTCTTTTATCATTTTAATGTTGTTAACGTCCTAATGTTATTTTATGATACTCGAAGCATACACAACAGCTGAATATAAATGAATGATGTTAGCATATACATAATTTAACCCAAGAAATAAGTTTTAAATAGTGTTTCAAAAAAACTATTTAATTCAACTCTTGTGTTTAAAGACTTGGCGTTAGATATGTTATTCCTTAAATGGACTTCATAGAAACGCATTCGACAGAATTAAGATCTCAGAGAGACTAAAAACTGTTGAAATATGACAGATAGCATCTGGATCATAGATATGTAGGGTGATTCTTAGACTATGGGCACTTTTATGTTCTTTGGTCATATTTTTAAAAATACATATCATTTTAGACAAATTCCTCTTTCTTTGTCAAGCTAACAATAAAACCACCTTACATTTTTTTTACTACCTTTCTATTATGATTTTTTCATACTTTTCAGCCTCCTTATAGGTGTCAAAATCACTGTTTTCTCCTTGTCACACACCCAGACTTTTTAACTTCAACAATGAATGATGCCGATCGGGGCGCCCTTTGTAGTCGGTGTGAGTACTACCAGCCCTGAAAGTTTCAAGTCTCTACGACTTACGGTTTGGTCTGCCTGATCAGTTTTAGATGGAGAATGATGCATCATGGGAAAATTAACAATTACAATAGGGTTTCAGCACTTCGTGCTTGAACCCCTAATAACAACATAAAAAATAGAAAATGAAACAAGGACTGAACAGGAGAAATGTCTTAGACTGTGTTTTGGTTTGTGGAGGGGAGAGTCTTGAAAACAGAAGATTTTGACATGAAAGACATTCATTTATAAAATTGCAATCCGTCTGACTGATTGACAGCTAGTGCAGAAAAGGTGACTGCAGATATGGCATCAACAATTCTCATCAATTCAACAGAGCTACACTTATTTGTCATCATCCTCATTACCACAGAGAGAAAAGTCCGCTGAGAGAAATTAATTGCTTCCTCAGGCCAGAAAAAAAAAATGTAATTCCAGTCACAATGTGTTCAATCAATTGGGTTTTTCATAGGAACCTGTGCCGGTTCTGCCAGAAATGTCAAACTTTCTTAAACTTCTCAAAGGCCCACCTGTCAGAGTAATGTCATTAACAAAGTGTTATCGTTTAATTAGCTCATATGTAAAGAGATATATAATGCTTTCTTAATAACGTATTAACTGTAAATAGTTATCACTTTAGATTAGGTCATGGAAAATGGGAAAATGACAGTACTTTAAACTATGTTTATTGGACATTAATTGCATGTATTACTAAAAGTTAATTAAAATGTTTACAAATACATTAAGCCTATCCCCAAAGCTAAACATGACTAGGTTGGTTAATTCATGTCATTTTCCCATTTTCCATGACCTAATATAGTGAGAATTATTTACTTACTATATGTGTGTGTCTAGTGTTGGTTCTTGCTCTGCCCTGCTTCCTGGGTCTTCCCTGGTTGATGACTCTCGTGACAAGGCAGCCAGTCTGGTGCTTCTGCAGTTGCTTTACTAAGTGTCAAGTCTTTGGTTCCTTGAGCTGCTGCCTTGTCCCCATCGTTGCCTTAGCGTCTAGAGCTGCCTCATCCCCAACCAGCCTGTTCTCCTGTTGTGTTGCCCTTTTGTTTGGACTGTATTTTTTTTCTCACCTATCTTGTGCTGTGCCTTTTGTTGTTAAAAAAAAAAAAAATCACCCCCATATATATTGTGACACTGTCACACAAGACACGGATGTTTTAACCACTATATATATTATAATGATTTTATGTATATTAGAGTTTTAATAGGTTTACATGTTGTCTTAGTCATTTCCTCTTATCTGTTTTAATGTGTGTATGTCTTTAAATGTTACTGGGTCTGCCTGTCATGTGACTGATCACATGACAGGAAACAGGAAGTAGACCAGCATAAAGGAGGCAGCATGGCAAACCAAAAGGGAGGGAACTAACCAATGTGCTGGTGATCACCAGACCTGGACTGTGGAGTTTTATTTGTCTCACCTTTCCAGTTACAAGCATTTGGATTCACTATCACTTGGATTGTATATACACGGTTGGACACTTGCATAAGGACTATCAACACACTGGGACTCATTCGGACTGTTTTAGAGTATGGTGTTATGGATTCTATGCTTTTAACAGCCTGAGGTTTCCTAGTTTTACTGTGTTGTTTAAAGTCTCTTGTGAACGTTGTAAATACACCGTTGGTTTTTACACTTTACAACTGTCGTTTGTCTAATCTTTTTAAACACTCCAAAATCTCACACAGTATTATCTGACCCCATTTTAATTGATGTAACATCTTCCAATAAGGCAGATTGTTACAATTTCTATATATATTGTGGCGGGAGAAAAGAGGGCCAGACTCAATGCGTGGTGAAATTACCCCGAAGGGGCCTTTATTGAATGACAAAGATTGGAATTGGTGCAGATGTTCCCAAGTGCCAGGAAACTGGTGACCCTTTTCGGTGTCGGACTGTAAAGTGGTAGTCCTGGAGTGCTAAGAACCATCTGGTCACTCGGGCATTGGAATCTTTAGCACGGGCCATCCACTGCAGCGGAGCGTGATTTGTGACCAAAGTGAAACTACGACCTGTCAAGTAATACCTCAGCTCTAGGACTGCCCACTTTATGGCCAGGGCTTCTTTTTCCACTGCAGCATACCGGGAAAACATGTAAACAATGGGGTGTTCCTCTCCTTCCTGGACTTGAGACAGTACTGCATCCACTCCTATGTCGGATGCGTCTGTCTGTAAGATAAAGGGGCAGTTGTAGTCCGGGGCATGCAGCACTGGCGAAGCGGTGATTGCCGCTTTAAGTTCCTGGAATGCTTGTTCTTCCTCTCTTGTCCATTGTAGCTTCTCCGGCTTCCCCTTCTTCGTCAGGTCTGTGAGAGGACAGGCTACAGAGGAGAAGTTGGGAATGAAGCACCGGTAATAGCCTGCCAACCCGAGAAAAGCACGTACCTGGGTCTTGGTAGTAGGTGGTTTATACTGCCTTACTGCTTCAACCTTCTGTTCTTTTGGCTTGATAAGGCCTCTGCCGATCCTGTATCCCAGGTACTGTGCTTCTGATAGGCCCAGATGACATTTCTTTGTGTTAGCGGTAAGCCCCGCTCTCCGTAGTTCCCTTAGGACTTTCTTCAGCCGCTCAAGGTGGTCCTCCCAACATTCCGAATTAATTACCACATTGTCGATGTAGGCTGCAGCATAAGCCCGGTGCGGCCGTAGTACGATGTCCATGAGCCTTTGGAACGTTGCTGCGGCCCCATGCAGGCCGAAGGGTAGAACCCGATAATGCCAGTGCCCCCCAGGGGTGCTAAAGGCAGTCTTTTCTCTGGTATCTTTAGACAATGGCACTTGCCAATAACCTTTAGTGAGGTTGAGTGTTGAAATGCAGCAGGCTCTACCAAGGCGTTCAATCAGCTCGTCCACTCGGGGCATGGGGTAGCTATCGAATTGGGACACCTCGTTCAGTTTTCGGAAGTCGTTACAGAACCGGTGGGTCCCATCTTTCTTGGCCACCATAACTATGGACCATGGACCATGGACTTCGGGGTTCCTCAGTTACTTCCAAATAAAGCATCCGTTGCACTTCCTCCTCTATAGCCTGTCGGCGTGCTTCTGGTAACCGGTAAGGCCGATGCCTAATGATGGTTCCAGGTGGGGTGCGAACCTCATGGCATAGAATGTTGGTCCGGCCCGGGGTCTCTGAAAACACATCTGAATAGCTGCTTACCAGGGCCTCCAGTTCTTTCTTCTGGGCTGCTGAGAGCTGGGTTCCCAGATCCACCACAGCCCGTTCCTTTATGACCAGTGCCGCCACTTGGTTAGCTGGCTCAACCCACTTCTTCAGCAAGTTAACGTGGTAGATCTGTTCACCATGTCGCCGCAGCATTTGGGATTAGCACCAATAATTTGTCACCTGGATGAAACTCACAAGCTTGAGTGGGGCGGTTGTACACTCGCTGCTGGGCGCGTTGGGACTCTGTTAGATGCTCTTTTACCAGAGGCATCACTCTGTCTATCCTGGCCTTCATCTTCTGTACATGTTCAATTAGAGTTCGATGTGGGGATGGTTGGCCCTCCCAGGCTTTTTTTGCCACATCTAACAGCCCTCGTGGTTGTCGCCCAAAAAGTAGCTCAAAGTGGGTGAATCCGGTAGAAGCCTGTGGTACCTCCCGGACCCCAAACAGCACATAGGGAATCATGAGGTCCCAATCGCGCCCATCTTCAGCTATCACTCGCTTCAGAATTCTCTTAAGAGTCTGATTGAAACGTTCGACCAATCCATCTGTCTGAGGGTGGTAGACTGAGGTATGGAGTTGTTTTACCTTTAACAACTTGCACAAGCCCGAGCCAATATCTCCCGCTTTAATGCTGTATAATCAGTGGCTGACGCGGGGGTAATGAATAATAGGCAAGCTGTGCTTCCCCAGTTAGAAAGGGCGCAACAATGCCAGCCCACTCGGTCTCTTCTCATCCCTCCCGCTTGGCCACAACTTCAAATGTGTAGAGGTAGGCTCTACATCATCAAGATCAGTCAATTTGGTCAGCAGTTGGTTAGCTGTGGTCCGTGGACTGGGTAGTGGAGCTTGCATGGCCGTCTCTAGACGGAGCTGTTCAAACGCATTCTCTGCCCTTCCCTGACGTGCAGCTAACTCTTCTGAAAACCTCTGCTGGCGGAGTGAGACTTCAGTCAGTCGGCGCAAGATGTCATCCATGTTGTACCAGGGAGAGAACGAGAGAGAGCCGGATCTGTAAGGAGAAGAGAGAGAGAGAGAGGGGAAAAGGAAAAAAATTCTCATCAAAAATCTGCCCGCAATTCTCACTTGACCATATTCTCCACCAGTTGTGGGTGCAGAAAAGAGGGCCAGATTCAATTTGTGGTAAAATTACCCCGAAGGGCCCTTTATTGAGTGACAAAGATTGAAATTGGTGCAGATGTTCCCAAGTGCCGGGAAACTGGTGCTTCAGTGCAGAAGTGAATGTGTGACAATTTGCTGACGAGCTGCAGCCGAGTTTCCTTAACAGTCAATGGAGCCTACGGAAGAAAAGAACCAGAGAAAGTGTTACTCTCGTCTTGGGAGATCTGGTCTCCCCCTAAGCTTCTTTCTGCTGTGCTTATATCTTCTTCTACTGATGGCTCTCATTCCCCAACTCCACCTCCTGGCAATTGGATCCACTCCATTTCCATGACAACACTGACGAGTGCTTTGGGAGCTTGCCACAATATATATTACACCAATCATGCATAACATTATGACCACTGACAGGTGAAGTGAATAACACTGATTATCTCTTCATCACGGCACCTGTAAGTGGGTGGGATATATTAGGCAGCAAGTGAACATTTTGTCATTAAAGTTGATGTGTTAGAAGCAGGAAAAATGGGCAAGCGTAAGGATTTGAGCGAGTTTGACAAGGGCCAAATTGTGATGGCTAGATGACTGGGTCAGAGCATCTCCAAAACTGCAGCTCTTGTGGGGTGTTCCCAGTCTGCAGTGGTCAGTATCTATCAAAAGTGGTCCAAGGAAGGAACATTGGTGAACCGGCGACAGGGTCATGGGCGACCAAAGCTCATTGATGCACATGGGGAGTGTAGGCTGGCCCGTGTGGTCAGATCAGACGAGCTACTGTAGCTCAAATTGCTCAAGAAGTTAATGCTGGTTCTGATAGAAAGGTGTCAGAATACACAGTGCATCGCAGTTTGTTGCGTATGGGGCTGCATAGCTGCAGACCAGTCAGGTTGCCCAAGCTGATCACTGTCCACCGCCGAAAGCACCAATAGTGGGCACGTGAGCATCAGAACTGGACCACAGAGCAATGGAAGAAGGTGGCCTGGTCTGATAAATCACGTTTTCTTTTACACCACGTGGATGGCCGGGTGCATGGCCGGTGTACCTGGGGAACACATGGCACCAGGATGCACTGTTGGAATAAGGCAAGCCGGCGGAGGCAGTGTGATGCTTTGGGCATTGTTCTGCTGGGAAACCTTGGATTCTGCCGTCCATGTGGATGTTACTTTGACACGTACCACATACCTAAGCATGGTTGCAGACCATGTACACAAACATATATATATATATATATATATATATATATATACATACACATATATATATACATACACATATATATATATATATATATATATATATATATATATATATATATATATGTGTATGTATATATATATATATATATGTATATATGTGTGTATATAATTGCGACCAACGTGTGTTAAGTATATGTGTGTGTGTGTGTGTGTGTGTGTATATATATATATATATATATATATATATTATATTTAACTCTTTCCCTGCCAAACACGGAATTTATTGTTATTTGTAAGAAAACGCTTCCTCTCCAAACACAGAATTTTCTGTATTTTCACTGTTAGACGCTAGGGGGCGCTATTACGCATCTTCAGAATGAGTACAGAATCTCCTGATCAAAACACAGGCAAAGATGCAAAAAAACAAGCGATCGTATGTAAGCAGATGCATATATAAAATAACGTGATCATCAACATTAAACAGCATATAAATCAAAACTAATTTTACTGAATGAAATGTCGACCCAGGACAAGCTATAGGACTGTGTAAGCATTATGGGTGTTGATGGACTCGATCTACTCCATCTGTGTTTGATCATTGTTCTGAATCTGATCTGGTTGTAGTCTTTGACAAAAACGTGATTTTCTCAGCTTTTTGTTTAAAATGTTGCTTTTTTATGAAACTTACACATATTCAGATGTTGATAAAAAAGGAATGCATGAACCTAGAATAATTTCTTTATTTGTTTAAAAGCAGAGGGTCTGCTCTTTCTTTTGATTATATTGCATGCTCAGATATTCATACAACAAAACATTTTTTGGGCCATTGCAATTTTGTGAAAATGATCAAAATGATTAACTTTTTAAAAACTTTTTGTAAGTTCTGAAAGTACTTCTATATATATAAGGCCCTTTCATTGTTTTTTTTTTATGTTGCAGCCTTATGCTAAAATGCTTTGTCATTTTTTGCTTTGTCATTATAGGGATGAAATCTAGAGAAAAAAAAAATATATATATATATATATATAATCATTTAGGTGAGTGTGTGTGTGTGTGTGTGTATGTGTGTATATATATATACTTTAGCCCAGTCTGCGGTCCTGAGCACTCTGGATCAGGTTTTCATCAAGGATATCGCTGTATTTTGTTGCATTAAGCTATCCTAAGCTTTCCTTCTACCATGACCAGTCCTCCAGTCCCTGTTGCTGAAAAACACAGCCGACAGCACGATGTTGCCACCACCATGCTTCATCTTTGGGATAGTATTGCACCGGTGATGAGCGGTGCCAGTTTTCCTCCAGACATGATGCTTGAAACTGAGATTCATCAGACCAGAGAATCCACTTTTCCTCTTGATTGTCATCTGATTTTAGCTATTGGTCCTCATTGCTATTGCTGGATACTTTAATTTGATTTACTTTTATTTATGTATTTACTTATTTTAACAAATCCCACCCTGGCTATAGTACTACTTAATCCTTGTTTAAATGGATAATGTCTGTAAAAGAACAATTTGATCCCACTTTAGATACAAAAAAAACCTACAAGACATTTTTGATTTGTATGGAAATAGAACTAGGTAGTACATGTAAAGGCTGAAATTACATCATGTCCCCATGTAAAATATTGCTATACAAATAGAGTTTAAGTAAGCCACTTATAGGTTGATTTTCCCAAAATGTTTCTAAAACATTGCTCTGTTTGTTCATTTTAACCAGCCTGACAGCAAAAAGTTGAAAGTTCTGGTGACTGAAAAATTGCAGATCGGTCAAGGGTTTGGGAAATCTCTTTAAAAACTACTTGAAAAAGCTATTACTTTAGCAATTCCATTGTTAGTGGTGCATAAATTACACACTTCACCTTTAAGTGGGGGATTATATGCATAAGAAAATCCTAAAAATCTAAAAAATCAATAATCTTCTGTAAACATTTGGGATTATCCTAATTGAATTCTTTCTCTTTCACAAACTTCATTGTTATGCATGAGCTGAAATTTAGCATTTAATAAGCCTCTGAATATCTTCTAAGACAAAAAGGGAAATCATGAAATAATGTTTTTTTTTTTTTAAACGGTAAAACAATAAAACCCCAGAAGCACCTCAGACTTTCATGATTCATTCTACTGGTATGTTTTAGTCATATCATCATTATCAACTGCAACTTACTCCAGTCATCTGCATAAAGACCTGCACTTGCCGAAAAATAATTGAATCTAAACCCCACAGAGGTTTTAAAGAACCATATTAATCCTCATTATCTTAATGGTGCAGTACAACTACCTGCTGTGCACCCCTGGTTTAGAGAGGACCATATTTTTTTTTTTACCGTATCCAACAATCCAAAGATGTTAACTCAAGGTCAGGTAGTTCTCTGTATGAATATTCAGAGTTATGGTCTATATTATAACATGCTACATGCTGTTATATTAATGACAGTGTTTGGAAAGTAAATAACTAAAAGTTACGATATTACAGTTACTACATTTTTCAGTAGCGTAACAGTAGCTTGGCAGATAACAAAAATATGTTATAAGATTGTTCTACAGTTTTACTGTAAATTGTGAAAATGTCAATGTTTCCATATGGCAACGCTGTCCCACAGTGGAATTGCAGTAATGTATTTCCCCTTTGGGATTTTTTTTATACATAGTAGCATCAATAATATAATTGCATATTATTAATTAATTTGAAGTGTTTATTGTAGTATAGTTGTATTTATGTATAAATAACAAAATAATTTCTTCTTTTCAGAAAATTAATACAGCAATATTTTATGGAAAGGGCAATAGGAAGAGTGCAGAGTTAGCTCCTCCATGTGATGAGAGTGAGGATGAGTTTTGAAGATTAATTAGCCATTTTGAAGGTTAAAAGATAGGGATCTACTTATTTTTGGTTTTCCAAGTATATAAATCTATCCATTTCTAAAAGAAATGTGCATTTAAATAGAAAATAAAATCATAAATTTAAAGTAAAACTAACCATTTTCCATTGTGGTACAGCGTTGCCATATAGCAATGTTTCCCTAAGTACCCCCCTCAAAAATCTGTTTTGATTTGTATGATTGAAGCTATTTCATGTAATAAAACGTATTTAAAAAAAAAAAATTTCATGGTTAGAACATAATGCATACTATATAGGATTAAATGTTTAAAAAATGCTTGGTTATGCAAACGTTAAGGAAACATTCAATTTATCATTGTTCATAATGGGAATGCTACGTTTAATTGTTCTCTGAACATTCTGAAACAAGTAGCATTTAAGAAATGTTAGACAAACATCCAACTAGAACATTTCAGAAAAAATGCTCCAATGAACAATGTATGAATAATGTTTTTGTGCTAAAATTTAGAGAACATTATTAAGGATAACTTTGAGCAAACGTTTTATAAACATTACTGGATCTCATTTATTCATAACTTTGAGAGAACCTTCCTAGAATGTTTGCTAAAGTTCTGAGAATGTTCCCTGTTAGCTGGGTTCGTTTTTTTCCTGTTTTTTTTTAATTTTCTAACAAGTATCGGTTTAATGTAATAAAATGCTACTTTTTATTTTTTGCAATGTTGTATGTGCAGCTTTACTTTCAAACAAGGCATCAAGCTTGCCTAAAATGTCTACTCTCTTTCTAAACTAAGACAACACAGCCACGGACCACATGCAGTCTGTTAAAGGGATAGTTCACCCAAAAATGAAAATTAGCCCATGATTTACTCACCCTCAAGTCATCCTAGGTGTATATGACATTCTCCTTTCAGACGAATTCAAATTAGAGTTATATTAAAAAATGCCCTGACTAATCCAAGCTTTATAATGGCAGCGAATGGCTGTTTTGAAGTCCATAAAAGTGCATCTATCCATCATAAAAGTAATCCATATGGCTCCCGGGGGTTAATAAAGTGAAGTGATCCGTTTGTGTAAGAAAAATATCCATATTTAAAACTTTACAACATCTAAATCTGTAACTTCCGCTAACTGTCATACGCGCGTTCACGAGAGACTGGCGTTCCAGCGCATGACGGAGGACGCTCCGTTGAGAATATGTTAGTTCTTGCGAGAACCAAGTTTTGTTTTGTTTCCACATTCGTCACTGGAACTTAGACTACGCCTGCGTCCTACGTCATACGCTGGAACGCCAGTCTCTCGTGAATGTGCGTATGACAGTTAGCGGAAGTTAGAGATTACAGTTTCTAAAGTATTAAATAAGGATATTTTTCTTACACAAACGCATCACTTCGCTTCAGAAGGCCTTTATTAACCCCCAGAGCCATGTGGAGCACTTTTATGATGGATAAAAGCACTGTTATGGACTTCAAAACAGAACTACCCATTCACTGCCATTATAAAGCGAGGAAGAGCCAGGACATTTTTTTAAATAACTCTGTATTATTATTTGTCTGAAAGAAGAATGTCATAAACACCTAGGATGATTTGAGGGTGAGTAAATCATGGGCTAATTTTCATTTTTGGATAAACTATCCCTTTAACTGACCATCTGATCTTTATTGTGCATCACAAAGTCAATTACTTTTTTTTACTTTTGTAAGGACAGAGATTCTGATCATAAAATCTATACTTTGTACAGACTGACCCCACCATTATTTGAGTTGTGGCATAACATATTTCTGATAACCCTGCCTTTTAACAACTATGGTTTGTTGTTTTGCATGTCAGTCGACGTTCGTGGCCAGAATAATGTAAGCTGCAATGAGGGACAGATTTTATATTGTTTATTAAAATATTTGCTTTGAATGTAGGTCAAACTACTTTTTTATTAAAACCATAGCTTTCCCAATGGTGTTGAAAAATCATTTTGTTCTCTAGCTGTCATTCTGTACTTCTAAGACACCTAATTTCCAAGGACTGCTTGAATAAACAATAATTAACATTTATGGAAATCAGAGAAATTGACTGGTGTGTAACTTATTATGCAAACAACGTGAGTAACCTTGTAGCTATGGGATCCAAGGTTGTGAAAACTGTTGGTTTCATGTGTTTTACAGCAGTGCTTCTGAAAACATCAATGTTATTGAATAAAATGGACTTAAAGACTTAAAGACATGCACTGTCTTTTTTGGTTTCAAAAGGGTATTAGCAGAAAAGATGTGTCTGCTGGTTTTATTTTATGACCAGATGATTTATATGTTCTCACCCTGGTTTCTTTTTGTATTGTTCATTGTTGTTGTGCTCCAAAACATGAAAATTAATTTTCAGTGTGCAGTGGTGGTATTATGGCACATAGCAGCTTTGTATGACCTCAATAAAACAAAGATCCAGGTAACGTGAGCAGAATTTACTGCATGCTACCAAAGCCAACAGATGTTTGATATACTGGAATCCATTTTTCAAATTAGAAGCTCTCCTCATCACATAATTAGCTGGGAGAGCATGCCAGGTCAATATCACAGTAGTGGAGTGAGAGTCCATCTCATTTGCCTCACCGGTAATATGGCTTTGGCAAGCATGCTGAATTTAGCTTTGCTAGACTGGTTCTTTTGACCAATTTTAGTATTTAAAAATCCTTTGTGATTTATTTATGGCTAATAAATATGAATTGGAGTGGCACTTATATATTTGTCACCTGTCCCATAAAGGTGCATCATCCATTTGGATTGATGGTTACTGTATAGGCCTTGACGTGGACCCTACAGTGAGTCGTTTGAGATGTTCAGGCTTGTGATAGTTAGTGGACTGGAGCTGGAGCTCTAGTGATGAGGTTATCAGAGAGGTCACTGGCCCCGTTTGACAGAGACGCTGATGGATTTTCCCATGGCTCTGTTCCTGCCATTTCCATTCCTTTCACACACACACTCCCATAAATCATTATCATTTCCTCTGTTCCCCCTTTTCATTCTCAAATTTAAATTTTTCCCTCCTCAACATTCTCATAATTTAAATATCGATAACATTTTACATTAAGGTTCTCTTTGTAAAGAGTTAATAAGCTGTTCATTGATGACTAATGATTTGTTTACAAATTATGTTGATAAATACCTATAACTGCATGAATAAAAGGGTGACCTTAACGCAAATCCTGCCAAATAGTGAACCATTTGAATTCACACTATAAATGCCTAATAAATAAATGTATTCATACTTATTTCACTCAACCAGATTCCTGATTTATTTCATAACGCAACAAAATGGACCATTGTAGTGAGACTGAAGTGTGTTGTTTTTGTGGTTCTTATTAATATCTTACTATGTTGCTTAGCAGTAGCTATTCTGTCTTACTCTGCAAAAAGGTCTCAATGCCTATATCCACAGCAATTCATAAAAAACTGATTTCTTGTTTACCAAGATGAAATTATCAAACTTTATTTAAAACAAAAACATAAGAGAACAACAGTAACTTGATGAGATATTAAAAATCCAATATTAGTAACCTGTTAAACTTAATGTAGGGTAAACCATTTATTCATGAGGTATAAACATTAATAACCAGTGAAAGTGAACATTAATGTGAAGTGGACACACGTGAATCAATTATGTAAGCAATAAGGTACAAGAGGCTGTGCTGTATCGTGAATAAGTCACAGCTGAAGGGTGTTGTTATGCATGATGTGAAGCGGAAGCAACCCCTTCAGCCTTGACTTATTCACGATACAGCACTAGCCTCAAGTACCTTATTGCTTTTATAAAACGGTTACCACACAATACAAATATTAAAGCCAAAAAATATGTATCAATGCATATTTCATTAAGTAAAATCACTGAAAACCTTCCTTCCGCTAGAAAAAAAATTGTCCCTAACCTTGAACAGCAACAGAAGGCATACTTTAGAACATGGGTCTCAAACGGGCCGCGAGTTTGAGACCCATGTTTTAAAGTATACCTTCTGATATTTTGTGGCCCCCTACTTGACATCTAAGTTTAGTGTTAGTGTGGCCCGTGCGTTGTTCTGAAACGCACTTTTTTGCTGAGTCGTTGTGTGTGCCGCGCTTCCCACGCTTTTATTTTCAGAAATGCAAGCTGCCTCACTTTGTGTGTGTGTGTGAGTTGTCTCGGCCCTCCCTCATGCAGTATAATTGGTTGAGTCTGCGTGACTGACAGGAATAGAATGTGAGGCTGATCCATGGGCTGATCAGACAGTCAAAATGAATGTGGTCTAACATCGCTCGTCAATGTCAAAATGAATGAAATGGCTAATCAAATCAAAGTAGGCGGGGTTTATGTTCTCTTGGCTCGTGCACAGTCTTCACACACAGACAAGCACGTCAATCTATTGCTTAATGCTGTTGCAGAGAGAGACTTTCCGGAAAAATCACAAAACAAAATACACACAAACGTGTCCATGCTCTTAATATACAATCATTGATGAACATCTTTGATTTTAATGAAGAAGAAAAAAAAAACAATGAATGAATGAGGCATTTATATAGCGCTTTCATATGTACTACTGTACAACCAAAGCGCTTTACACTCATGTCAGGGGTCTCTCCTCAACCACCACCAGTGTGCAGCATCCACTTGGATGATGCAACGGCAGCCACAGTACAACGGCGCCAGTGCGCTCACCACAAACCAGCGATAGGTGGAGAGGAGAGAGGGTGATAGAGCCAATTCAATGGATGGGGATTATTAGGAGGCCATGATTGGTAAGGGCCAATGGAGGGAATTTGGCCAGGACACCAGGGTTACACCTCTACTCTTTACAAGAAGTGCCATAGGATTTTTAATGACCACAGAGAGTCAGGACCTCGGTTTAACGTCTCATCCGAAGGACAGTGCTTGTTACAGTACAGTGTCCCCATCACTATACTGGGGCGTTAGGACCCACACAGACTATAGGTTGAGCACCCCCTGCTGGCCTCACTAACACCTCTACAAGCAGCAACCTAGTTTTCCCAGTTGGTCTCCCATCCAGGTACTGACCAGGCTCAGCCCTGCTTAGCTTCAGTGGGAAACCAGTCTTGGGCTACAGGGTGATATGGCTGCTAGCATTAGAATAATGGTCCATCATTAATATGTAACTGTGCAGGAAGTAAAACAGGACTAATGAGTATTAATGAGTTATTAATGAGGCTAATCTCATTCAGTAATTATTGACTACTTAACAAGGGAATATCCCCTAAATTCGATATTACTTACTGATTAGTTAAGCTTGTTTCTATATTAGTTAATAGTAGTAGCTGAGGTGTTTATGTAGTACTACATTACTTCCTGCAAGTTACCTATTGATGACGGAGTGTTACCACTGAAACTTGTGAACACGGAACAACTACGGACTGACAAATGCTTTGATTAGCGCTGTCAGTGTCAAGGTATGGGAAAACCCCTAAACTGTTAAAAGGACAAGATATTGCAGTGGACATTCAAAATGATTTTTTATAATGAACATAAGACCTGAAGGAAAAATGCTAAATCTGAATGCAGGTAATACACTCGGTCACTCAATCTCTCTCTGTCAAAATACTCTTCTACATTTTACTGTAAGCTTCAATGAACAATATCAATGAGAACAAACATATGTTTACGTTGCTAAGAATGGTTGCTAAGGGTGTTGTGCAGTGATACACAGAACCGTTGGTGAAGCTGTCATAGCCGTGTTTTATTGTGAATAAAACACAGCTATTGACCAATCAGAATCAAGGACTGGAACTAACCGTTTTATAATAATTATTAATTCTTTCTTATTTTTTTCTGGTGACATTGTATTGTTGCACTATATCAGTAAACAACTTTAAACAGTAAACATTCAACTTTTCTTTTACAGCACATTGGAAACTTACTGAGCATATCTTCTCATGAAAATTGGTTTATACAAGTAAAATCACATGAAACAATCAATTATTCCATCAAATGATAACTAAGTGTCACATCTAAAAGGGTAAAAATATTTGATAAAAACAAGCTGAATGAAGGCACCGGTCAGGCCGGTTTCACACTGCATGAGCATGTATTTTTTTTGGTGCCCATGTTAACAGTTTAGAGTATTCAGAGGCGGTGCGGCAGCGCGTCGCAGAAGCAGACCAGAAGCGCCAGTGCCGCAATCATTTAGGCGCTGAGTCTATTTTTGGTGCGCTGCTCACGCTGAATTAAAGCCACAGTGCATTGTTCTTGAAAAATAACAAATTTCACCAACACGGTCTCACACCAACTCATCACATATTGATGATCGGTCAGTTTCCTTTCGGCGTCACTTTTTAACGCATAGGGTACTCCATTGATTTCAATGAGAAACCTTTGCCGCCCGAAGAAACATTACGTCAGCTTTGATAGTGAAATTGCATTGGCTCTCGTATGTCTCATGACCAATTGCGCCATTACGTCAAGGCATGGACGAGGCAAGGACGAGGCAAGGCTGCCCCCTTTCACCTCTTTTATTTGCCTTGGTTATTGAACCATTGGCAGAAGCTATAAGAACAAATATTGATATTTGTGGGTTAATGGTAGCAAATAACCAACATAAGATTGCCCTGTATGCTGACGATATTTTGGTTTTTATGGTGAATCCGGATACCTCTACCCCAGCTCTTACAGATACAATTAACAAATTTGGTACCTTTTCAGGATATAGAATTAATTATTCTGTGGCAATGCCTATATGTGTCTGTGTCAATGCCTATAGGTGGCCTAAAACAAATACCCCAAACACTACCCTCTTTTCCATTTAGATGGGCTCCTGAGAGTTTCATATATTTGGGCATTAATGTTACCCCCTCCTTTGAACAAATGTGCAAGACAAATATTAGGATATATCAGTTGAGTGTTCATTTACGTTTCATCTCTGATTGGATACATAAAGGGTCCAGAATAGTGTGGTTTGATATTGAAAGCTCACTTAAGTAAACTTCCTTTTGTAAATTAGCTTTTTCTTAAGAGGTTTAAATCCTTAAAAAATAGCTTGTAGTAACCCTATCACAATTTGTACTATCAAGGCATGGCAGTTTATTAGACGTTTGGAGGGTAGATCCCAACTCACCTCAACACTTACTCCTATTTGTGATAACTATGACTTCCTCCCGGGGAATGTAGACCCACATTTTCAAGATTGGGTACATAATGGTCTTACCACGTTGCATGATTTATTTGATGACCACATTTTAATGTCATTTGACCAGTTAGTCGACAAGTACAGTATCCCACGACAGGATTTCTTTCATTATTTACAGTTAAAAGACATTACTTTGCTCACAAATCAGGATAGCTAAGCTAACTTTTCTCACATATGAACAATGCTACAAGTTCTTTCTACAAGGTCCTTAAGGATTGTAGCTCTTCGAATACAAACCTCCTGAAAGAGACGTGGGAAAGGATGCTTAATATACAAATCACAGACGATCAATGGGAGGAAGCATGGAAGAATGCAGGGACCTTAAGTATATGTAATAAAGTTAAAGCAATGCAATTTAAAATATTGCACATAGCTCACATTTCTCCCGCGCGGAGGTACAAGTTTAAAGAGGACTGCTCCCCAATGTGCCGAAATGTAAAACAGAGGAAGGAGATCTTATTCATTGCTTTTGGTTTGTAGGGAGATTCAGAAGTGTTGGGTGATGGTAGAACAAGAACTTAATGTTATTCTATCTATTGATATTGGCTGTGCTCCAAAGCACATGTTGCTTGGGATATATGATGACATTATTGCAGACAAACATAAGAAGACACTCTGCAAGTTTCTAACATTCTGTGCAAGGAAATGTAGTCTTCTGAACTGGTTATTGGATAAAGCCCCTTTTATCCAATGGCACTATGGCACAGGGTTATACTTGAATATGTATCTTTAGAATACTTAACCTGTGCTTCTCATGGCAAAGATGTCATGTTTCACAGAAGGTGGGATCCATTCTTGATATATATGGGTTTAAATATATCCTCTATTCTTAGTAGAGGGTTTGTTTAATAAGGGTTTAAATATGTGAGGTATATTCAAGCATAAATATGGAAGGCATATTGTTTGTACAATCATTTCATTTATCTATTTTATTTCCCCTTCTTTTCAGATTGATTTATTGGAGTGGTGAGCCATAGTAATAATAGTAATTATAATTATTATAGTTTTTTTTAGTTTTTTTTTTTACGGTTTTTGGTCAGTTTTTGCAATAAATACCTGTGACTGTACTTTTATTTGTACGTGTTTTTTATTATTGAGAAGTAGGTAGGTTTAGGGTAGGAGTGGGGTTAGTTGCTCCAAAATATAAAAGTAGCATAAAAATATTTATAAAATCATGTCTACTTTTACAAATGTAAAGAAATAAATGCGTCTTGATCTGACGCATTGGGCAAACAACTGAAATCAATGGAGTTCCCTGCGTATGATGCTAAAGGGGTACCCTGTGCGTCAAAAAGTGATGCAGAAGGGAACTGACCAAGCATCAGTATGTGACGAGTTGGCGTGAGACCGTGTTGGTTCAGTGTGTTTCACAATCCCCATATGACATCTAGCACTGTGAAAAAAATAAAATAAATAAATACATGAAAACACATCACTGCCAGAAGTTTTTGCCCAAACTTCAAAGGACCATTTAAATGATTAAAACTAGAGGCATATCTTAACTTTTAAGGTTATTTTTATCATGTAAACTACCTACAGCATGTTATATGCATATATGTTTGGGACAGAGGGGAACACGGTCGCATTTGCAGCATATATATGCTGCCCATCATAAATCAAAGCACGAGACATAGGTCGGAGGAGAACACCGACAGAATGGACGATACTCGTCTGTATTTGTAGTACACACGCCACGGTTCAGCTGCTCCCGCTCTCCATACGCACAGCTTCTGTGCTGCCACCGCACTGCTTGCATGTGGAGTGTGAAACCGGCGTCAGGGGGTTTGTGGTGCAAGACAAATGCATGACGAAAAAGATGAAGAATAACAAGCTTTAATAATCCACAAGGCACATTCCAACTTGGATAAGCAGTCCAACACAATATACACACGGATGAGACCCGACAATGAAACTCAAACAGAACTGAACTTAAGTAGTGGAGATAAATGCTGAAGTCCACTTTGAGTTCCTTTTCGAATGGGAACTCGCACTGCGTCCTAGAACAATATGAGGAACGCCTCAACCGTTGACCGGTGTCTAAAGCACGTGTCTAAACACGACAATAACATTGGTTGGCAACAGCCTATGACGTCACTTCCGGTGTATATAAAGGCCGCCTGTAGAACACGGCAACAATTTCATGTGAAGACGATCACTCAGTCAAGCATTTCAGAAAGTATGTGCCTGTATCATACGACACTTACGACTGTATCAGAGACGACACTTGAGGACACACGACTTTTGCATAATGCGTTTTGGTGAGGAGCCTGTGCGTTTAGTTCTCAGGAGACTGAATGCGCTCATGGTGAGGAGCTTTTTGTTGGCATTCGCAAGAATGACTGAAAGAGGCAGGTAAGAAGCATTTACTTTGTTCTTACCTGAGGGATAGTAGTTAGCATTTGCACGAGTGCATTTGGCTCTCGAAGGAGTCAAAGGCACTTACAGAGATGTGTTGTGACTGTTCTATGCATGATTTTTGATTAGTGATAGAGTCTGGCATTTAAGCGGAGCATGTTCAGCTCTCGAGGGAGTTGAATGCACTCTTTATGATGCGGTCACTGTGATAAGCTCCTTTGTTGTTGGATTCTCTCTTGAGGGATGAGAATTCAGGTCCCGCGGCAGCCATAGCAGCAGGTAGGTTCGATCACAGAGGTGGTGGGCAGGACAAAGGGAGAGGCTTATGAAATTTCTTACCCTTTCTGGTCTGCTATTACTAATGTGTGAGGCCTAATTCTGTGTAATTATATGCAGAGAGATTGCAGGCAGGTGTTATTTTTAGATCTGCCCTCTCCTCTGGCCTGTACAACAGTAGTGCTCGTGGATGTAGTTGTAGGCACCTTTGTGAGTCTAGAGAGCCCGTTTTTCGGGTCGGGTCTTGAAGCAGGGTCCTCCAGTCCCTGGGATGAGCTTTTTCGATCTCGAGAACCCGGTAGGAAGTGTTTTTTTTCGGCCTAGTTTGAACCATTCTTTTTCGTAAGGCACCTTCGCGGGTGTCTGGAGTCTTGATATCCTACAAAGACATTTGTTTCTGAGTGGTCGCAGCTAGCACTCAGCTGGCTCCTCTCGATGGCAATGTCTTCATGGTTGAGTGTAGGTAGAATCTTCAATTGTAGGATTCCCGACTCAATGGGTGTAGCTAACCTATGACAATGGGTGTAGCTAACCTTAGCTGTAAGCTCCCACTGGTCAATTAGGATGAGTATGGAGTAGAACCTTTCCAGATATGGGCAAGGTCTTCCGCTCTCTGTAATTAGCTCATTCTGACTTCAGTATCATTCCGCTATAGACAGTGACATCAAGTGGCATGGCTTTCTGTGAGCCTCCTTTGTGAAACTGTCTTTAAGGTGGAGTGTTGTTAGGTTTCCTAGTAAACATAGTCGGTTACATGTCTTAAGTGAATGTAAACAGTCGAGAAAGACAACTGTTCTTAACTTAATAGCTTTTTTAACTTTAATAATGATTAATCTTTAATTTATACAGTGAAAATTATTGTCATGGTCACCAGCTCTGTCATCTCCTCCCCACTACACCCTGGAGGCTTCATAACCGCTCACCATTCTGTCAATTTGGGCATTGTCCCACTGGATAGGAGCAAAGAACACTGATGGAGGCAGATTGGTTCTGGTGTAGTAGACTGTAGATCTGGGAACAAGGCAAACATGAGGGCTTAAATACACAAGGACTAATGACTTAACAAGAAACACCTGTGAACAATCAAGACAATGA